>OY992536.1:72898710-73286368 GCA_963921195.1 Pegoplata infirma | reverse complement strand
GAAGTATATGGGGTAAGGGTGTGTGTATATGTGTTTGTCTGTGTAATGATTGTGTCAGTGGCAAATGCTTAACGTAATTTTCCTTAATCTGGCAACACTTGTAGCAACATAACCAAATGTTTCCGCATTGCTACTCCAGCAGCTATTACTATCAATACATTTACCAGCCATCATCTCTCAGTCTCCGTTTTTACTCAATTGGCGTTAGCAATGAGAATGAACAAAAAAAAAATAACATCCACATACACTCAAAATAATCCTACAGTAAAAAATACAGTAAAAGTGTTATAACTCCCCGAGTAAAAATTTTCTGGTCTAATCATATATAATTTGATACAATCTTATATGAGTTAATATGCTTCCATATAAATTTATATAAAATTGTATCTATCACTTTGATACGGTTGATCCACTTTATATGGTTAGATATTGCTCCATATATGATTAGATTCGTATTTTGGTTTTGCTTATCAAATTATATACAAATTGATATTATTAGATCAATTTGATCTAATTAGATTTGACCAAATTCAGGATCAAATTGTATCAATTTTTATATTTTTTGATCTAAAGTATACAATTAGATATTATTTGATACAACCATTTTACGGATCAAATTAGATCTATTCAGTAAAATTAGCATAATATTTTTACTAGGGTCTAACTATACTACTTTTTTAGTCATTTACAGTATAAATTTAGATTACAGTATAAATTTAGTTATTTTTTTGAAATTGGAATACTTTGAACTTTACTGAATACTGATTTTTTACCGATTTTTTAATAATTTTTGTTAGTAATTTTAAAAAATTTCGAAATTATTTTTGACACTAATATGGTAAAATTTACATTTTTGAATATTTTTTTTTTCAAACGCACATAGCAAATTTTTGTTGAAAAAAAATATTTTTTTAAAAAAATTCCGAAATAGATCATTTCCAGCTATCAGCTCAATAATTATATATTTTTGAAACAATTTTTTTTGTTAAAAAATTTTTTAAAATCGATTTTGGATAGGTTTTCGCTTTTAAATTTGTTTACCGTTTTTTTATAACTGCGTTAGTAAAAATTGACTAACGCGTTGTAGGGCCCTTTAATACTAACAATTAGTAATAACTACCAACTTTTTAGTAAGGAATACTGTAGGATTTCTATGAGTGTACAAATTTTTATTAAACCTTTGGGATCATGTTTTTTATTTTTTTGTTGTTGTCTTCATGTTCATGTTTTAAATCTTACACTTGACAGTAATGTGTTCATTTTTATGGCAATATTACCCAAAAGTGATTTTCATCAGTACCTTAGCGTACATACATACATATGTATGTCGACAAATGTTGGTGTGTTCAGCGACATTGGCAGTTAGTGGAGAATATTATCCCATATTGACATTCATGTCAATATCAGTTTTATCCATTAAATTCCGTACTATGTGTGGTAAATTATAAAGTACCAACACTTATAGCATTCAATCCATCTACATTTTTTTTGTGTTGTTCATGATGCATATGTATGTATGTGTTTTTGTAAGTCTTAAATTGATGTACAACAATATTATTGAGGTTAATAAAGTTGTTCGAAATTTAATGACGCATAATGAATTTAAAAGAAGAAAGGATTGCTGCGTTTCGGCTGTGCGTAAATAATATATGTGCTATAAAACATTAGGGAATTAAGTAATTACCTTCGCTTAAAATAAAGATTTTATTAAGGTGAGGAAAAAAATGTTAAAAAAGTCAAGAAATGGCATTAAGAAATAAAATAAAAAGTCAATCAACAATATTAATTATCATTTAAAATATCAGACCCTTAATAGCCAAAGAGTTTTGCTTTCTTAACGGGCTTATGTAGAGCTCCTGTTGATCACAGGGACCGCCTTTTTTTTATTAACAAGTTTTTATTATAATTAAGCTTGATTAGCTTATTAATGACAAAAAGTTTCATTTTGGTCCTACAAGTATTTTAGTTCCAAAAGTGACCATAAAAAAAATTAGGCTGGTAGGGGTCTTTCTCTAAAAATTTTTATTTTTTTTTTAGTTTTGATAAGTATTCAGCTTAAAATTTTTTATTTGTTGCTAAGACCGAATTTACATTGGGCAATTTTAATTGCGGAAATTCTGATTTTTTTTAGTGTATCAGAGAGAGAGATAAGATTCTTCCGTCTCTCTCCGATACACTATAAAATCAGAATTGCTCTGTCTGAATTTGGACTAAACAACGTGTGTATCAGAGAGAGAGATAAGATTCTTCCGTCTCTCTCCGATACACTATAAAATCAGAATTGGTCTGTCTGAATTTGGACTAAACAACGTTTACTTGCGGCGAAACCCAAAAATTAATATTAAAAAAAAAAAAACACAATGAAAAAATTTTAGATTTTTTTTTTGTATTTTTAATTATAAATTTACTTGATAAGCTTATTTAATACAAAAAAAAAAAACAATATAATAAAAAATACAAAAAAATCTAAAATTTTTTTATACCCTCAACACTGTGCCGAGATGGTAGGTTTTTTTGGTCAAAAGTCTCTACAGGTCGTAAATGTTAATCGATTTTTTTGAAATTCAGAATATAAGCCTATATTAGGGTAATAAATAAGTGACTTGAAACTTTTTTGAATCGGACCTACAAGGAAACTAATTTTTAATAAAATTTACAGATTTAATAAAATTTACACTTAATTTTTAATAAAATTTACAGATGTTATAAATGAAACAAATGAAGAGACACTTGTCGTTTGTTTATGTATTTCAATCAGAGATGGTCTCTGGTCCCGTGATTTGCGTGGCTCAAAAAAAAAAACGTAATTTACGCGTGAGCGTGAGTGATTTTCATTTAAATCACGTGATTTAAAAGTTTTCAAAAATTAAATTGAAAAAGAGTTTAAAAATAACGTGATTCACGCGTGAGTGATTTTCATTTAACTCACGTTAATATACCGTTTCCAAAATTGAATTAAAAAAAAAGTTTATAAAAAATTGGAAAAAATTGAGTTTTGTTTTAAAAACCCCCTTTTTATACTCATCGTTATCAAAAGTTCCACGCCCTTTTAAAAAACTGTCTGGGCCAGAATTATCCTTTCTATCCACACTTTCCAAAAAAGTTGCCCGCTTGTGCCCGTTTTCAAAAATGGAATTTAAATAAAATTTATAAAAATATGGAAAAAAAATATTTCTTTTTCGAAAACCCCCTTTCAAAAACTCATCGTTATAGAAAGTTCCACGGCCTTTCAAAAAACTGTCTGGGCCAGAATTATCCTTTGTATCAGAACTTTCAAAAAAAGTTACCCGCTTGTGCACGTTTTCAAAAATTGAATTGAAATAAGAGCTTATAAAAAATTTGATTTTTTTTTTTTTTTTTTTGAAAACCCCCTTTTTAAACTCATTGTCAGAAAAAGTTCCACGCCCTTTCAAAAAACTGTCTGGGCCAGAATTACCCTTTTTATAAGCACTTTCCAAAAAATTACCCACTTTTGCCCGTTTTCAGAAATTTAATTCTAATAAGAGTTTATAAAAATTTTGAAAACTCCCTTTTTAACTCATCAAAAGTTTAAAAACTGTCTGGGCCAGAATTATTATTTTTATCTCCACTTTCCAAAAAACTTTTTCGCATGTGCCCATTTTCAAAAATTGAATTGAAATAAGAGTTTATAAAAAATTGGAAAAAATTTTTTTTTTTTGAAAACCCTTTTTTAAACTTATCGTCATCAAAAGTTCCACCACCTTTCAAAAAACTGTCTGGGCCAAAATTAGCCTTTTTAACCCCACTTTACAAAAAACGTACCCGCTTGTGCCCGTTTACACAAATGGAATTAGAATACCAAAAATTAAAAAAAAAAAAAAAAAAAAGTGTGTGAAAACCCCCTTTTTTAAAACATATTGTGATCAAAAGTTCCACGCCCTTTCAAAAAACTGTCTTGGCCAGAATTACCCTTTTTAGAAGCACTTTTCAAAAAATTTGCCCGCTTGTGCCCGTTTTCAAAAATGTAATTCTAATAAGAGCTTATAAAAAATTGGAAAAAATTAGTTTTTTTGAAAACTCCCCTTTTAAACTCATCAAAAGCTTAAAAACTGTCTGGGCCAGAATTATTATTTTTATCTCCACTTTCCAAAAAACTTTTCCGCTTGTGCCCATTTTCAAAAATTGAATTGAAATACGAGTTTATAAAAAATTGGATTTTTTTTTTTTTTTTTTTTTGAAAACCCTTTTTTAAACTTATCGTCATCAAAAGTTCCACGACCTTTCAAAAACTGTCTGGGCCAGAATTAGCCTTTTTAACCCCACTTTACACAAAACTTATGCGCTTGTGCCCGTTTACACAAATGGAATTAAAATACCAAAAATTAAAAAAAAAAAATAAAAAAGTGTGTGAAAACCCCCTTTTTTAAAACTCATTGTGATCAAAAGTTCAACGCCCTTTCAAAAAACTGTCTGGGCCAGAATTATCCTTTTTATTCGCACTTTCCAAGAAATTTGCCCACTTGTGCCCGTTTTCAAAAATTTAATTGAAATAAGAGTTTATAAAAAATTGTTTTTTTTTTTGTAAACCCCGTTTTTAAAATCATCGTTATCGAAAGTTCCATGTCCTTTCAAAAAATTGTCTGGGCCAAAATCATCCTTTTTATCCCTACTTTCCAAAAAAGTTGCCCGCTTGTGCCCGGTTACGCAAATGGAATTGAAATATTAAAAATTTCAAAAAAAAAAAAATATTTTTTTTTGAAAACCCCCTTTTTAAACTCATCGTTATCAAAAGTTCCACGCCCTTTAAAAAAAAACTGTTTGGGCCAGAATTATCCTTCCTATCCACACTTTCCATAATAGTTGCCCGCTTGTGCCAGTTGTAAAAAATGGAATTGAAATAAAATTTGTAAAAATATTATAAAAAATATATTTTTTTTAAAACCCGCTTTTAAAAACTCATTGTTATAGAAAGTTTCACGCCCTTTCAAAAATTTATCTGGCCCAGAATTATCCTTTTTATCCCTACTTTACAAAAAACTTGCCCGTTTACACAAATGGAATTGAAATACCAAAAATTGAAAAAAAAAAAATTAAATAAAAAACATTTTGTAAAAACCCTATTTTTCGTGTAACCGGGTTTTTCTCGTAACCGGTTTTTTGGGTAACCGAGTTTCATTTTATCCCGTATTAATATAGAAAAACACTATGTATGTACTATAGAAAAAACTTGAAAATTGTTAATTCATAAAATTAATTTAATTCAATTAAAAAAGGCTCATTTTAACAACTTTAGATTTGTTCATCTCCCTTTCTATTGATATTTTATACGCAGATGTAAAAACGGGCAAAAGCGGGCAGGTCAGCTAGTAAACCAACGAACATTTTGGCATCCTAACTTTTGGATTATATAGCGGAACATTTTGGAAAAACTATTTCAAATGGAACCATTTTACAAAATTTACATAAAAATATCAAAAAATCATCAAAAAAATAGGAAAAAAGAGTTGTTCATACCCATTTTCATATTGTACATCCCTTTGTCAAATAAATTAATCCCAAAAAAAAAAAAAAAAAAACAAGGTCCCACCTTAATAATGTATAAATTTGTTAGCTTTTTTTGATAACGGTATACGGATATATTCATGATCCTCGATCGATTTTAAGTCGATCTAGCGATGTCCGTCAGTCTGTCTGTCCGTAGAAAACACGCTAACTTTTGAAAGACTTCTCAGAGGCTACTGAAATTTGGCATATATGTTGGTCATTGACCTGGTCAGGTTGGTATTGCAATCCAGCCAAATCGGTCCAGTGGTTCAAATGTTATGAGCAAAAGAGTAAATTTCGGCAAGAGATAAAAAACACGATAACTTTCGAAAAACAATAATGAGACTGCTGACGTGGCATATATCTTTGTCGTTCCTTAGATCTGTTTGGTATTGAATTTCAGCTCAATCGGTCAAGTGGTTCAAAAGTTATAAGCAAAACCCCGAATTTAAGATTTTGTTCATCTTAAATGCCACGTGGTAAAAAAGTATTAAAAGCATTTTACCACCAATGCTTTTAATACTTGTTTACCACGTGGCATTTAAGATGAACAAAATCTTAAAGCAATGCTTTTCAAACTTGTTTAGTTTTAAAACAATGCTTTTTAAACTTTAGTTTTAAAAGTTACACTCGAAAAAAATTTTACACTCGAAAAAAATTTTACACTCGAAAAAAATTTTACACTCAAAAAAAATTTTACACTCGAAAAAAATTTTACACTCAAAAAAAATTTTACACTCAAAAAAAAAAAAAATAGTTTTTTTTACAAAAATATCAATATTTTGTGTACATACGTACGTGCATTCACTCACAAATATTTTTACAGTAAAAAAAAACATTACACTCGAAAAAAAAGTTTTACACTCAAAAAAAAAAATTAGTAATTTTTCTTTTAAATGACAAAAAAGAGTTTTTTGCTTAAAATAAAATATTTCTAATCAAAATTGGTAATTTTTTCACGTTAAAATGTACTATCCTTTCAAAAAGGCATTGTGGAGGGTATTCATAGATTCGGCAAAGTCGAATTTAACTTTTCTACTTGTTCATTAGTTTTTTTGAAATATCATTTAGGTAATCTTCGCCAATTCTTCGATATTTCAGAACAAATAAAATTTTTTATAGAGACTGTATTACCAAGACCAACTACAAACATATTATGTAAGCTTATTAAAACTAAAAAAAAAAAATTTTTTTGAAAAAATTTTTTTTGTGGTCACTTTTGAAACTGAAATACTTGTCCGACCAAAATGAAACTTTTTGTCGTTAATAAGCTAATCAAGCTAAATTATAATAAAAATAAAATAATTTTTTGTTTATTATTATATGAAAAAATGTTTTTTTAAGACCCAAAGTTTGAGGCCCGGTAGCGACCCTTAAACCTTAATGCAAAAATCTGAAAAAAAATCTCGTGTTATTTTTCACGGTGCTTAATATATAATCCGGGTGGCCCATACAAAAATCAAAAAAAGTGCCATTTATGTATGATCCAGCCTTCTGTATATTATATAACTGATTTTTTTTTTAGTTCGGTTAGAGTCCATATTAATTATTTCTGAAAAATAATATTTTTTTTTGTTGGTGTTACCTATTTTTCTTTTTTTTTTGGGGAAAAAATTTTAAGAAGTAAAAAGATAAATTCGACTTGGCCGAATCCATGAATACCCTCCACATTTCCCAAAACATTTTCAATACAAACTAATTTGAGAGCATAACACTTTTTAGTTATGTGTCTTTTTAAACATAAATACATTTATTACTGATATCCCATGAAAAACAATACCAGCAAACTCGAATTGGGTTACCCGCCAGATGCACCTCTTTTCTAATTTTCAACTACACTCAAAATAATAACTCTGTTAAATTACAGAAAAACTCTGCTAATTTAACAGAGTACACCAGACTTTTCAAGCTAACAACATTTCTTGGTAATTTTACTAAAAAACTCTGTAAAATGATTTTGACAGAAAAAAACTGTTAATTTACAGAGTTTATAGTAAAATACTGGTTAAATGTGAAAGCTTTTTTACAGAGAAAACTCTTTAATTGTACTATAAAACTCTGTAAAATGATTTGGACAAAAAAACTGTTAATTTACAGAGTTTCTAGTAAAACATTGGTTAAGTAATAGGGTGGCTCGTTGTTGGGCTTTTCTCTCTGATCAAATTCTAATACCCGCCAAAAGTGTCGGTCCCCTAAGGGTAACTCACATGCAAAATATCACTCCGATCGGAGTTTATCTTCTGTCTCCACTTTGAGCCTCAAAATTGGGGTTTTTGCAAAAAAGAACTTTAAAAAAAAAAAAAAAAAAAAAAAAAAAAATTAAGTTTTTTTATAAAATAATTAAAAAAAATATTTTTGTATAATATTTGATCGTAAATACTTAATTATCAAATTTAAAGATTTTACGGTATCATTAACCCGTTCAAACTTGATACCAAAAAAATGGCATGATTTTGGGAGCCTTCTTAAAACCTTTTTTCAAAATTTTAAAATTTTATTAAAAAAAAATTTAAATATACCATTTTTTCTTTCTGAATTCATTAAGAACACCTTGGAGAAGAAAAATGTGAAATATGGCGGATATCCGTCGAGCCACTTTTCGGGAATCGCGGGGGGATGTTAGCGGATTTCAAGGAAATGTTGGTTTTATCAATAATTTGGATTAATAAAATCTTATAAACTTAATTTTTGTGCAAATTAACGGTTTTTTGGTGTCATGGCATTCTATTATATAACTTTAAGTCTGTCATAAAATCTTACAGATCTAGGACGTTTTAAACCCACATTGGCTGGGGGTCAAAAATGACCCCCGCGGAAAAATTGAAGTTTAGAGCTTAAATTTTGTGCTATAAACAAGTATAAAACGGCTTTTATGTTTTTTACCCCAACTATTATTTCGTATTAATATATTATCTTTAAAAAAATCGTTAACCCAACTTGGTAGGGGGTCAAAAATGACCCATTCAATAAAAAGTATATATTTTTTCATATAAAATTAATTTGTGGCAATATATTAGATAACTTTATATCCGTCCTTAAATCTCTCATATTTAAGGTATCTTTAACCCACATTGGCCAGGGGTCAAAAATGACCCCGACAAAAACTTTTAGGCATAGTGCTTGAATTTTTTTATATCAACAAAATACATATTTTTTATTGAATGGGTCATTTTTGACCCCCTACCAAGAAGGGTTAACGATTTTTTTAAAGATAATATAATAATACGAAATAGTAGTTGGGGTAAAAAACACAAAAACCGTTTTATACTTGTTTATAGCACAAAAATTTAGCTCTAAACTTCAAATTTTCCGCGGGGGTCATTTTTGACCCCCAGCCAATGTGGGTTTAAGACGTCCTAGACCTGTAAGATTTCATGACAGACTTAAAGTTATATAATAGAATGCCACGACACCAAAAAACCGTTAATTTGCACAAAAATTAAATTTATAAGATTTTATTAATCCAAATTATTGATAAAACCAACATTTCCTTGAAATCCGCTAACTTCCCCCCGTGATTCCCGAAAAGTGGCTCGACGGATATCCGCCATATCTCACATTTTTCTTCTCCAAGGTGTTCTTAATGAATTCAGAATGAAAAAATGGTATATTTAAAATTTTTTTTAAATAAAATTTTCAAATTTTGAAAAAAGGTGTTTTGAGAACGCCCCCAAAATCATGCCATTTTTTGGTATCAAGTTTGAACGGGTTAATGATACCGTAAAATCTTGAAATTTCATATTTAAGTATTTACAATCAAATATTATACAAAAATAATTTTTTAATTATTTTAATAAAAAACCTTAAATTTTTTTTAATTTTTTTTTTAAAAGACCCTTTTTGCGAAAACCCTAATTTTGAGGCTCAAAGTGGAGACAGAAGATAAACTCCGATCGGAGTGATATTTTGCATGTAAGTTACCCTTAGGGGACCGACACTTTTGGCGGGTATTAGAATTTGATCCGAGAGAAAAGCCCAAAAACGAGCCATCCTATTAAGTAACCCACCATTTAGCAAAGAAAACTATGTAAATTTACATATATTTGTAAAATGCATTTGATGCAAAAGAAAAAAATTTACAGAAAAAATTCTGTAAATTTACAGAGGTTAGTTAAAGGCATGTTATTTTGTAAAATTTTTATAAGATTTCTGAAAAAAATTTTTTGATAACTTTTTTTGTTACTTTTTCAACTTTTTCTCCAAAAAAAAATATACAGATAAAATTTTGATGTTTGGTAACAAAAACAAAAACTACTCAAAACAGAAAACGTTTTGGTTATAAAAAAATACGAAGTATTTTGCTTGGATCTGCATTTTAGCAGAAAACTCTGTTAATTATTTGTAAAATTAAGATTACGAAGTAAAAAGTAATATAACAGAGGAAACTTTGTTTTTTTGTCACAACAAAATACAAAGTATTTTCTTTAATTCTGTAGTTTGACAGAAAACTCTGTCAAATATATGTTGAATTGAGATTACAGTCATTTTACAGAGTATTTTACAGAGTTATTATTTTGAGTGTAGCAGTGACCTGATTGTTAAAATAAATTTCTTGAAAATTGTTTTATTATTAAAATATAATACAAAAAAAATTAACAGAGAAAAGTTGTCTTGATCTAGAAATAATGTTTCTAAATATAAAAATTCACAAAATTCAGTTTTTAAATTGTGTAAAAGAAAATTATAAAATTATTATGCAAAGCCTGTTTTGATAAACAAGGCTAAAGTATATTATTTACACTTTCGGCTGCTTTTGCTGTCTGTCAGTCCTTTGCTTAAATGTTCATTGTCAATTTCATGTTGTTATATTGTATTTGTTTTTAAACTTTGCAACTTCTATTGGTTTGAACTTAATTTTCCATTTCTTTCAGCTGCTTTTCTTTTTATCTTTTTTTCCTTCTTCACCTTCAATATGAAAATGAAATGTTTAAGTACCTTCAATTTTCTTGGTATTTTATACATAAGTAGATTTTCTTATTATTTGTTAAAACTTTTTTTTTTTATTTTTTATTTTTTGTTTCTTATGTTATTCATAACAAGCTGTTGTTGTTAAAAACTTTTTCAATGAAATTTATATTTGTTACTTTCATGTTGTACACACACAATGTATTCTTTTTTTTTTTTTTTTTAAATTATCAAAACTTTTCTTAAGAACAAAAAACTTTAAGACTCGCATACTTTTGAAATATATCTTCAATATCTGCAACAAATCATACACACATTTTAAAAAGAAAATTTCAAAATAAAACTTTCTGATAAACCCTTGTGTGTATTTCTTCAATTATTATTTCATTATTAATGCCCTTGAACTTAAAATATTTTTGATGAAGCATTCCGAAAAAAATTTTCCACAACAGAAAATATGTTAAAAACTGGAAACTTTTTAGATTTCCCATTATTATTTCTCGGGAGTAATTCGTATGAACTTTAAATGTACTTAATAAAAATCCAGCTGTAAATTATAAGGTCCAACATAAAAAACACAATTAAAATATATTTTAAAAAAAACTTCACCCACCTTTGTTAACCAACTTTGACATTTTGTGTGTAACGCATTATGTACTCTGAAAGAAATAGCTTCGTGAAATTAATGAAAATTGGCATAACCTTAATGAAAAATTACTCACGTTTTCAATCGAAGACATGTTTCATTTGATTAATGAAACTGGTGTCATTAAAGTTCCTTTCAATGAAAACTTGCATATAAATAATGAAAATATTCGTAGAACTTGTTTGAAACGTTTTATGAAGTTTTTCATAAAATGTATGAAAATATCCATTGATTAAATGTGGAATAGTAGTTGGTAATGAGCGTATGATAATTGCTTTTTACAAGTAACTAGTTGCTAACTTTATTAGGGTTTTTCTATGGGAATTACGATAAATCCATGTGGGTTAAAGTTATCGAAATTTCAATAGAAAGCCCCTAATAAAGTTAGGAACTAGTTACCAAAAACCAGCAAGTATCATACACCCATAAG
Organism: Pegoplata infirma; assembly: GCA_963921195.1. Lineage (NCBI taxonomy): Eukaryota > Metazoa > Arthropoda > Insecta > Diptera > Anthomyiidae > Pegoplata > Pegoplata infirma. The sequence goes on along the minus strand of OY992536.1, from coordinate 73,274,882 downwards.
TGAAAATTTGCCTTAATACCAATTTTGGTAAGTCACATGTAACCGTCACTGAAATTTTATTTAGGGGTATGTCACAGACTCAATTCCGATCGGATTTGAAAAAAGGGGTTACTCGTAAAACGCCAAACAAATATTTTTTTGGGAATGAAATCACTTTCAAAAATCAAAGTGGAATTGAATTGCTAAAAGTGGTTTTATTGCGAAAAAAAATATTTTCTTTGCGTTTCACGAGTGAACCACTTCCGAACGGAATTGAGTCTGTGTCTGTTTACGCACAACAAAGTTTTTCTCCAACCTTAAATTGGTCTGAATTGCCATATAAGGTAAACTATAAAAGACAAAAACGCGATGACTTTAAAATTAAAAACATGGAACAACACAAATTACCCTACATTTCATCACAAAATTTTAATGACTTAAAAACTATTGATCTGTTGCAAATTATATTATATTTTATAAGAAACAGTTAGAAGAAACACTTAAAGAACATAAAGAACTTTTCACTTGTAATTTCAATTAAATATAACCAGCATAACACACACACACAAGTTTCAATAACAAAGCAAAAAAAAATATAAAATTATTTTATTAGAAAAAAGTTAACACACATGTAAAAATTACAATTAGATTTAACACGCGTGATGTAATAAAACGTCGTATGTTTTTTTTTCTGTTTCTCTCTCTTATTCGCAACGCAGAGTTGTATTTAGTTCTAAAAAATCGTATGATATTTTTTAATGAAATTATGAAATCTAATGAAACAAGTTTCATAAAATTTGTTCATAATATGCATGCAATTTCAATCAGCTTATGAATTCCTTCATTTGTGTAATGAACACAAAATAATGAATCCGTTTCATTAATATCAGGAACGTTATTTTTTTCAGTGTATGCATGATCGCTTTTCAGACGTTGCACAGTGCCACATTTGGCCAATCTAGGACGACAAAAATCCAATTTTATTTATATTGACTAGAAATACGGTATAAATGTTCGTTTTGACTTCAAAAACAACATTATGAAAAATAGGATAGGCCAGTTAACGGCCACGGCCACTTTTTAAAAAATTTTTAATTTTGGTTGTAATTTCTTTAAACTTGGTATATATATTCTCAAGGACTGTAGAAATAATATCACAAAAAAAGGGGGCGGTCAGACAACTGCCACGCCCACTTTTTAAAAATATGTTTAAAAAATATGTACAAACAATGTTTACATATCGTCCCACTGTAGTCGGCGTCGCAGACGGTCGCAAAAGTTAGCCGTTGAAATAAGTACTATGGATATTGGTCAATATGTCTGAAAAAGTCCGGCGACCAATAGAGACCCAACACAAAAGTTCTATTCCATCAAAAAAAAAAAATATATAATTTTCTTTTCAAAAATTTTTATTGTGTTAAAAATTTAATAAAAAAATAGAAAAAATTGTTTAAAAAAAGAAGAAAATATATGACTTAAAGCCTTTAAATATCCTTTAAAATTACCAAAAAAAGAGTGTGTAAATATATTTTTTTGTTAAAAAGTTACAACAGTTTAAAATCGACTTAATTAAGGCGAAATAATGAACACTACTTTCAGGATTTTACAAGATGCAACTTTATGCACCCACATCTTATATGAGTATTTCCGTGTTATTAGGAATGTTTTATAATACATACAAACAAATCATAAAAATCGGGGAACTTTTTTTTTATTTTTTGTCGTGCTAGATTGGCCAAATGTGGCACTGTGCGTTGTAGCAATATCCGCCAGTCTCTTCGAGTGTCTTTCTATAAAAATAAAAAAGTTGTTAAAAGTGTTTTGTTTCTTATCATTTAGTATGAACTGTCTCATATGTACGTTCTTGGATACTTATCTTGTTTTTATATCAATATATCTGTTGTATGTATCATACTCCATCTAATGAAATTTTATTTGCTACACAAGGTAAAAAAATTAAATAAATACAAAATTTAATTATGAAAAAAGTTTCTTGTTTGTCTAGCACTGATTTTATAAAAGGTTATTAGATAAATTCAGTTACATAAAAAAATTTATGAAGTTTTAATTAAAAAATTTAAAAAATATTTTTAAAAGCGAAGGTCATACTCAAAGAAACCACCAATAACAAAAGAAAGTTAATATTTAAATAATTTTAAAAATATTTTGAAAAAGATAAATAACATTTCCTTACAAATCATTACGATAATATTGTAAAAGTAATGATTTTCAAGAATATATTTTTTAAGTTGTTTGTTTGAAATTGATAGGTTTGGTTATTTTGCAAGACTTAGCCAACCGTCATTCGATCTTTGTCAAAAATTTTGTGAAAACCTATTTTTTCAAATAGATAAGACCAACAAAAAACAAGTAAGTGTTATATTCGGTTGTGCCGAATGGGGGTGGGGGGGTAGGTAGCGGTAATTGGGGGGGGCAAATTTCCTCTCGATTATGTGTTCAAAAATGTATTCTTATGCTTTCTGCACTAAAGAAATATAAATTTATCATTATTTTAAAAAAACATTTATTCCACGCCCATACAGGGCACAGTGGATTATATAAGGTGAATGCATCTCATAATTGATTTTTGCAAATGTTTAATATTAACCATAAAACAAGATCTATCGTAAAGCTAAGATGTCAAGCAATAATTATTTTCAGAAATTATAGTTATTATGTCAACAGAACTATAAGAAAATGGCGACCGAAAACACTACTTTCGACTTTATGGATTTGGGGAGACAAAATTATACCATATTCAAGTGCGTATTTTTAATATTTCTAATTATTTTTTTTAGGATTGTAAAACCATGTTGGAAAGGGTAACTTGTCCAGATTCTATTTTTGTTATGAGCTTTGTATATATTGTTAGCAGGTTTGAAATTTATTCACTTGAAGTATATAATATTTTTTTGCTAACCTACGCAACTTTGAATAGGATTTTAACTGTAAGCGCCGTTTTCCTCCAATCTAGTTATAACATAGAATTAAAGTTAAACTTATTATCTAAAAGATATATCTAAAACCAGCTGCCTTTTCGTGCCTTTAAACAAATGGCATGCAAAAATGTTGACGAACTCACAAATTAATACTAAATAAAAATTTAATTATGAATTAATTTCGCTCACCATGCCCTACTCAATTTGCCATTCCGTGTGTAACGCAACGAAATATCGGTCTAGGACCACATAAAATACATATAACATTGATCCATGATCAATTTGAAGATATTCTAGCGATGTCCGTCCGTCTGTCTGTGGAAAGCACGATGTAGTCCAAACCAAAAGAGCTAGACCCCGGAAGTTTGACAAAAAAAAATTACTTATAACTGGCAAAGTTTGTAAATGGGAAAAATCGGACCTCGGGTTAAACAATTTCCCCTTAAAAAAAAAAATAAAACAAAAACACCCCAAAAAAAAATTTTTGCATATTTTTTAACATATTTGTTCAACAATTGAACAATATGTTGATAAGAATTAAAAAACCTGCGCTTGTCAAAGAGACTGAGAAACGTATTTTTTTTTTGTCCGCCCCAGTTTGGAGGCGTGGCTATAACAATAAATGCTAAAATTGTGTTATTTTTGCGTATTATAATTAATGAGTTTGTAGACATTTATCGCAAAAAGATAGAGGTAGTCCCCCGCCGACAAACCTCCCCCCTTACTACATTTTCGAAAAAAATACACTTTTTTTATTTTTTTTTCACTTTTTGGAGGGTTCTGGAAAGATTTGGCAACAGCCGAATTTAACACTCACTATTTTTTTTATCTTGGCAACCTTCATACGATTTTTTTATTATAACTTCCTTATTTTTGTAGTAGTACAATAAAATATCAGTTAAATTTTATATTTGACACCAATGAAAATCTATATGAATCCGGTAATTTTTTTAAAAATTGCAACATTTGGCCCTTAAAAGTCTATGGGGCTAAATGTTGACCTTTTCTGAAAAATTTATCTACAAAATTACTTATTATAAATATCTGTTGCAAAATTCAACTGAAAATAATTAGAAAATATAAAAAATACCTATTTAACTTGTCCTAACATTTTACTTTTATACTAAAATTCAACAAAAATATCGAAAATGTATTTTTAACCCTTCACAACTTTAGTTCTCGTCAGTCGATTTTTATGATTAAAAGCACAAATTAAAGCCTAAAGTCTAACCTATTCAACAAAAAAGACGGCATACAAAAATATTGATACAATCAAAAGTTACAGATTTTTGATCCAGAAATGACCAAAATTTTCCACTGTGCAGGGGGGCGGACTTCAGGACTTCAAACTTCTTGTAGCATAAAAATGTGGCATATTTTAAACATAATCACACAAAATCATGTAAAAAAGTGGTATTTTTCAGAGGTTGGTTTAGTTCTTCAAGGGGGAACTTTTTTCCCCTGGTCCGATTTTTCTCATTTACGAGATTAACCTGCCTTGGAACATAGGACATATTCGTGCCAAATGTCGGGAGTCTAGCTCTTATTTTGGACTGCATCGTGTTAACTAGAGACGGACGGACGGACATCGCTATAATGTCTTAGAATCGATCACTGATCAATAATATATATACTTTATGGGGCCCCGACCGATATTTCGATGCGTTACATACGGAATGACAAAGTGAGTATATCCCCAAACTGTAGTTGGAGGGTATAAACAAACTTGAAATATGTAATTTTCTGGGGTTTTTACTTTAACCGCGATGTGGGAGGATAATGAAATTTTTGATTTTTACAAAAATTTGATGGAGTTATTTTACATTTCCCGGGAAAGCGAGAATTTGTTTAAGATCTCCCGGGATTCCTGGAATTTCCGGTCGAAAATTAATTAATATAGGCTAGAGAGGGGCACATTCGTCGGTGGGGCGCAATCGCTACTCACACTTATCTCTGAAACTCAAAGAGGTATAGAATTTTGCATGCGTGTTTACAAGGGTGGGGTGAGGGGAAATTCCCACCAAGAAAAAAATTTTGTAGGACAAATCTAAACATTTTTAAAGAAAAAATTTTAAAAATTTTATATGTAAAATCTGAAAATTTTTTAAAGGAAAGATGTGACTAAATCTAAAAATTTTTTGTAAAATAATATTTCTCAATCTCCAGTTCTTATTATGAAGAGAAATTTTCTTTGGGAAAAATTGTTGTTATACACGTGAAAATCTTGGTATAAAAAATAACTTAGACTTTTCCTATAGGAAAAATGTGTCAGAATCTAAGTATTTTCTACAAAAAAATGTCTCACAATCTGAGATTTTTCTTTATGAAAAATGTCTTAGAATCTGAGACTTTTTCCATCGGAAAAATGTCTTATAATCTGCAATTTTTCTATAGGAAAAATGTCTTAGAATCTGAGACTTTTCCAGTGGAAATATGCCTTAAAATCTGAGACTTTTTCTATAGTAAAAATGTCTTAGAATCTGAGACTTTTTCTAATGGAAAAATGTCTCAGAATCTAAGACTTTTTCTATAGGCAAAATGTCTCAGAATCTGAGACTTTTTCTATAGGAAAAATGTCTCAAAATCTGTGACTTTTTTTTATAGGAAAAAATGTCTCAGAATCTGAGACTTTTTCTATAGAAAAAATGTCTCAAAATCTGAAACTTTTCCATTGGAAATATGTCTTAAAATCTGAGACTTTTTCTATATGAAAAATGTCTCAAAATCTGAGACTTTTTCTATATGAAAAATGTCTCAGAATCTGAGACTTTTTCTATAGGAAAAATGTCTCAGAATCTGAGACTTTTTCTATAGGAAAAATGTCTCAAAATCTGAGACTTTTTCTATAGGAAAAATGTCTCAAAATCTGAGACTTTTTTTATAGGAAAAAGTGTCTCAGATTCCGAGACTTTTTCTACAGGAAAAATCTCAGAAGTTGAAACTTATATTGGAAGTGCCAGATTCTTGGAACTTTTCTATATAAGAAATAGGTCTTATAACTTGAGATTTTTTATGGGGAAAACGTTTCAAAATCTGGGTCTTTCTATTGGAAAGGGTCTTAGAATCGCAGAATTTTTCTTTAGGAAAATTGCTTCAGAGTCTGAGACTTTTTCTATAGGCAAAAGGTGTCATGATCTTAGATTTTTTTTATTGAAAAAGGTTCTTAACATCTAAAACTTTTTCTATACGAAACAAATCTGAGAATTTGAACATTTTTTATACCAAAAGGATCTCAAAAATGCTTAAGAGTATGAGACTTTTTCTATAGTAAAAGGTTTAAGTATCTGAGACTTTTTCTGTGGAAAAAAAAATTTAGAACACAAAAATTTTTCTATAGGAAAACGTCTCAGATTCTGAGGCATTTTTCGTTCAGAAAAAGTCACATAAAAGGTTTAAGAATCTGAGACTTTTTCTGTGGAAAAAAAAAATTTAAAATACAAAAATTTTTCTATAGGAAAAACGTCTCAGATGCTGAGGCATTTTTCGTTCAGAAAAAGTTACAGATTTGGGACATTTTACCTATAGAAAAGCATTGCTCTACGAAAAATGTCTCAGCATCTGATTTTTTCTATGTATGAAGATTCTATTAAAAAAATTCTCAAATTTTGACTTGTTCATACGAAAAATATGTTAGAATCTTGAGACTTTTTCTATGTATGCAAAAATGTAAATTTTTCTTTTAAAACAAAAAAAAAAATGATTTTTTTATTAAAAAATCGGCAGTAGTTGCTCGGCAAATAATACTAAATGTTATGATTTTATTGCATTCCCATCCCATTTTTGAGGCAAAAAAACATGTATCCCTGTTTTTGCTTGTCCGACAACGGTGAATTGAAATTTTTTTTCCTCGAAGTAAAAAAAGGCGCAGAATTTGCGCGTTTTTTAAAAAAGGCACTGAATTGGCGCGCTTTCATTTTTCCATATAGCGCGTTCAGTGCCTTTTGTATAGAACTATCCAGCAAAAATTAGATAACCAAATAAGGTATAAAATAAGGTATAGGATTGGTTATTTTATGCATTGCAGCATTGATGATTTTAACAGGGAATGAGAGTCAAAGTAATGCATCCACATTATGACAAAGAATACCAGTAAGGTATAAAATAATTGATTAATGTTATTGCAAAGCATAGGAGTAAGGTATAAAATATAGCATACCAGAACATAATATATAAGGTGTTACGAGTAGTGAAAAAGTAATTTTGTATTAAATTTACTCACGTGATTGTAAGTGAGTGTAAGTAGAAAAAATATGCTCGTGAGTGACTGTGTGTCATTAGAAAATTTCTGTCGTGATTCCGTCTCTAGTTAAACTTATGCATTTTTTTATAAAATATTTATTTTTAATGTTATTGTAATGCATTATGCATACAATTATAAATAATGCATTATTTCAAACTTTGAAATAATACATAATGTAACTAAATATAAGTCATCCTTGATTTAATGTTTAGAAATAATAAATATGAAATACATTGATTCCAAAAGGTTTTTTTTAACAGAAAAATTGTAATATTTAAAAAAAAATCATAAAAAAGTTCAAAGATTCTAAAATATATTTTCCCATAGAAAAACTCAGATTCTGAGACGTTTTCCTGTAGAAACGTTATCCGAATATCCACTATAAGTTTTTGATATGCAATTTCTTTAATTCTCAAAAATTTGATTTGAAGGATGTAAAAAAAAATTCTTTGGATAGAGGCAAAGTGTGCTGACGTAAATCATGAGCGCACATATGCCTCCCATTAGTCATTTTCTTACTATCTTTGTTCCTTTCATTGCCCTTCCCTTCTTCTACCCTCTTCTTTTTCCCCTTTCTTTTTTTCCCTTCTTTTTTTCCATTCCTTTAAATCATTTGGGCGGGGGAGAAATCATATCCCCCCCCCACCCCCTGGGACCACGCCTGAATATATGAAAATAAGCTCTGTATGTTTGAATTTGACCCCAAATTTGTTTTTTTTTTCATTTGAATTTTAAAGCTCCATATTTTTAAAGGAAGGCGTATACGTTACATTTTTTAGATATAATATTTAATATTGCTCATACGTCACATATAACACGCCTAAAATTCTATATTTTTTTATACGCAAAATAAAATACTAGGAAAATTAAACATTTCACACTCATTGTTACACCACAATAAAACTCGTCATACAATTTGAACAAAAAAATATATTAAATTTTTTCTACAAAGGAAGCAACAAAAATTATATAAATGAAATTATTTACGAATGTTACAAACATGAATAATTATGAGGAAGTTTAACTTTTGTTTGACCAACAAATAAAAATTTGACACCAAAAATTTAAAAAAAAAAAATAAATAAAAAAAAAATACTGACATCAAAGTAAACATTTTGTTATACATTTCAAAACATCTGTCTGTAAAATAACACATAAACAAATTTTGAAAAACGAAAAAAAAAATATATTCTGTGTGTATATTTTTACGTTTGTTGTTCTTGTTTTTTTTACCGTCAACATTTATGGCGGCTATGCAAACAACAGCGAAATGTATTTAGCATAAAAATTTACGATAATGTTATAACAAAGTAGTAGTAAAGTAGTAGACAAACAACATCAAAAACAAAAACACAAGCAAAGTATCACCAACATGTCGATGTGGCTGAGTAGACAGTGACAGCATTGAAAATCATATTAAGTGATGGTACGTATTGTAGCTTAAGCAAATAGGCAGCGTATTATGTGGCATCAATAACAAGACTAACAATATGAAAATTTGAAAACAACAACAACAATATCAGCAGGACTGCTGTCCATATGGCTGTTTAAAGCAAAAACCCACAGCTAAAGTATAAAATCATGTTTTGTAATAAAAATGTAAAACAGAAAATTTTTAAAATGTTTTCTTTGAAATTTTTATTTCTCGAATAAAAATGGAAATTTTTTAATAACTAATGAAATCAAAAAAAAATCACTTTTAAATATTTGACTATATGGGCTACTATACGAGAATGTAACTGGCAGGTTCCCGATTTTGATAACACTGTGAAAAAAATTTGGGTTCATCGACTGTATCTTGAATGGGACAAAAAAAAATTAAAGTATACTAATAGAATACCAAAAACCACCAAGGATTTTCAAAACTTAGGTCGAGTTTTTTTTTTATGGCCCACTGAAGTTTTTAATTTTTTTTTTCAAAGCCGTTGGAAATGAGTCCAAAAATAAGTATTAAATCTAATTGTGAGGCAAATCATAATAAAAGATGTCCTCAGTGAAATTTAATGGCGGTTTTTTTCTTAAAACATATAAGAGCAAATACACACCCAGAAAAGTTTTACAGTAACTATTTACGGTTATTCAAAAAGTTTTTAGTTAAAGTTGTTTTAAACGTTTTATCGTTTGTTTTTAAAGGAAAATAAAATATTGAATGATTTATACAGTTGTAAAAACAATAAACTACAAAAGTTACGGAAAAATATTTTTATCAGTTAAATTATTTGTGACTGATTATTTCGTATAATTTTACAGAAGTACGGTCTTTGTAGTTTGTTATTCAAAAAATTTTATTTTTACTTCACAAAATAAAAAAATGTAAACAGTTAAAATAACTGATATATCGTATGTTTTTACGGAATGTCTAGTCATTTATTAACGTTTAGAAATAACTGAAAAATTATGTTGTTTTAAATGAAATATATGTAAGTATATATAAATTCCTGGGACTCCTAGTTGGAACAAAGGGCCAGTACAAAAGCTTTCCATTGAATTCTATCTTCGGTTAGTCTTTTTGCTTCTCTCCATGAAGTTCTGGCTGAAAGCAGTTCATTTTCTATTTGGCGCCTCCATGTATTTGCGGGTCTTCCTCTACGTCGGCTGCCCTGGGGATGGTAATCAAGAGCTTTTCTTGTGACGTCGTCATGGCTTTTTCTAAAGGTATGACCCAGCCAATTAAACTTTTTCAAACGGATATCTAACATGATCTGATTTTGTTGGGTTTTTCGCCATAGGTCATTATTTGAAATTGTTGTAGGCTAAAAAACACGTAAAATTCTTCGCAAACAACGGTTAACAAAAACCTGGAGTGCATTTGAGTCTTCACTTGTTATGTTCCATGTTTCACATCCATATAGTAAAACTGATTTTACATTTGAACTAAAAAGTTTTATTTTCGTGCGAAGAGTTATACGATTGGACTTCCACACTTTAATTAGTGAGCCAAATGATTGATTTGCTTTGACAATGCGGTAAGCTATATCTTCTTTGCTACCACCGGATGTAGTTATTATACTACCGAGATAGCAAAACTTGTCTACATCTAGTAGTGGGTGATTTAAAATTTTTAGAGGCTCGGTGTTGTTGGTGTTAATACGCAATGTTTTTGTCTTAGATATGTTTACCTTAAGACCAGCGCTGGATGCATTTTCAACAAGTATATTATGTTTGGTTTGCATGTTATTGAAGTTATGTGACAGAAGACATATGTCGTCGGCATAATCTAAATCATCTAATCTGCCCTGCAGCCCAAAAGCTATACCACGATCACCTTTCATCGATTGTTCCATTGCAACATCTAGAACGATGTTAAAAAGAAGTGGGGAGAGCACGCAACCTTGTCGTACTCCTCTTTCAACTGGAAATTTATTGCTTATAAGTCCATCATGTAATACACGACAGGATGCGTTGTCGTATAAATATTTGGTTAGTTGGATCAGGTGTTCTGGAATCCCTTTACATCTTAAAGCATGCCATATGGCCGGTTGGTGTAACGTGTCAAATGCCCTTTCAAAATCTATAAAAAGCAAATATAATGCAGACCTCCACTCGACTGATTCTTCTACTATTATACGAAGACTGCTGATATGGTCTATACAAGATTTACCTCTCCTGAAACAAGATTGTACGTTGCGAAGTTCTGGCTCAATAGTAGCAGAAATACGTTTGTTTATTATGTGAGCAATGATCTTGTTTGTCATGTTTAAAAGTGTGAGACCTCTCCAATTTTTTAGCTCAGTCAGATTACCTTTCTTTGGAATCTTAATTATTAGACCTTCTTTAAGTTCATCCGGTAGATGTTTATTTACCCAGAAATGCTCTATTAGCGGTCTAAGTAACTGGGCTGTGGTTGTGCAATCTACCTTTAGCAGTTCCGGTGGTAAATAGTCGGGGCCTGGAGCTTTATGACACTTCAGAGAAGTAATTGCAGATTGGATCTCTACAAAGTCGGGTGGCTCTATGTCGATATTTTTAATACGCGCCTGATGTTCTGTTTCAGTACAGTTGCATATCATCGAGTTTGTTTTGCTATTGTCATTGGATAGCATATTTCTGTAATGGTCTTCCCACAGTTTTACTTGCTCTTCTTTAGAGTACACCAGCTCATTCCTAGAATTCTTAAAAGGTTTGGTGTTGACATGCTTGCTGTCTGTTAGTGTTTTTGTTATTTTATATAAGTCTCTTGTTCTCATCGTCGCACTGGCCTTTTCAGCTTCGATGGCTAGATCGTCTGCCCACTTTCTTTTGTCACGCCTTGCACTTCGTTTGACCTGCCGGTTGGCATCGTTATATTTGTTTTGCAACTCCGATTTTAATTGGCGAGTTTTTGCGTTATCGCGGGCAATTTTTAGTTGTTTCCGGCTTTCAATAAGTTCCCAGGTGCACTCCGATATCCATGGCTTTCTGATTTTCTTCACATAACCCAGATGTTTTTGGCCAGTGTCTAGCAACATGGATCTAGCTTGCGACCAATATTGAACCGGATCATGACATCCTATGTTTATGAGTGCGGAACTTCTTGCACGAAGTTCGCTTATAAATGCAGTTGCAGTGGGTTGTATAGACAATTTGTCTGTGTTTAACTTTCTATTTTTATTTTGCTTCTTTTTCTTTTCAACGGCTACGATCTTTAGACGTATTTGGCCTACCACCAAGTGATGATCACTTCCAACATCAGCACCTCTCCTACTACGAACGTCAAGAAGAGACCCACGCCACATACGGCTAATCGCAATGTGATCTATTTGATTTTCAGTGCTGTGATCGGGGGATACCCACGTAACTTTATGTATGTTCCTATGCGGAAACAATGTGCCCCCTATCACAAGGTTGTGGTTGCTGCAGAGCTCTGTGAACAGTACACCGTTTCCAGTAAGGTGGCCCATACCATGTTTGCCCATCACTCTTTCTCTTCCCATATTATCGCTTCCTAGTTGAGCATTGAAGTCCCCAAGAACAATTTTGATGTCCCCGATGTGGATTTCGTCAAGAACCTTCGAAAAATAACTGTAAAAAGCATTTTTATCATCGTCGTTAGCAGCTTTAGTGGGCGCATAGCATTGGACGCAAGTAATATTACGAACTCTTGTTCTAAAACGCGCCATGATTATTCGATCTCCAAATGGTTTCCACACTATTAGTGCTTTGCGGGCATTTTTCGACATTAAGATGCCTACGCCACTGGTTCTGGGGAATTCCGGCTGTTTGCCTGAGTAAATAAGGGACATCCCACTTTCGGTTCTGTATTCGCCATTGTCTGGCCATCGGGTTTCGCACAAGCCTAGGAATTCTAGTTTATAGCGCAACATTTCCTTTTCAACTTGTTCCAATTTTGCAATATCTATCATAGTACGAACATTCCATAATCCAAATCGTGTTCCTTTCTTCATGCTTAGAGTCGTCGCCAGGGGAGTCCGTTGGTTTTCATTTGTACTGGTTTCATTAATCATTTTGTTTCGGATAAGTGGGAGATTAACCCTCTGCATCCAAGGCTGGTGTTGGGGCTGCCAACTTATTGCCTCCAGCCCGACAGCTTCGTTGCTCACACTAGCTAGTACCATAACGGATGTTATAATACCATTGCCCGGTGTCCACCTGCCCCTAAGTAAGTAGTCCGTTTTTAAAAGGAAAAACGATTGTTTTAAACGTTTTTTCAGTTGAAATTACTTACAAAATATTTTGAGTGCATGTGAAATTTAACTGACGGATCACCGATTTTGTTTATTTTTGGTTTTTTGATAGAGCTTCGTAAATGATTAAAAACCATATTTTTTTATCAATACTTTGGAAGATATGGGCGTTTAAAAAAACTTTTTTCGACAATATTGACTTTTAGAAAGTTTTTTAACATTTGTGTACGCAGAAACCGTAAGACATACGAAAAACCTTATAAAAACAATATTGGAGATAAAATTATAAAAATCATTTTTTTTTTAATTTTTTAAAAATTTCAACAAAAAATTTTGAAAACAATTTTTGAATGTCCTGTTTTCCTGGGAAGGACACCATGGATTTCCAAAAGCAAAATTCTGTCTTAAAGTTTAGAATGCCCTTTTAGCAATAAATTTATAATGTTTGTTAGAGAAAATCAAGAAAACAATCAAATATTTGATTGTTTTCAAAATTTTGGCAAAAATCTAAAAGTTGGCTCTAGACAGTTTTTTGTGCTTTTTTACTCGGAAACCGATAGTTGTACGAAAAACTTTCTGTGACAATATTCATAGAGTAAAGATGATCTATCAAAAAGACCCCAAAACAATATGTCACTTTATATAAATTGGTTCTCTTAGTGTTTAAGAGAGTTTTTACATGCAATAGTAAAGGCAACACTAAGAGAACCAACTTATTGAGAGAGCAAAAAAAATGGCATCCAACCAATATGACACCCGCTGACAATATTGTTGATAAAATTGTGGAGATTTTAAATTTAGAAACAAACAAAAAAATTAAAAAAAATTCAACAAACATTTCTTAAAACAATATTGAAACGTCCTTTTGTACTATCAAGGACACCATGGATTTCCAAGACCAAAATTTTTTATTAAAGTTTAGAATGTCCTTTAACCGATGTTAAAATTTCAGGGAGGTGTTTTTTTTTGTGTTGTCGAGCAATAAATTTTTAAAGTTGGTAATAAAGCTAAATTTTTATTTTTTGCCAAAATTTTTAAAAAAATCTAATATTTGGCAATCTAACAAACTTTAAAAAATAATTGCTCATTAAGGAATGTTGTTGTTTCTAAGGATCGTAATAATGTGTAAAATAAAAATCTTCAGTTGACGTCACACACTTAACATCTGTAATGAAATACGAACCAACTTCTGCTGTTAGTTTGTCAAGCAGGGCGATAGCTCAGATGGTAGAGTACTTGCTTTGCAAACTGATGGAAAATTTGAAGAACGTGGGTTCTATTCCAATCAGAGTTAAGTCTGTTGATGAAAAAACATAGAAAAAACAGTCTTACAAAAATCAAACAATTTAAATCTATTGAAATTTTCTCCACTGATGACGTAGAGGTGGCTATAGAAACCATGGTCTGGAATAAATCCACATTAAAAATAATCTTTAGAAATGAAATGTTTTCTTCTTCAATCACAAACCCTTAATAACAAACAGAAATGGCATGCGCCGATAAAAACACACAAATACGAAAAAACACTTCTCTGAAAATTTTACAGTGTTAAAAGGACATTCTAAGCTTCAATGCAAAATTTTGATTTTGGAAATCCATGGTGTCCTTCCCAGGAAAAAATAGCATTCAAATAAGGTTTTCATCATGTTTTGTTGAAATTAAAAAAAAAAAAAAATTGTTTCTAAATTTTAAATCTTCATAATTTTTTATACAATATTGTTTTTTAAGTTTTTTCGTACGACTTACGGTTTCCGAGCAAAAAAAAGTAAAAAAACTGTCTAAAAGTCAATATTCTCAAAAAAGCGGGTTTTTTAAACGCCCATATCTTCCAAAGAATTGATTTAAAAAAAAGAAAATTATTGGTTTAAATCATTTACGAAGCTTTATCAAAAGCCAAAAATAAACAAAATCGGTGATCCGTCATTTAAATTTCCCATGGATTTGCTCATAAACCCTCTATCTCTATCTTTTAAGGAGTCGGTTTGGTCTTTTTTCTCAAATATCCTCAAAGAAATCCACTAAAACGTGCCTTTAAAGGGTTTACTCTTCTAAATTTTCTAAATCAATTTTAACTAGGGGCTGTAAAGGCCAAAAGTTCGTGCGAAAAGTGAACAATTCATAAAAAAGTAAAAGTGTGAATTATCACACACTATTAAATTGTTTTTCAATAAAGTCGTGTGAAATAAGTCAAAAAAAAAAATGTTATAAATCTGCTTTTAAGCTAAAGAACATTACCAGATGTCCGCAGTAAAATTTAATGGTGGTTGTTTTCTTAAATTACACTGTGCAACAAGAAAAATGAGCCTCAATGGCTTCAACGCCATGTGAAAGTAGACCATCAAATGGACAAAATCACCAAAGGTTTTTGCAAAGTCAGTTCGGATTTCTTTTTTATAGCCCACTGAAGTTTTCATTTTTTTATCAAAGGCGTTTGGAAAATGTCAAAAATACTATAGTAAAAACACATCCGAGCTTCAAAATATGGTTTGATGTCTTCAGTGAAATTGTATTGCGGTTCTTTTCTAAGATCATTTTAACCCTCTAACTGCCATTTTAAGGGGTCATTTTAGTCCTTTATCAAAAACTAAACACAGAAGTCTAATAAAACGTCCATTTAGAGGGTTAAAATGTTCTACAAATATTTTCCTCATAAAATTTCACTAGGGGTTGTCAAATGGTCAAAGTTTGTGCAACATGCGCAAAATGCTTAAAAAGGGTCAAGTATTAACAATCAATGTGTGATACTTTTTTTACCAAAGCAGTGTTAACAAATATCGACAAAAAACAGTGCAAATATACTTTTGAGCTTAAAATGACGTTCTGATGTGTTTTATAAAATTTTATGGTGATTCTTTTCTTTGACCAAATTAACCCTCTAGCTCCAGTTTTAAGGGGTCATTTTGTCCTTTTTTAAAATAAATACAAAAAAGTCTATAAAAAAGGCAGTTAGAGGGTTAAAATGTTTTACAAATATTTCCTGCGTCACACTTTACTAGGGCACTAAGAGAGAAAGTTCGTCCAGCATAAAGAAAGTGCTTAAAAATTTTAAAGTATTCAATTTTTTTTTTTTGGCCGAAATATAAAAACAAGTTTTATAAATATAAAATTGTTTTGCTTAAGTGCAAAAAGCATATCGTCGAACTATATTCAATAAATGCCAACTCGAAAAAGCTTACTGTTCAGGAGAGCTAAAAAACTAGTTATTTCGCTAATTATTGTAAAAATTAACAATGTACCTTCCATAACATGGTTTAAATATTCTAAACAATTTTTACCTATGCAAAAATTTTCATATTTTGCACTTGTTTGCGTATTTTTCAGAGATGGCATTTATTACTATATCAAAAAACAAATATTTTTTTAGAGTTGGCATATTTTGTCGGAAAATAAAAATACATTTTTTTTGGAAAAATTTTTAAATTTTTTTTTTTTTTGGTTTTTGTTATCCTTAGTACGGTAATTGCAAAAACTGAACAAAAAATTAAAAATCTTTGCATATTTTTAAAAGTTACTAGCTCCGAAAGCCATTTAATCTCAGGGTGGTCAACTTTGGCACTCTGTAACTCACGCTGCATTGCAATAGGGTCACTCCAAACTAGCTATTTTGAAAGCTTATATCATTGACTTTATTTGCCCCATTCATAATGTTTCAATCTGATAAATAGATTGAAAGTTACATAAATATAAGCAATTTTTTTTTTTGCAAACACTATTTACCGATATTTTCAAAATGGCAATATCTCGAGAACCAGTCATTAGATATCAAAATCTTTACAAGATTCGTGTTTAGCATGGCAAATGCAATAAGATATGTGGTCTAATTTTTTTTAAAAAATTTTTTGAAAAATTTTTGGAAATTTACAATGGGAGTTGGCATTTATTTCTACCAAAAAAATATGTACTTTGAGTTAGCAGAATAACAAAAATGGATATAAAACGACAACAAATTATTTTTTTGCTCTGGAATTTTTATGGCAGATAGGTATTACATAGGGGAGCTATTTGCCATCGGAAACTCATTTCCGTCAAATTTGAGTTGGCATATTTTGAATATAGGTTCACGATATAACAAAAAATATTTTGGTTTTATTGGCCAAAAACGTCTCGGTAAATTTGGTTGTTACAGTTTGAAAGCAGTACTGCTCCATTAAAATAACTCCAAACCATCAATACCAATAGCATACAGCATTGAAACAAAAGAAAACTACGATGTGTTAAAATCAATGGCCCTTACCACAAGAAAACAAAAAGTATATTTTAACAAAAGTTTTATTTCAAATTTGAAATTTTCAATACAGTTTTTGAAAGTCGATTTTAAAAACAAAAACAATTTGTATTGAAATAAAATTCAAAGCTGATTTTAAATATATTTTATATTTCTATGGTAAGGCTGAATCCTTTTAAAAGTTGAATACAAAAAACATAAATGGAAAATTTGATTTAGTGAAGCCAAGCAAAAAGAAGATAAAACAGCAACATATTTTATTTTTTTTTTAATAAAATAGAGACAGTTTGATTCAGAATCAAAAAAAAAAAAAAAGAGTGATGATAACCTAATTTTTCAGCTGCCATAATTATCGAAAAGACCTCGAACCATATAATACAAAATCTTTTTTTGTTACATGTGAAAAAATTATTAAATTATTATTTTATTATTCAATTTTATTAAATTTAAATTAAAAAAATTTAATCACCTTGCTGTAGGAAATGAAAAAAAAGTATAATTTTAAAGTATTAAAATTTGTGCAGAACATAAAAAAAAATTGATTGTGCAAATTTTACAACTTTACTTTTTTAGCATTTTACATAGTCCTAATGTATTTTTTGGCTATGACGACCCCCAGTAAAATTTGATGCAGAAAATATTTGTAGAACATTTTAACCCTCTAACTGCCTTTTTATAGACTTTTTTTGTATTTCTTTAAAAAAGGACAAAAATTACCCCTTAAAGCGGGTGGTAGAGTGTTAATTTTGTCAAAGAAAAGAATCATCATAAAATTTTAAAACACACATCAGAACATAATTTTTAGCTCAAAAGTATATTTGCACTGTTTTTTGTCGATATTTTTTAACACTGCTTTGGTAAAAAAAAAGTAACAAGCATTGATTGTTTATACTTGACCCTTTTTAAGCATTTTGCGCATATCGCACAAACTTAGAATATTTGACAACCTCTAGTGAAATTTTATGAGGAAAATATTTGTAGAACATTTTAACCCTCTAAATGGACGTTTTATTAGACTTCTGTGTTTAGTTGTTGAAAAAGGACAAAAATGGCCCCTTAAAATGGCAGTTAGAGGGTTAAAATGTTCTAAGAAAAGAACCGCCATACAATTTCACTAAGACATCAAACCATATTTTGAAGCTCAGATGTGTTTTTCTTATGGTATTTTTGACATTTTCCAAACGCCTTTGATAAAAAAATGAAAACTTCAGTGGGCTATAAAAAAGAAATCCGAACTGACTTTGCAAAACACTTAGTGATTTTGTCCATTTTATGGTCTACTTTCATATGGCGTTGAAGCCATTGAGGCTCAAAGCAATGACCCAAAATTTTTTGCACAGTGTTATATTTACCCTTTATTTTAAATTTTTAGGGGTTTTTTGTGCTTTTTTTTTTGTGCTCTTTTTAAATATCCACTAAGGCGTGCGTTTAAAGGGTTATAATGTTCTACAAACGTTGTCTGTATAAAATTTTACTACAGGGTGTCAAAAGCCAAAAGTTAGTGGGATGTAAACAAAATGTTTAAAAATGAAAATTTGAAATTATCTCAATTAATAAAATTGCGTTTCACCAAGATATTTTACAATTTTACTTTTTTAAAGAATTCTGCACACTTCACACGAGCTTTTGGTCTTGGACAACGCCTAGTAAAATTTAACCCTTTAAACACACGCTTTAGTGATGTTCATTGAGAGTATTTGAAAAAAGGACCAAAATGACCCCTTAAATGGAAGTTAACCACCATAAAATTTCACTAAAGACATTATTTAGCCCAGAAGCAGATATATAACATTTTTTGACTAAATTGACACGTTTTTGGTGAAACCTAATTCAACAGAATGCGACATTTTTCAATTTTACTTTTATGCATTTTGCACTTATCGTACGAACTCTTGAACTTTGACAAGCCCTAATAAAACTTGATGCAAAATTTTTTTGTAAATGATTTTAACCCTTTAAATGCACGTTTTAGTGGTGTTCTGTAAAGATATTTGAGAAGAGGACCGTAACGACCCCTAAAAATATCAGATAAAGGATTACTACGTTCCAAGAAAAGAACCACTATCAAATTTTACTGAAGGTACAGCTGCGGTCAAAAAAATAGCACCAGGATAAAACAGAATTTTCTTCGTTGGTTTCTTTTTAACAATTTCAACTTATGTCACTGATAACGTGTCATAAGATACTTACAAGAGTGTGAAACAATATTACATAAGAAAAGGCAAATTTGGTTTTTTATTTTATTAAAAATTTTCAGAGTTTTTAAAAAAACTTAAAAAGGACTCAGTCAAAAAAATAGCACCACAGTACTTTTTGTATTAAAATTAAATTCTTAAATTTGAAAAACGAATGGATTATGAATTCATCATTGTTGTAATATCTTTAAATATTAAAAAAAAAAATTGTCGAGTACTCATTGTTGACAATTACCTCTGTACAACGTTTTTGTACCGAATTCGCGAGATTTTTGGATCTTTAGTTCGAAATTCAGTTCCAGAGTTGCTGAACAGCCACCCAAAGAGCTTCATTACAAGTTGGTTGTATTCGAGAGACTCCCTTCTCTATATCTGTCCATCAACTATCGATTTGGTCTAGATCTGGGGACTGACCAGGCCATTCCATCACGTTTGCTTTATTGTCCAGACCCAATTTTTTGCAAATTTCCCGTCATGTTTTGGGTAATTGACGTGCTAAAAGACCTAAATTAGTGGCATTTGCTTAGAAACTTATTGCAACATTACTTTCTGGAGGATATAAACGTTAAGTGTATATCCACGGTTGTCCTAGTCCAATATGTGAGCCATGGTCCAATATATGAACACCACTCCACAGTAAGAAAATAACCCATTTAAATTTATTTTTATTTTGAATTTTGGATTGAAATCGGCGTTTTAGGGTCTTCTGACATAGGTATGCGATCCCATGTCTCAAAATAAAACAACATTGGATTCATTTGCCCATAGATCATTGATCCACTTTTAAGCTGGTCATTCTGAGTTACTGGTAGCAAACTTCAAAGGACTTGCAGCATGCTTAAGTGAGAGTAGGCGCACTTTTCCGAATCTACAAGCGTTAATGTTGTTGTTTTGTAATCTTTGACGAACATTTTCGCCATTTGCTGTCCTTTTTTAGCTCTGGAGCTGCCGCAAATGGGTCTTTCTTCCATTGTCTTTACAAACACCTAACCACTATTGGTGACAAATGTCGCATGTGACTAAGTTTTTCAAGCACTAAAGTTAATTTTGTTGAATTTCCAATCATTTAATAAGC
The DNA here is from genome assembly GCA_963921195.1 of Pegoplata infirma. Lineage (NCBI taxonomy): Eukaryota > Metazoa > Arthropoda > Insecta > Diptera > Anthomyiidae > Pegoplata > Pegoplata infirma. The sequence continues at coordinate 73,254,605 of OY992536.1, read as the reverse complement.
GCATCCAACCAATTTTCCTTTTTCGGAATATGGTTTATGTTCAGAAATCATATTTTTTACAAAAGAACGTTTTTGAGGAGTGTAATTCTTTCCACGTCATATTTTTATGAAAATAAATATGAAATTTTGTAATGAATTAAAATTTTTTATAAATAAAAACTATCTTTCTTAAGTATTTAACACTTTTATATTAATAATTAAAATATTATTAATTTTTTTAAAGAAATTTTGTAAATTGGTGCTATTTTATTGACTGCACTGATTCGGAGTTTTTTTAAAATATCGATCATTAAAAAAGAACCGTTCACAATTTTTGGAAAAAGTAAAAACATTTAAGGGGTTTAGACTTAGTATAAGAGTATTGCATATTTACTCTAAACGAATACGCACATAATATTTTGTTTTAATTGAATGAATAGAGATTTTGTCATTGGTGCTATTTTTTTGACCGGCACTGTATATTTTTTAACATTATTTACCTCAGAATTAGATTTAATACTTTTTTCTGACTTATTTAAAACCTCTTTAAAAAAAATTAATAACTTGTGTGGACCATAAAAAAAATCGAGCTAAGATTTCAAAACCCTTCGGGGGTTTTGGTCTACTAATGGCATACTATAATTTTCTTTTGGTCCCATCCAATACACAAAATCGTTTTGCACAGTGGTATAGCTTTAAAGTTGCTTAATTTTGGGTAGAATTTTGAGTATTTTTTTTTTAAAGTCGAAGTTTCGGAATTTTTCAAAAAGTAATTTTAATTTTTATACCCTCCACTTAGTGATAGAGGGTATATATAAGTTTGTCATTCCGTTTGTAACTCATCAAAATATCGGTCTGGGACCCCATAAAGTATATATATTCATGATGCCCGATCGATTTTAAGACATTCTAGCGATGTCCGTCTGTCCGTCTGTCCGTCTGTCCGTCTGTCCGTCTGTCTGTCTGTCCGTCTGTCTGTCTGTCTGTGGAAAATGCTGTCGCGGACAAAATATTGCACAGGGATGACTGAAACATATTTATTGGAAGTTCTCCCGAAAAGTTTGGTATCGCATTTGAGCGATATCGGTCTGGCGGTTCAAAAGTTATGAACGAAAATGTAAGCACACCTCAAAAATTTCAGTACATTCAACATAACCTACAAATACAAAATGCTTTAATTCGGCTTCTGGTTGACATATGTGAATATAATTGAACACCAAATGGTATTTAAACAAGTACAAAAATATTTTTTGACAAAAAAAAAAAAATCGCGGATTTTTTTTTTACCAAAATTTTTTTCGCGGAATTTTTTTTTTTTTAATTTTTTTTTTTTCAAAAGAAATTTCCTTTTAAATAAAGTTTTTTGCAATAATCTTTTTGAAATTGTGGAGGGTATCACTGCATTCGACAAGTCCGAATTTCGATTTCTGTTTTTTTTTTTTTCTTCAATCTAAATTTTTAAGAATCGATCACTTAAAACGGATTTGGAATAAAAGGCTTCAAATTGGTGTGCAAGTTGAATTTAATACACACTAAAACAGATCAAAAATGAGCAAAATTCAAGGCTGTTTGTGTCCGAAATTGTATAATGTCCCAGGTTTTTCGATATTTAAATGCGTTAAACACAAAATAAAAAAAAGTATAATATTCCAATACTGTGGTTGGGGTGTACACAAATAAGGATATTGTATATTTTGTTTATTTTAAGTAAAATGTTTTACTACAAAACTGGAAAAAATTTGGACTTGAATTATATAATGTATTAACTTTACTTTGGATCCGATTTTTTTTAAGTGAACGTAGTATGTCACTTTGTTTTTTATATCACTTTGAATTCAATAATAAAATAATATACATATAAATCCAATCCTAAAAATCTAAAATGACATAAATATGCACTTCTTTATTAAGCCCAACAGGATATATGTGTTTTATTTTTTTTTTTTTTGATAAACAAACAACTGCTAGTTTATATCAGAATTATTCTTTATAAATACAAAAAATGTTGAATTGCAATTTTACATTCAAGTAAGTTTCCCCCTCGACAGATACAAACAAATATACTCAGTTACTGACAACATTGAAATATCATATACAATTGTTGTGGTACTATGAAGAATAAAAAAGAAACAAAAAAAAAAATCCAACCTACAGAAATTCCCTACTGACCATGTGTCATGCGAATGCAATGCAATGCAGAACACACAACCACCAGACAGTAAGAAGGACGGAAGGAAGGCTATAACCATTTGTAGCACCCACATTTACACGTACATCCCTACATTACTATGGAACTATAAATTCTTAAACTCAACTTTGTTTGTTGGATTAACTTACTCTTACTTATGTACTAACCACACATGGCAACCAATAAAGCTTGGAATACACACACACTGACACATGTATTGCATTCTCAGTGTTCACTGACATTGACACGCTTACGCGCTGATTCAGCTTGACGTTTCAACGCGTTATATATTTTTTTTACTTTTTTTCACTTACATAAAATTGCTGTTATTTTTTTTTTTTTTTTTGCAAACAATACACTACAATAGAGTAATATTTTTGCAAGCCTTTGCAAATATATTACAGTCCACTTATTCTAGTAATTTTTTTGTTCAGTAAAACTATTCCTTCTATTTTCTTTCTCAAATATTTTTTTATAGTAAGTGGGATAATTGATAAGTACAAAGATTGTAATTGTGTTTATATATTGGTGGACTGTATATTTTATAACTGAATTTTTATTTAGTTCGCCATGAGCCTAGTGAAAGGGTTAATTCACTACCGACATTTGAATTTCTTGACCAAAATTTGTAAAAATTTAGATTTATGCTAAGTTAAAACATTTTGTTGATTTCGTTTGTATACTGCGTCCTCTAGCGGAGCAGCTCGTTTTGTATACTGCGCCCTCAAACTTCGAGCTTTTACATGCTATATTTACCGAACGAGTGAACTTTTTTCCAAAATTCGAATTTTGTATTTTTTTGTATTGAAAAGTTCTACAAAATTTGTTGTTAAGAAAGCGTGTACGATTGTTAGTATTTGATTTTTATGAACTTTTTAATGTTTATTTTGCTTTGCAACTTTTTTACGTTATATGAAAAATTAACATTTTGCCAACAAATATTGCGTGTAGAGCTCACCGGCTTGTAAATTTATTTTTCCAAACATATCTATTGTAAAGATAACCATTCAATGATCAATCTTGTCCAAAAAAAACACAAATATTCTATTAGAAATATATTTCTGAATCTTAGAATTTTCGTTATGAAAATATTTTTAACAATATGAGAATTTTTTTAATCTTTTAGAATTTAAGACTTTTTATATTATATGGAAGCGAAACATGGCTGCTGACTGAAAGAATAAAACAACGACTCCAAGTGTTCATCAACAAACGCTTAAGAATTATTTGCAAAATATTTTAGCCAAACACTATAAACAATGACAATCTATGGAGGATAACGAATGAGGTACCCATAGGCCAACAAATTATGAGAAAAAAATGGAAGTGGATTGGCCATACACTCCGAAAGTCCCAAAAATCAATCTATAACAAGAATTGCATTAGATTGGAATCCCCAAGGAAGTAGACGCTGTGGACAACCCATTACTACCCAGCAAAAACATGGTAATGAGTTGTGAAAAGTAATCATTACCAAGTACATTATTTATAATGAGTACCCATTACCATTAACATTATTTTAAGCCCAAAAGTAACTACTTCTCAGTAATATGTTATAAAAGCACCTCTAAGTAATAATATCATCTTGCACTTGCAGTTTTTAATCTTTAGAATTCAATTAACTTAAAAAGTACTTAAAAACTTAATAAAAATTACGCAATTTTTAAGTTTTAGTAAAAACAAGTTACATTTCAAAAGTTTTAATTAACTAATTATTTTACTTCTTATTGGTAATGGGTTTTTACTCCTTATTTGTAATCCGAGGCAGTAACTACTTATTTATCTCCATACTCTTCACTAGTTATTTTTGTCTCACGCCCTTGTTAAAATAATTAGTGTTTCATTCAATAAGTAACTACTTATTAACATCTGTTTCGGATTACAAAACCCATTACTAGTAATGCCAATTTTTGCTGGGTACTTGGAGAAGAACGCTGTTGAAAGATTTGACATCCATAAATAAAACGTGGGACGAATGTGAAACATTATGTAATAATAGAATAGAATGGAAATGTATTGTTGAAGCCCTATGTTCCCACGAGGAATAAATAAAGGAAAAAAAAATATAGGAACATTTTATCAAAATCAATGATTTTTTTTGTAGGAAAAATGTTAAAGTACTTTATTATAGAAACTATATTAGATCTGAGATTTTTTGGTATAAAAAAATTACTCTGAATCCAAACTTTTTTCCGTTGGAAGATTGTGAAAATTTGTCTATAGGAAATTTATCTCTGAATCTGCAAATTTTTCTTTTGTTATAGTGTCTTAAAATGTTTCTTTAGAAAAATGTTTAAAACCCTAATAATTTTCTATGTAAAAATTGTGTCAGCATCTGAAAAACTGCCTCAGATAACACTTTTTTATTTAAAACTAGAGAACCCACATAAAATCGGTTCACGCGTTACAGAGAACACGCATTACAAAGACAATGCAACTTATTTCTTTATTTAGTGCACTTAAATGCATATACCAATACACATACAAAGACCGTATATACATTAAAATCTTGGTATTGACATCCCCTTTCGTGGGAAACTTACAGAAACAAAATCGCTTAATGCATTGCAGAGGAAACGCATTGCACAAGTATTGCACTAAAATGCATACAACTTTTTAACCAATATACAAAGAGAGGTCGTATACGCACAAAAACCATGATATTGACGAAACACGAATTCCACCAAAGAACACAAAAAAATTAATTTTCTTATCTTACACTCAAAAAAAAAAAAAAACTGTAATGTTAGCAAAAAAAGCTTGTAAACCTACAAGAAAATTTGCTGATTTTGAACCCACAATTTTTTTGCTAAAGTTAGCAAAAATGTTTTGCCAATAAGTAGTTAACAATTTTTTTTTTTTTTTTAACTTAGTTCATACACATCTGAGGACCCCATTGGGTTCGGACCCGATAGGTCCAGACCCCTATGGGCCTAGACCTAGTTGGGTTCCATAAAAATCGTCATAGTTTTTGATCCAAAATTTGTGTCCGTTTCGCTCTACCTTGCTTACTTTTTGAGATACATGATTTTAGGGGACCACCGGGGATTTGAGAATTACAAAAATCGATAACTTCAAAAATATTTCTCAAAGAGCTTTTGATTAATTTTGCGGTCTTGTTCTACTTGTTGAGAGCTACAAAAATGCTTTTGGACTTTTTGTTGTGTCGGCAATATTTACCGAGATATAAGCATTTTAAAATTTTCGGGAATGCTAACTTTTTTGGATCCAAAGTTAGGGCCCATTAGGGTCCACACATGTGAAGAGGATCGGCTATAATATGGAGAGCTCGAGAACCAAATGACCTCCATTTTGCTCTATTTGGCTTAGTTTCCGAGATAGCGCCATTTTAAGTTTTCTGAAAATAAAAAAAAAAATACCATTTATTTTGCTAATATTACCAAAAAAGCGTGTAAAAATTTTGTCAACTCAATTTTAAATCTAGCAAAAAAAATTAGTTCAAATTTTGTTTAAAATTGCTAATGCGCTAAATGAAGTTTACAAGATATTTTTGCTAACATGCTAATCTCAAATAAAAATTTGCTAAAAGTTAGCTAACCAGCATTAGCAAAAAAATTAGTAAATCTACTAATGTATTATTTTGAGTGTAGGTCTATTAATTTTCTTTATATTAACAGCATTCATTTACTTTTAAGCCAGCTAAACATATCCATTTTCAGTTTTTTAAATTTAAAAAAATATCGCGATTTATTCGCGAATTTTATTTTCTTTAAAAATTTAAAAAAAAAATCAAAAAAGTGTGATACTTTGAAGAGCCATGTCTTCGAAAGTATTTATCCGAATTCTACCACTCAAAAAGCATTCGACTCTAACAATCGTCCTTTTTTTATACCAATGCACTTAAAATATTTTTGAAAAAAGTACGTTTTTAGATTCTAAGACATTTTTTCTTTTGTAAAATTCTCAGATTCTGGAAAGTTTTTTTATTGAAAAATTCACAGATTCTGAGACATGTTTTCTTTGGAGCAATTCTTAGATTCTGAGATATTACAGACTAAAATTTCAAGAAAATTTTTTATAAAAAAATTCTTAGATTCTGAAATAAATTTTTTTATAGAAAAAAATTATATATTCTGAAACAATATTTAAAAAAAAAATCAATGTTTCTGAGATATTTTTCTGAAAAAAAAAAATCTGAGATTTAAATTTTTCTTACACAGAAAGTCTCTGTGCCTGTGATATTTTTAGAGTTGAAACTTTGTTTAATTCTGAGACAAGTTCTCAAATGTTATGACATTTTTTTGTTAATCAAATTTTCATATTCTGAGACATTTTGTGAATAGAAAAATTCAAAGATTATCAGATTCTGAGTAGGGATGTGTGATAAATCGATTACTCGAGCACTCTGATTAATCAAAATTCTGATTAATTAATTAATCGATTAATCATAAATTCTGATTAATCAAAACAATTATTAATCGATTAATTTCAATTTTGAATAATCAAAACTCATGATTAATTGATTAATCAGAAAGTTGAATATTAAAAAATTTGAATAATTGAATAAATTTTGTTTGTTTATATTTTGTTATTTTTTGTTTTGCTTTTTAATTTTTTGTTCTTGAACAATTTTGTAAATACATACACTTTGAAATGTTTTTAAAGATATTTTAAGAAAATTAAAAGCTTCAACGTTTTAATAAATCTTTGAACTAACTTGGACCCTTCTTAACCTAAATTCAAATAAACCCTTCTGTATTAAAGAAGATCCAGGCAGATCATCTATAAACAATCTTCGTAATGTGGTAACTTTTAGAATATGCTTTAAAACTTCAAACAGTTAAATAAAATCCACAGATTTTAAGAAAATTAAATAAATTTTGTGTCGAATGAATATTAAATCTAAAAAGAAGTGGATCCCATATTCTTCAAACATTTATTGACGTAAATATTAATATAATGGGCCATTACATATATGCAGCCGGGGCCAAAAACATATTGTACATAATCTGTGGCTCTTTCGTCGCAGTGAACCATTAATCTTTAATAATTATATTGAACATGGGTGCATTAGAATGCTATGCTGATCTTATTGTCAGATGCAACGTGCATGCTTTGGAAGCATATCATTCTGCCTTAAATGTATAGACCCAATCTTGTCCTTTCGCTGGACTTTTACATATGAGGCATTCCACACCAAATGTCCCGCTACAGAAAAACATGTGTCCCGTAAATTTCTGAATAGGTTGTTTGGATAGCCCTATATGTAACTAAGAAAATTGCGTTTTTGGTTTTTCAAATTTTCGAAAACTGGGCTTAGGAGGCGTGGTCAAATATTGGAAAAATGGTCAAATTTGTGGCGAGTTGCCTTGATTAAATATTTATCACATTAAAACGGAATGCACCACAATGTCAAAAATTTACGTTCTTATATAGTTTTGTATGGGCTATCGATTAAAATTTTTTTTTTGGAAAATTTTCAGAACCCGTTCTGAAATTTTCCATTTTTTTAAAAAGTCAATTTATCAAAAATCCGGCCACTTTTTTTTTTCTTTTTTTAAAAGTTTAGATGTTTGTCCATCCACACAAAAAAAATCAGAAACGCGTTCATCTTTTTTTTCGAGAAAATCGCATTTGAACTTTAAATTTCATAACAATTTTGTTATTTGCTTGTATTTCTTTGTTTTAAAGTTGCGAATGAGTAATATTAATTGCATAAATATTCGTCATACGCTCTGTTGACACAAGAAAATACAAGCAAATTACTAAATTGTTATGAAATTTAAAGTTCAAATGCGATTTTTTCGAAAAAAAAGATGAACGTGTTTCTGATTTTTTTTGTGTGGATGGACAAACATCTAAACTTTGAAAAAAATAAATAAAAAAGAAAAAAAAAAAGTGGCCGGATTTTTGATAAATTGACTTTTTTAAAAAATGGAAAATTTCAGAACGGGTTCTGAAAATTTTCCAAAAAAAAAAATTTTAATCGATAGCCCATACAAAACTATATAAGAACGTAAATTTTTGACATTGTGGTGCATTCCGTTTTAATGTGATAAATATTTAATCAAGGCAACTCGCGACAAATTTGACCATTTTTTCATTATTTGACCACGCCTCCTAAGCCCAGTTTTTGAAAAATTGAAAAACCAAAAACGCAATTTTCTAAGTTCCATATAAGTAGGGCTATCCATATCACCTATTCAGAAGTTTACGGTACACATGTTTTTTTTCGCTGGACATTTGGTGTGGAATGCCTCATATGTATTTAATAAAGCTATTTTTATTTCAATCTAAATAAATTAATGCTTTTGTTTGTACAAAACATTTTTCTATTTTTGTTTTTTTTTTCAAGATTTTTCAAAATTGAATAAAATTATTCCAATTTGAATATTCAAAATTCAAATTACTGGATTAATCATAGTTCTGATTAATCATAAAGTATGATTAATCGATTAATTGATTAATCAAAATACTGATTAATCAAAAAATTAACTATTCGATTAATCGCACTTCCCTAATTCTGAGATATTTTTGCCATTCCAAAATGATGCATTTTATATAGAAAATTTTCCAGATCCTGAGACATTTTTTATGCAGAATTTTTAGATTCTGGATATTATTTTCTATAGAAAATTTTTTAGATATTGAAAGATTTTTTCAATTGAACAATTCTTAAATTTAAATGATTTATTAAAAAGAGAAATTATTAAATTTTCAATAAAAAAAATATTAGTATCCAAATTATTTTTCTATAGAAAAATTCTATGAAAAAAATTCCAGATTCTGAGACATTTGTTCCATCCCAGAAAAAACTTCGCTTACAAAGTAATTAACTTAGGGGTTAGCAAAAATATGAGTAACTATTTACCTCCCAATTTCAATGTTAATTACTTAAACACGGTGATGTCATTGGAGGTAACCATATTTTGCCTTTTTTGGCATAAAGTAATGCTAATGGTAATTAGTAGTATTCAAAGCCATTACCACGTTAGCGAGTCAGGAAGGGGTACCCATTACGAAGTTTTTGCTGGGTATTTACCTCCCAATTTCAATGTTTATTATTTAAACACGGTGATGTCATTGGAGGTAACCACATTTTACCTTTTTTGGTAATAAGTAGTATTCAAAGCCATAACCAGGTAAGCGAGGTGGGAAAGAGTACCCATTACCAAGTTTTTGCTGGATTCTGAGATATTTTTTCATAAAAAATTCTCAAATTTTGAAAAAAATTTTAAATAGAAAAACTCTCAGATTTTCTATCTAGGATAGAAAATTTCAAATTTTTTTCGATGGGGGATCGTACATTCCAAAATTTAAGTATTTTTATCTATTATTTCTGGAAATCAAAAAAGTACCGAAGTAGACTTTTTTACCCTCTTTGGATCGAAACTTTCTAAAAAGTACTTTTGTACTTTTTGATATCCATTATTTCAGAAGATAGAAAAAGTACCAAAGTACCAATTTTTTATCTCATTTAAATAAAAATTCAGAAAATGTATCTTTTTAAATTTTTTTTCTGAAGATTGCAACTTTTAAAAGGTATTAAATCCCATAAATCTAACGGTACATGTCTCATAATGTGAATGAAAAAAATTTGGCTCAACACATTTTCGTCACAGTTGCATTTAATTTTGACATTGTGGTTACTTATCACTCCATCCATTTGTAAGAGCTGCAGGAACAAGTGCAACGGAAGTTCATTTCACATTTGAACACAGCTTGTGTTCAATTCTACATACTTATATATTTTACTGTGTAAAATATGTGAATGTATTCATGTGTGCGTAGTACGCAGTGCCATTTTTATTTTGTGTTTTTAGATGTGTAAGTATAGTTACAAATTCATTTATATGTATGTAGTACTACGTAGAGTGACATTTCAGCATTTGTTGCATTTTCTATACGTTTTTAGTTTTCATAATATCAGCAACATCATTCTGTCATGACCACTACTAGTTGCAACATAGTATACTTCAAAATTAAACTGAAAATAATGCGCTGGCTAAAAGTTTGGAATATTTTCGTATACTTTATTAACACATTATTTTTCAGAGAACAATGGATTGTAAAATAAAAGCTTATCATTTGCTTTACTACAAATATTGCTGTTACATAAATAGTAAAATAAAGAAATGTATAGTTGCAATTTTTAGTTTTAGCTGTTTTTTTTTTTTATTTTTTATGTAATAGAATGAGAAAGCGACTAAAATATTTTATGGAATAGTAAAAAATCTTTGGAAAATATTAGTTGGATATTTATCGGTACATTTAAAATGTTACAGTATTTAAAGAGAAACCGGATTTTCAAAATGATTTTTTGGAATCCTCGATGATGGTTTGGTTTAATCGTGTTGAAAAATGAGGCATTATCTATCTATTGTATATAAAAAGTAAAAAATGCTTAAGTTTGATAAAATATTTAATTGATAATTAATTAGCTCACATCACAACCAAGGATACTTTACCATTGACCCTCATTGTACTAAAAAAGCTTTAAGCTTATTATTTTTTGTAATATTTATTAAGCAAGAATAGACATAATACCCTACACCAGTGTTTTCCGGAAAACGGGTCCCAAGTCAACATATGAATTAATTCGACCTATCTTTAGTTACACCTTAAATAAGTGTAGAAAACGCATACACCCAAAAAAAAACGTGGGTATTCAATACTAAAAATTTAACTAATTTTAGTCCAAAAGGACCTAGTGCAGAAATTGGTAACCAATACTAAAATTTTTAACTAATATTAGTCAAATCCAGTAAAAATTACTAATGTTAGTACTTTGAAGATACTAAAATTAGTAACGAATTAGTAGATTTTAGTACAATATCACTTACTAAACCTTTTACTGTAGAATTATTTTGAGTGTACAATTACAATTTTAAACAAAATGGGCTTCTATTTCTTGCCAATAGACCGATTTAACTGAATATCTTGGAAAATTTTTATTTGGGGCGTATGTCCAAAAATTAAACAAATTTGGCCTATGTCCAATAAATACCTACAAAAAAAAAAATTAATAAAATATTTCCTATTTTTATGAAATTTTAGAGATTTATGCGAAAATCGGGCAGGTTTGGGGACTACAAGTGGAACTGATCCGATTACTTTAAAATTTACAATGGTGGTGTGTGAATACAAAATCACCTGCCAAGTTTCGAAAGGATATCTATTATAATACAGTTACACAGTGATACAAAATCGAACTTTTCGAATCGGAATTTGATGAAACCAAAAGCAAATGAAAGTTGACATTTTACATAACAAACCCCTCAAGTCTTTTTTTTTTTAGTTCAGCGCTATATTTTTTTTTTTACACGCATTAAAAACATTTCAAGTTTGTGTGTACTAAACATGTTCAAATTTAGGGGTCCCAGGTGTTGCCCTTATTCGACATGTAGGGTCCAGCATCCAAACTTAAGCTCGAAATTACTTTGGCTATAACCGGTATGAATTTCGCAGCAATCGGTCCAGTAACTATTTACTGAATAGGGATGAGATTTTCATCTACTAAAAAATCGAAAATATGCGCTTAAAATATGCGCCAAAAATTCAAAATATGCACTAAAAAACCTAAAAATATGCACTAAAAAATAAAATGTGTGCAATAAAAATCTTGTTTTCATAGGAAAAACTTCTTTAAAAGCAAAAAGTTACACCGGGTTTAAATAGTACAACTTAAAACTTTATATAAGCAAGATTTTTTTAGATATTAAGACAATGTATAAAAAAAATTAAAAAAAAAAACAATTTTTTTTATTTTCAAAATTTAAATTAATTTTTGAAACAAATTAATTTCAATTTGTGTTTTTGCTTATTTATGCCACAGTATGCAAAAAATGCACTTAAAAGTTGGAATAATGCACAAAATATGCACTTAAACCAAATATGCAAAAATATGCATTCTCGACAAAATATGCAAAAACAAATCGATGCCATTTTATCGCAAATTTCTTGATTCGGAAAAATAATTGATGGATATCGTAACATGCATTTGCATGGAAATCTCATCCCAAGTAATTATAATAAAAGTTCACTAACTTTAAATGCTTGTAAAAAAATCTAGCGCTGAACTAAAAATCTTGAGGGTTTTGTTATGGAATATGTCAACTTTCATTTTCTTTTGGTTTCATCCCATTCCGATTTTGGTTGTTTCACTGTGTTATTATAGTCATTTTGTCGGGAACGTTTGTATGGGGGTTAGTTCTAAACATGGGCCGATGTATTCCATGTCCTTGGGCCAAATGAAGCTTCAGTTTCAAATTTCAGGTAAATTGATCAATATTGCGACCTGTATCGTGCTTACACCATTCACATGGACAGACAGACGAACATCGCTAAATCGACTCAAATTGATTTTGGTTTACTAAAAAGTGAATACTGAAACAATATTTCGTGTAGTTACATGCAAATGATTGGGAAGAAACTTTTTTAATATGTATAAAAAAAAGGAATCACAAAATTTTTGAAATAGTACTAAATCAGTCAGTGGAGTACTGCCGTACTTTAGGCCTCCGAATTGTACTGAAAAAAGTACAATTGTACTGACCTTATCAGCCCTGCCCACTAAAGGTGTCCTTACGACTAAGGTAATTTTTCAAAATCACTTTTTAATACCTGGTAGGGTCCTAAATTGTAGTTTAGTATCTAAAAATTAGTGAGCCAAAATTTGGGGACAATCGGATAAAAATAACTCGTACTGAAAATAGATTGAAGTTTTTGGACACTCTTATGTAATGAAAAAAACATTTTTTTCTAGTTTTTGGAAAAATGTTGATGTATGATATTTTTTGTAAATTTAATTTGTTAAATAATATGAAAATGGTAATTAATTAAATTAAGAAATTGAAATCGGATAAAAATAAGCATTTTAAGCGTACATGCCCCAGACCATTGAACGGTTTTTAAAGCCAGAATTTGAAAATTTTAAAAATTTTTAGGCAAAAAAATAAAAAAAATTAAATTGTTCTTTATTATCTCATTAAATAGATGTTATAGATAAAACTAAAAGATATGGTAGTCTAGCTTTTTTTTCATTTGGCATGGGTAGTGATATACTTTCCGCGGATTCCAAAGAAAATGTTTTTTTCTATAATAATTTAGCAAATATGAAAAAAAAAAAATTCTGTATTGTACGAAACGAAGTGTAAAACATAAATTCTGTTAATTTTTGGAGAAATCGGGCATCTTTAACCCCTTTTCGTCGAGGTGAAATGACAAATTTGGGACATTATACATTTCTATAATGCAAAATATCTGCCTATATCCGATTTCTCAAAAGTTATAGAATTTACGTTTTATACTTCGATCCGTACAATAGAGCACAAATTTTCCAACATTTGCTAAATTATTGTAGAAAAACTCATTTTATTTGGAATCCGCGGAAGTTGTATCACTACCCACGCCAAATAATACAAGTAGAAAAGTTAAATTCGATTTTGCCGAATCTATGAATACCCTCCACAATGCATTTTTTAAAGGATAGTACATTTTTTAACGTGAAAAAATTAACAATTTTGATTAGAAATATTTTATTTATAAAAAACAATTTTTTTGTCATTAAAAAAAAAAAAAAAAAATACATTTTTTTTTTTGAGTGTAAAATTTTTTTTCGAGTGTAATGTTTTTTTACTGTAAAAATATTTTTGAGTGAATGCACATACGTATGTACACAAAATATTGTCATTTTTGTAAAAAAAAATATTTTTGAGTGTAAAATTTTTTTTAAGTGTAAAATTTTTTTTGAGTGGAAAAATTTTTTCGAGTGTAATTTTTAAGTTACCAATGCTATTAAAAGTAAACAAGTTTAAAAAGCATTGCTTAAAAACTAAACAAGTTTGAAAAGCATTGTTAAGTTATCACCAATGCTTTTAAAACTTGTTGAACACGTGGCATTTAAGATAAAAATAATCGGAAATTTAGTGGTTTGCTTATAACTTTTAAACCACTGGACCGATTTAATACCAAACAGACCTGGGGAACGGCAAAGAAACATGTCAAGCTTCAGCAGTCTTTTTATTGTCTTTCGAAAGTTATCGTGTTTTTTATCTCGTAAGTTCGCGAAACACCCTTGCCGAAATTTACTCTTTATCTGCTATTTTTCATCTTAAACATGTTTTCAATTTGATCATAAAGTAAAATTAAATTAAAATTAAATTTAACATTATGTCTGGTTTGATGTTTGATTGACCAACGATGATTCTCTAAAGTCTGCTGAAGATTCCTTAGTGGGGATGAAACTGGGGGGTGATTATGTAACTTGATAGTCGTCAATCGTATCGTTTTCATCGTTATTCCATTACCATATAGTGTCATTTTATGGTAATAGAATAATGAGCTAACGATGGCGATTGACGATTATCAAGTTACATAATTAGCCCCCTGATCAGTACAGATATACTATGAGATGAGTAACTTTTTTAAAGCAATAAATTAAAAATACTCTATTATGACAATATCAAATATAGAAATATTTTTGGGCCTCGAACTAGAATAAAACTCTAATCGAATATATATACATATATAAAGGCCGAATAAATACATTTTATTTTTATGTACCTTTTGGTACTAAAAATAAAAAAACAACACGTAAAATTAAATTTTTATTATTTTTTTGCCTAAAAATTTTGAAAATTTTGAAATTCTGGCTTTGAAAACCACACAGGAAAAAATGAAAAAAATATTTGAGTAAATTTTTAATACTATTGAGTAAAAAATTACTCAATTTTGCACCAGTAAACGATTTAATAGTATTGAGTAAATTTTTAATAAAAATTTATTAAATGTTTGGAAAAAAGTTTGAGTAAATTTTTAATTCACACAATTTAAAATTTACTCAAAATTCATATATTTATTTTTTTTTAAGTTTAAAAAAGTTTTAAACCAGTTTACAAAAAAAAAAAAAGAAAAACTTGTTTTTTCAAACTTTACCAAACATATTTATGTCTCAAAAACATAGGAAAATTTTATAAAGACGATTACAAACTTTCATATACATACACAAAAAACTATAAACTAAACGAGAATTCAAAAACTACGAGAGTTTAAAAAACAAATAAAAAAAACTATTAAATTTTTATTAAATTGTTTACTCAAATTGTTTTTAAAATTTTTAAGTAAATTTTTGATTGCGTCAATTAAAAAATTACTCAATTTTTGTTTTTAAATTTAAACAAGTGATTACTCAAATTTGTTTCCTCCATATTTGTTTCTGTGCATACAATGGTCTGGGGCATGTATACGTAAAATGCTTATTTTGTATCCGATTTTAATTTTATTAGTCGTTTTGGAAAGGTAATTTAGTACCATTTTCATATTATTTTACAAAAAATTTAACAAAAAAAAAAAAATATACAAATATTTTTCCAAAAACTAGAAAAAAGGGTTTTTCTTTCATATAAGAATGTCCCAAAACTTCAAGCCATTTTCGGCACGAGTTATTTTTAGCCGATTGTCCCCAAATTTTGGCTCAATCATTTTTAGATACTAAAGAACAATATAGGACCCTATAAAAAGGTAATTTTCGTTTTAAGGACACCTCTAATATACACGTGACACTTGATATCGTATATAGATAAACTGTACACTCAGTTTCGCATTTTTTGATGTATTCTCTTATTCAAAGGACTTTAAAGTTTTAAGGATATACAAATTTCTAAAAAAATGGATTTAAATATTTCAACCCATCTCTTTAAGTCAATATGGGTAGCAAATTAATGAGGACAATTTCAGTTTTCCCTTTTTGATATTTACTCCTTTTCAAAGGACTTCAAGGGATATACAAATTTTCTAAAAATTTATTTAAATATTTCTACCCATTAACGTATGTCAATTTGCGTATCAAACAAAAGATGACGATATCAGATTTTATTTTTTCATATTTTCTTCTTTTAAAGAATTTCAAAGGATATAAAAATGTCTTAAAAATTAATTTTAAAATATCAACCTTAAATCAAAGAGAACGATCTGTGGAAATAACGTATATTAAAAAAAATAAATGAAAATTCTCAAGGATATAAAAGGATTAAATTTTCAAAGGTCATTTTTTTTAAATTTTACGTCATGAAAAATAAAACAAAGAATTGTTTTTATTTCTAGATATTGTCCTCTTTTATTTGATGGGTAGAAATAAAAAAATAAATTTTTAAGAAATTTCTTTATCCTTTGAAATCCTTTGAAAAGGACAAAATACCAAAAAATAAAAATTGAGATCATCCTCTCTCATTCGATACCCATATTGACATAAATTAATGGGTAGAAATATTTAAATTAAATTTCATATTCTTTGAAGTCCTTTGCAAAGGAGAAATTATCAAAAAATTAAAACTGCCCATATTGACATAAATTAATGGGTAGAAATATTTAAATAAATTATTAAGAAATTTTTGTATCCCAAATTTTCAAATTTTTACAATTTTTGGTCCTGAAAAATTAAAAAATATTTTATATATGGTTTTGAATTGAGAAAAGTGTGAAAGAAAAATTTTAATTTTTCTAAAAATTTAGACATCCTGGTTTGTTTCTTACTAGTTTCATATTATCCAGTTATAATAATCTTCAGAAAAACTTTTAATGTCAAATTTATTTAGTTAATAGTCAATAAAACTCTATATGTGAAAATTATTCTCAATTCTCAATTCAAAACCATATATAACAAATCAAAAAATTATAATACATAATTATAATTAGAGCCTGAGCTCGACTGTCTTTACAGAAAACAATAATTTAAAAAATAACGACTATAAGTCGCCCTAAGTGGCAATCAGTATCTTTGGAAAAATGGCAACACCTAACATTTGTGTCTAAAATATAGACCATGTCTGGCAATGTTTGCAAAAATAAGTACTTAGATCAGAATTGATGAAGGAGAGGAAGAAGAATAATGATTACTAAAAATAAAAATTTGTTTACACATTACAATAACAAGTCTTCTGTGAGAAAAAACAACAGCAACAACTACACTCGAATTGAAAAAATCAGATTTAGTTGATACTTGCTTAACAGCCTACTTGGCGTATCGGTCTAGAGTGATTGTACGTTACAAGCAGTTAATAGCAAAGTATTACAGATGATGATGAGTTCAATTCTTGTCGGCTGCGATCTGTAAATAATTTTCACATATAGAGTTTTATTGACTATTAACTAAATAAATTTGACATTAAAAGTTTTTCTGAAGATTATTATAACTGGATAATATGAAACTAGTAAGAAACAAACCAGGATGTCTAAATTTTTAGAAAAATTAAAATTTTTCTTTCACACTTTTCTCAATTCAAAACCATATATAACAAATCAAAAAATTATAATACATAATTATAATTAGAGCCTGAGCTCGACTGTCTTTACAGAAAACAATAATTTAAAAAATATTTTTTTTTTTCATTTTTAGAAATTGTTCTCTTTTTTATTTGATACCCATATTCCCATAAACTAATGAGAAGAAATATTTAAAAAAAATTTTTTTTGAAATGTTTATATTCTTCTAACTTTGAACTTCAAAGTTTGAAGTCCTCTTAAATGGTAAAAAGATCACCAAATGAAATACTAAGAACGCAGTTTTACTATATTCGACTTCTACTTTTAAGTGTTTGTGGTCTTGTTCAGGTCCAAAACAAAAAACGTAAAATTGTCACACGGTGTTATTATTTATTTTACAAAAAGAAATTCAAACCAAAAATAAAAATCTTTAATTTTTAAAAATTTTATTTATAGGAAAATAAAACCCGAGTAAAAAAGATTTTATATATTTATATATATAATTATATAATTTGATAAAAATTTATAAATTTATATCAAATTATATATAAATTTATTGTTACTGAAATATTATTATATATAATTAGATATAATTATATCTGCTTTATATAATAATATATAATTTTATATACATCTTTTTTAATGCGAAAAAAAAAATATTAGGTTATGCAAATGTTATATATTTTATACACTCCAACCATAGTATGGGGGTATATTTTATTGTTCATCCGTGTGTAACGCATCTAAAAATCGGTCTAGGACCCCATAAAGTATATTTGTATTATTGATCCATGATCGATTATAAGACATTCTATGAATGTCCGTCCGTCTGGCTACATAAGACACGATTCAGCCCAAAATAAAAGAACTAGACTCATGAAGTTATACGAATATATTTATCTTATGGTCAAATGCAGATTAAATTCCAAAAATGAGCAATATCGGACCAAGCGGAAAAAATTTCCACTTGAAGAACTCAGCTAACGTCTGAACAACTAATTTTTTCACGATTACGAGTGAATCTTGGTAAAATGTTATTAGTTTTCGCATAATATACGCAAAAATCTTGCTAACGTGATTCCTTCTAAAAACTTGGCAAACTATTTTTTTGCGTGCAAGTACATGCATTAAGTAAGTATATTTTTAAGCTGAAAAGAAAATTCAGTAATATTTCCACAGCTTTTTTTTTTAGTTGCTACATTGCTAATTTTAGTCATTTATTTTTGTGTTGCTATTTCTTTTTGTTTTTTTTGAAATTTTTTTCAAAATAAATGAAACATCAAAAAAAAAAATACTTATTTTAAAATTTCAAAAAATTTTCATAGTTTTAAAATTTTGGAAATTGTAATTAGAACAATAGCGGGTTAAATAAAACGCTTTCTGTCTTACGTTCTATTGTTGTTTAGATTAAAAAACGCTAATTAAAAGGTAAGCAGAATATATCTAAAAAGAGGTATGGTAGAAAGATTGTAATTTATGTATATTTAATATCGTTACAGGCCCTTCAAATGTTCAGAAAATTGTTTGACAAGAAGTGGGAACAATTTTGGAAGTTGTAATTAGAAGTTCATCAATAGCATGCTAAATAAAACGATATTTGCACTACATCATCGACAAAAACATCTACATATCTATGTGTTCTTTAACGTTTTTATTATTTTTCCAAAAGAATAGCTTCAAGATTCATTTAAGAAGTCCTTTTAAATATGAATATTAAGTGGCTAGCAAAATTTTTTCCAAATTGCATATAGGGAAGTAATTCATATTTATATATACCTACATATTGATGCAATTCCAAACAAACATTTTAAATTTTCTTTTCATGTTTGAAAAATTACCTCTAAATCAACATCTCTATGGAATATACAATGTGAATGATCAAAACCTCTGACTATGGAATTAAATAACCACAATTTTCTCAAGTTGGTAACAGAAATCACCTTGCCATGTTCAAATTTTTAATGCATTATTGGGACATTGTTTAAACCAAAACCCTTGAAGGCAGCGTGTGAATATTTTATCAATAAAATGGGCGTGTCCAAAGTTTTTTACATAACCAAAACTTATTTGATTCGTGTGTTCTATTGGAAAAAAGTAATGATTTTTTTAGTAATTAAGTTATTAAATCTGTAAACACAAGTTTTCAAGTAGTTTGTTTGCTCTTTTAAATAAATTATTGAAAAATTTATCTTCAACCCCTTTTACTTTCAAATAGCATCAGGAATGATTATGAATAAGTAACAAAATTTCGCAAGGAATATCGAAAAAAATATATATCTTTTTATATAAAATTATATATTTTTTGATAAAATTATATCAAATAAGATAACATTAGATAAAAAAAATTTTCGGATAAAATTTTATAAAATTTTATCAAATTATATCTAATTTGATATAATTTTATATAATTTGATTAAATTTTATAAAATTTTATCCACCAATTCCTGGATAGAATTATATATAATTTTATCAAATTATATATAATTTGATAAAAGTGTTTATATCAAATTATATATAATTATATATAAATTTTTTTACTCGGGAATTCAATTTTTTTTGAGAATTTTATTTTTGGAAATAATAAAATTCGAATGTTTTTGAGAAATTAATTTAAACAAAAATTTTATTTCAAATACCTTTTGAATTTTAAATAAAATTAAAATTTTTCCCTTGTCTGGTTTTAAGAAAATGAAAACCGTAATTCCTTTTTTCTAATTTGTTAATCGTTAGCTTATACAGTCAAACTGAGGTGGCGTCCAGCAACTTTTTTAAAATTAGACACCAGCCTAAAAACTAAATCTTAAAAATTGGATCAAAAACGAGGACGACCATTAAGAACACCAACTGGGTCTGTTCTTAATCGGTTCCTTAAATGTGTATGAACTAAATTGAAATAAAATTTTCTAATTTTTTTTCGTTCAAATTGTCATAATATAAAAAAAAAGATTTCTTTCCTTAACATGGCAACGTAGCTAAATAGTTATTAATTTTTTTGGAATTTAGCTAGTTTTTCTATTTTTTAGTTGTTTTTTTTTTTTTTTGAGTGTGGATCAAGGAAGATGTATAATTGTCTATGGTGTGGATGAATCCTAAAACAAACGTCAATTTAATTCTGAGTAAATTTATTTTATTTTGTTATACATAGTTTTACATTTTAAGTTAAAAAATATGAAGCATTTCTGCATTAAAAAAATTTTGATTATATTCCATTATCGGTTATATCAGCAGTAGAAGATAATATTCCACATCTAGCCTTCAGGAGAATAAGTCTAATTTGTTTCGCCGTTTCATACTGGGTATCTGAATTCAATCCTCTTAACGAAGTGACTACAATAGTTCTAACATAATCGAATTGATCCAAAGGTGTGATGACCAAAGATGAAGTAGAAGGTTGCTCATTATCCTCTGCAAGTTGTCTCTTTTTCTTACGTTCTAAAATAGCTTTGTCAAATTTCTCGACTAAAAAACTCATTTTTCCATAGTACCACAACTGAGATTTATAGTCCGGATTAATCTGAATTTTTCTGAGCTCTTGCCCTGTTGAAGTCATTAAGGACCTTGATATTTTGTTAACAATGCACCGGGTCGGATTAGGCTCAATTTCATTCACCTTTGTCAATAACTTGTAATAAGCTTTATCCCGCATTAATTCGGTAACATCTGGATGTGATGGATCCCAAAGACATCCTGACAATTTATACAAATCAATAAATTCTCCCAGCCATTGACGGGGATAGCGTGATAAATAGACTTCGGGTTCCATAATTGATTTTAACGCAAACTAGTTTTAGAACTGGAAACTTTGTCTATAGAATGTGTAATGAGAATGATATATAAGGGTTTCGACCTTATATGCGATTTTTTTGAGATGTTAATTTAAGTATTAGTAAGACGCAAAAAATTTACAATTCAGGTAAAATTAAAATAAACACCTTTTCTTGGCACATAAATGCCATAAATTAATTTGGTAATTCCAGATTTTTGCTCATATATATTTTATTTGTACAGGTAAATTTATAGAAAATTATGGTGATTGCAAAATAAGGACACACATATTGGACAAAATTTCTGCCTATTACAACAATTTATTTACAACACACATTTGTAAAAAATTATACATTTTCATTATTAATTTTTCATTAGAAACTAGTGCCCCCCTTTTCCGGTTCTCGGTATTCCCGGAAATGCCGGTATTCCCGGTTCTGGTAACGGTTTCCCGGCTCTAGATATATTCCCGGGAATACCGGTATTCCCGGTTCTGATCCTGGTACCGGTTCTCAAAAAACAAAAAATATTATATCATAAAATACGTAAATTACACTATTAAATCAGTATTTCACAAATATTAAGTTGTGTTGTTTGTTAAATTATATAAAAATCATGTTTTTCTTAAATTCATAAAAAAAAGCAAAATGGTGTTTTTTACCTGTTTTGTACTTTTTGTTGGTAAAAGCGAAGAAAAAATTATAATTAAGCTGAATTTTACAAAATATAAATACCGGTAGTCCCGGGAATACCGCTAATACCGTCAGAACCGGAACCGGGAATACCGGTATTCCCGGGAATACTTCAAGAACCGGGAAACCGGTACAATTTCCCGGTAATACCGAAAACCGGGGATACACTATTAGCAACTAATAAAACTTTATTTTTATACCGTCCAATTGCAGTATGGGGGTATACTCACTTTGTCATTCCGTGTGAAACGCATCGAAATATCGGTCGGGGACCCCATAAAGTGTATATGGGGCATTCCATGTCAAATTTGAATTTTTTTTTTTTAGATTTTCCCAATTGGTTACCGTTTTTAGTACCCTTCGAAAACTCATTTGTGGTAAATTTTTAGATTTTTTGATGACCCGTTCAAAAGATATGAAATTTTTAAAAATTGGTAGCTTGTTCCTTTACTCAAACTTCTTTTACTCAAAACTTCTCCAATAATGGTCCAAATATAATTTTTTTTTTTAATTTTTGTTTTTTTACGTACTTTTTAAAAAAAATTCTCAAAAAATTCTTAAAAGCGCGCTAGTATGCGATTTTTAAGATTTAAAATTTAAATCTCATATTTGAAAATGTTTGTATTCTTCGATTTTTTTTAAATTTTTTTTGTGTAAAACTTCTATCGATTCTACAAATTGTTTGCCCAGGAGGACCGTGGGATAATGATTATTACTATTTTTTAAATTTTTTGAAAAAAATTTATTGTAATTTTCAAATCTTATAATCATTTCTACTGCTCCAGTGGTGAGTCATAGAGGGGTCATTTATAAGACCGACCCCCATTATTTTTACGTCTAAACATTTCTTTGGAACAATCTAATACAATGTCGCCAATTTCAAGGGGTGCTCCCACACAAAACGACATTTTTTAAAATTTGCTCCAACCGCTCTAACTGCCCTAATAGTGCCCTTAAAGCAACAAAATGTATGACCGACCCACAATACATTTTTAGTCCAAACATTTTCTCTGAACACACCTACCCTCTATCTTTAACTGTTAAGGCGGTCCCCATACAATTTTTTTTTATTTTTTGTAAATTTGTTTTCTTTAATAAGCTTCTACAGGTCCAATGGTGCGTCCGAGATGGTCCATTAGTGAGACCGACCCCCATGTATTTATCCAATACAAAATTTTTTAAAATATACCTACCTTATCACCACTTCCAAAGTAGACTCCCATACAAATAACAGTTGGAGCAAATTTTATAAAAATTTAATTTTGAATGGAAGCCTACTTAGGGAGTGGAGATAGGGCGTAGGTGTGTTTTAAAAAAAATGTTGTAAGGTAAATATAAATGGGGGTCAGTCTCACTAATGACCCCTCTCGGAAGCACAATTGGACCTGTAGTAGCTATTTGACTAAAAAAATATTGTGGGTCGGTCATACATTTTGTTGCTCTAAGGGCACCATTTGGGTAGTTAGAGCGGTTGGAGCAAAATTTAAAAAAAGTTGTTTTGTGTGGGAGCCCCCTTAGAAATTGGAGATTGTTCCAAAGAAATGTTAAGACTCAAAAATTAATGGGGTCGGTCTTATAAATGGCACCTCTATGTCGCACCATTGGAGCAGTAGAAATGATTTTAAGATTGGAAAATTACAATAAAATTTTTTTAAAAAATTTTAAAAATAGTAATAATCATTATCCCACGGTCCTCCTGGGCAAACAATTTGTAGAATCGATAAAAGTTTTACACAAAATTTCCAAAAAATCGAAGAGAACCAACATTTTCAAAAAAGGGATTTCAATTTTAAAACTTAAAAATCGCATACTAGAGCTCTTTTAAGAATTTTTGGCGATTTTTATTTTTTAAATATTACGTAAAAAACAAAAAATTAAATTTGGACCATTAGTGAAGAAGTTATGAGTAAAAGAAGTTTGAGTAAAGGAACAAACTACCAATTTTTACACTCAAAAAAAAAACTGTAAAGTTAGCAAAAAATTTAGTTAAATTTAACTAAAAAACACCTGATTTTGAACCTACTAAATTTCTAGTTAATTTAACAAAAAATATTTAGTTAACTATTCGTAGAATGAATGTAGCAAAAAAAACGTAATTTTAACTAAAAATTCAGCTGAAAATTTCGTAACATTTTTTATAAGTTGAATTCAGCTAAACTTTTTGTAAAAAATTTTAAGTTTGTTAAATATTGGTTTTAAACACTAACACTTCACTTTTTTTTCTTATTTTTTTCACAGCTTAAGTAGGACTTATGAGATTTGCATAGGAGGCTACACAAGAAATGTTTAAAATTTTTCACTTGACAAAAATGTTACAAAAAATCAGCAAACTAATTAGTAAAAATCGTAAACTCATTTTTAAAGTCAAAAAAAAATTAATTCAAAATTTGTACAAAACTGGTATTTTCGTAAATTGAACTTAACTAAAAAAAGTAGTTAAAACGCTGATTTTAACTAAAAATTTGCTAAAAAGCCAGTAAACTCGAGTTAACAAAAAACATTTTGTTAACTTTACAGTTTTATTTTTTTGAGTGTAAAAATTCGATATCTTTTGAACGGGTCATCAAAAAAATCTGAAAATTCACCACGAAGAAGTTTTCGAATGGTACTATAAACTGTAAACAAATTGGGAAAATCTAAAAAAAATTTTTTCAAAGTGTCCGATTTGACATGGAATGCCCCATATATTTCCACTGAAAAAAGATATAATTAAAATTTAGGAAAACATTTCTTTGAAATTAGTTCATGAATTTTTATAAAATTTAGTTAAATTTAACTAAAAAATAATACATTTTCTTAACTATGAGCAAAAAATTGTATTTCACTTATAATCAGGGTTGGCAACCGAAACGAATAACGGTATCGGTAACGGTATTGGTATTACATATTTTTTATATCGGTAACGGTAAAGGTAACGGTATTTTCGATTATTTCGGTAACGATAAACCGTTACCGAAACATCGATACTGGTACGTACCGGTATTATGAAAAAATTTACCCAAAGTGTTAAAAAGTCACAAATTTGTTAAAAACACGTAAAAAATCAAAAATGTATTTAATAAAATTAAAAAAACTGTTAAATTAAGTTTATTTTTAACTATACTAACTATTAATTACACTACCAAACATCGAAAATTCGACTGGGACGCGACCTTATACACTTAATAACAATAGTTTTGCTGGTCAAAATCCATTCTCCAAACTTTTCCATCACTTCAGGTTTCTGAGAAATTAGAGGTCAAAGTTCAAAAAAATTGCCGTTTGGGGCATTTTTGGAAAGTCATAGAGGATGAACCCGATGGGATGGTGGCTTTAAAAAAAAATCGAGGGTGAAGCTCTTTTTTTTTTTTTTTTTTTTTTTTTTTTTTAAAAAAGAAACAACACTCAGGCAATGCTGCCTATCAATTACTAATGTAACCGTAATGTTTCTTTCGGAAAGGGGATAGAAGAGAGATGAAAGATTTGAAAGATAGAAGGGCTTAACCCTTTGGGCACCAATTGTCATTCAATGACGTCGGGGAAAATACCTTACAATTAGAGCTCCAACGGTTAAAGCGATTGATCAAATGAGTTAAACATCTTAATGAGCATGTTTATGATTTACCGTTGACTTATTTTTAAGTCGTCAGCACATCGAGTTCATCCGCTATGAGTTGTCAAATAATTCCGAAGACTCGGTTTTTTGTATCTAAAATTTCTCAAAAACGTGATGTAATGGAATCTTATCCACCGGATTTGTGGCCAAAAAAATAATTGCAATCATGTGCATAAGGTGACGTTCCATTCGTATAAAAGTTTTTTTTTTCGTATGATTTGAAGCAGAAAAAATGGTTTTTGGAACTAAGACATCATTGATTGACAGTTGGTGCCCTAAGTGTTAAGGCGACTGTCCAAATGAGTTCAGCATCCTTAAGAGCAATGTTTAAGATTTACCCTTGACTTATTTTGAAGTCGCTATCACATCGGGTTCATCCGCTATGAGCTATCAAAAATGTCAGGGGGGAAAACAGAGCAAAACAAATTAGCAACGCAAAAATTTTACAGAAAGAAAATCTTCGATTTTTTTAAAGCGACAATTATTTTTTTGTTATGCTGCTTGTTTTTCAATAAAATAAAATTTTTTTTTTTAATAAAATTTTTTTTTTAATAAAATTTTTAAATTTTTTTCAAGAAATTTTTCTTAAAAACTTGACAACTAAATATTTATGTAAAATTATCCAAATAATCATTAGATTTTTTATTATTTGAAAATTTTTTAGTTTTAATCGTTTAAATTAGACAAAAATTAAACAAAAATTGACATAAAAAAATGTTTGTAAAATTACAAAATAATAAGTTTTGAACAAAAAATATTTTGAAGTTAGCAACCAGAGTCAGTAAAAGTACAAAAAAAATTGTGTTCTTTTTAAAACAACTCCGCCAACAACACTTCAGCGATTTGGTACAATTCAGGTTTATCTCTTCTTTCATCTTCCTACTAAAAAATGTTTACATTACGTGGCACTCACTTTTCTTAAATTGAGAATGTGATAATTGGTTGGACCGATTTTCCCATATTCTTTGTCAAGATTTAGTTAATTGCAAATGTGACATTGGTTGCGCCGATTTCCTAATTATTTTTTGTCCATATAACAATGTGAATAGCAGATTAAAAATATTTTACTTTGTTTTTATCCGTATTTTATGACAACCGAAACAAAACCGATACAATACCGGTAAAAATCCGAATAATGGTAATGGTTCTTTATCGGTAACGGTATTTAAATATTTTTATTTCGGTATTGGTAACGGTACCGGTAGTCAAAATTAAAGGGTTTTTAATCGGTAACGGTATTGAAAGGGTAACGGTAGCCAACACTGCTTATAAGTAGTTTATAGTTTTCTTTAGTTGGAGTTCTTTAATATAAGGAAAAAAGTTCTTACTGCTAAAGAAATGTTCCTTAAATTTAAGAAACTTTATTTTAAGACGTACAGATTAGAGTTGTCAGTTATTCGACTTTTAACTTTGTTCGAATAACTCAAATAATTGTTTTTGTTCGTTCGATCAAACGATTAAATTTAAAAAATAATTCGATTTATCGATGAGAATAACGATTAAAAAGTGGCTTTAAAAAATATTTTTATTAAGTTTAAAGTTTTTTATGTTGTGGTGAGTGGGGGTTCGGCGGGGAAAAGGTCACACAGCTGTGGACATCGAAATTGTAGGTGTCAAATTTCAAGAAATATCGCGTAATTATATAATTTTTTTTATTATTTATTTATATTTTAAAAACAGTTCTTTAGAAATGATAAAAAAGTGGTGTGCAGTTTGATTTGATCATGTTGGAAGAAAATAAAACTGCCCACAAAAAAATTATAGCTGCTCACTTCGCGAGAAATAGCGAAAACAGCTTTTTGGGGGTATTTCTTGTTTTGATTAATAACAAAAGTTTCTTTAACATTTAAATTCTAGCTGTTCAATTCTTTGATATATCGCAAAAAAACTCGCTTAACTATTATTTATTCATTTCTTTATGTTATTTTTCCGTAGTTGGATTGCTTTTGGAAAAATTTCAAACAAAAATCATTGATTCTGGAATGTTAAGTGGAATAATATACTAATGGGTTTTGAAACCAATTGATGAGAACGAAAAATTTTGCTGAGAAAGTACTTAATGTGGTAATAAAAGTCCTCGCACTAAAATAAACTACTTTTCATCATTTTTTAATAAAATTTATTATAAAAATCAATTAGTTTTACATTCGAAGTTCATAAATTTTATAACATGCATTATAACTTCAGTACCCAAAAAATGTTAATTAATTAAGTTTTCAGTTAAATCTCCAGTAGCAGTTAATCTTCCCAAACTAGCCTTCAACAGTATAAGATAAATTGTTTTTTCGGAATCATATCGTAGATCTGAATTCATTTCTCTTAACGAAGTGGCTACAATATTACCAAGACTGTCGCATTCATCCAAAGGTCTGGTTTTAGCAACAATCAAAGATGTATTGTGTGATACTGGCGGTTGTGTCTGATATCGCTGATTTCGTATGGTGATTGGATTATTAATAGCTAACGATGAAGCAGCTCTATTGATTTGTTGTTGCCTAGCCGAGTTATTATTTAGCGGTGCAGTTTGAGTAGCAGTATCTTCGGTTTTTATATATCTGTTATTCACAGTTTGAACAGAAACGTTTACCTTCTTTGAGGTAGAGGGTTGCTCATCTTCCTTTGCAGACTGTCTCTTTTCATTGCGGATTTTTATTAAAGTTTTTTCAATTTTTTCGACCATAAAACTCATTTTTTCATAGTACCACAACTGTGGTTTATATTCTGGATTGATTTTAGTTTTATTACGTTCATCGACCAATGTAATTATTAAGGATTCTGCTATTTTGTTAATCATTTCACGGTTCGGGTTAGGCTCAACTTCATACATCTTTATCATTAACTTGTTATAAGCTTTATCCCGCATTAATTCGCTAACTTTGAGATTTGTTGAGTCCCAAAGACATCTAGCCAATTTATACATATCAATAAATTCTCCAAGCCATTGACGGGGAAAACGAGATAAGTAAATTTTTGGTTTCTCATCAGTCTTTGCAAGCTGCTTCTTTTTTTCATTGCGGATTTTTATTAAAGTTTTTTCAATTTTTTCAACCATAAAACTCATTTTTTCATAGTACCACAATTGTGGTTTATATTCTGGGTTAATCTTAGTTTTATTAAGCTCATGGATCAATGTTATTATTAAGGATTCTGCTATTTTTTTAATCATTCCACGGTTCGGATTAGGCTCAACTTCATACATCTTTATTAATAACATGTTATAAGCTCTATCCCGCATTAATTCGTTAACCTCGAGATTTGTTGAATCCCAAAGACATCTAGCCAATTTATACATATCAATAAATTCTCCAAGCCATTGACGGGGAAAACGAGATAAATCGACTTTGGGTTGTATAATGGTTTTTCCAAGATGATCGAATTTATCCAATGGTTTCTGCTCATTCACTTGAGCTACAGTTTGAACAGAAACTTTTATTTTCTTTGAAGAAGAAGGCTGGTCATCATCCTTTGCAGTCTGTCTCTTTTTATTATGAAGCTCTGTAAAAGTTTTTTCAATTTTTTCAACCATAAAACTCATTTTTTCATAGTACCACAACTGTGGTTTATAATCTGGATTACTCTTAGTTTTATTACGCTCCTGCGCCAATGTTATTATTAAGGATTCTAACATTTTCTTAATCATTTCACGGGTCGGGTTTGGTTCAACTTCATACATCTTAAGCAATAACTCGTTATATGCATTATCCCGCATTAATGCGCTAATATCTGGATGTGTTGAATCCCATAGACATCTTTTCAATTTATACAAATCAATAAACTCTTCTAGCCATTGATGGGGAAAACGAGCTAAATCGAGTTTGGGTTTCATAATTGCTTTTAACACAAACTAGTTTTTGAACTTGAACCTTTGTCTTTAGGAAACGTAATGAGAAGGATCTTCATTATTTTTTTCCTTTTATGTCAACATTGCCACATGTCTTTGTAATAGGTTTATTAAAGGTAAGTACGTAGTAAACAATTTATAACTCAGGTAGAATTCGAGTTAACCGATATTTTTGACACGTGGATGCCATAAATAAATCTGTTAATTCCAAATTTCAGGTCAGTTGTTTTTTCTTTATAACTCAATAAGTTATTTAAAATTATGGTAATTCTACGTAATAATATTACACGCTCATATTTGATAATATTTTTACCTGGAAAAACAATTTATTTACAGAACACATTTATTTATAAAACCAGTAGGACCATATGATACCCAACCACTATATCAGGGTAAACGGAAAATGGTTACCACCACCAACCATGTAACTTTTGGATCTATATTTCTTCCAGTGGCGTTTTGTCTAATATGCGCAGGTGTTCTCTGAACACACAAAGTTATATATTTTAAAATGTTTTTCTAATAACAATGTGCAACAATTTTTGGTACATCGCCTGGAGCGTCAGTGGCTAAAATTTAAAATGGCAGTAGACCATCAAATAAACAAAATCACCAAAAACACGCTAACTTTTGAAAGACTTTAGGGAGGCTCCTGAAGTTTGGCATATGTGTTGGTCATTTACCTGGTCAGGTTGGTGTTGTCATGCAGCAAAATCGGTCTAGTGGTTCAAAAGTTATAAGCAAATGAGTGAATTTCGCCAAGGGTTTTTCGCGAATTTACTAGAAAACTAGTAAGAGTGTTAAATTCGGCTGTGCCGAATCTTTTATACACTCCAACATGCAAAAAAATCCTTTTTGGGGAGGGGGGTGGTCAAATTTCCTCTCAAATATTCTTATGCTTTTTTGATTTTTGCACTAAAGAAATACAAGTTTATTATTATTTAAAGTTTTTTTTTTGATTCCAAGCCCATAAAATGGGGTCGGACCGAAAAAAACGACATTTTCTTATTTTTTGGGTCCAAATACAGGACTTTGAACTTTTTGTAGCATAAAAATGTTGCAGTTGTTAAAAAAAAACACAAAAAATCATGTAAAACAAGGAAGAGTGTTAAATTCGGCTGTGCCGACTCTTTTATACCCTCCAACATGCAAAAAAATCATGGGCGTTTTCCTGGTGGGATGGGTCGGTAGTGGTAATTGGAGGGGGGAGGGGGGCAAATTTATGCTTTTTGCACTAAAGAAATACAAGTTTGTCATTATGTAATATTTTTTTTTATTCCACGCCCATAAAAGGAAAACGACAATTTCTTATTTTTTGGGTCCAAATACAGGACTTTGAACTTCTTGTAGCATAAAAATGTTGCAGTTTTTAAACAAAAATACAAAAAATCATGTAAAACCAGAGTGTTAAATTCAGCTGTGCCGAATCTTTTATACCCTCCAACATGCAAATAAATAAAAAAATTGCAGGGTCGTTTTTTTTGCGGGGGTCGGTAGTGGTAATTAGGGGGGGCACATTTCTTCTCGAATATGTGTTTAAAAATATATTCTTATGACTTTTGCACTAAAGAAATACAAGTTTATCATTATTTAAAAACAAAAAAAAAAATATGCCACACCCATAAAAGGGGGCGGACCGAAAAAACTACATTTTCTAATTCTGTGGGTCCAAATGCAGGACTTTAAACTTTTTGTAGCATAAAAATGTTGCATTTGTTAAACAAAAACACAAAAAATCATGTAAAAATATGGTATTTTTCAGAGGTTGGTTTAGTACTTTAAGGCGGAACTTTTCCCCCTGGTCCGACATTTTCCTGTCAAATTTCGGGAGTATATCTCTGTTAATGCCAAAATCGTGTTGGCATTAAAAATAGTAACTAATTGACAACACTTTAAAACCGTCGACTTTTGTTAACCTACTGTTGTAAACATATTAAGTTGTCAACACTTTTTATACCGAAAATTCGAAGTCTAAATGTCAAAAGTCCGAAAATATGTCGTTGATACTATTTCCGTCCAACTTATTATTAAGTCGCTCTTGTCATTTTTCTACTGTCGTACTGGTAAGATCGTACTCCAAATCCTTGTCCAAATAAAATATTCCATAATCCTAATTTCTTTCGTTTTATTTCTTTTTATTTCATTTGGATATTTTATTACATGAGTAATAAAATCTACAATTATTACTCGTGCTCAGAGCATCATCCAATTTTTCTCCAGCTATCCTAAAGCTCCTCATTCCAACAAAAACATTGGTCCCATTCGAACCGGATTGTTTGTGTAATTGGATACACTCTGAGATTTCCAGTTGGAGTACTCACCAGTCTACGTACATTTTCATTGGCTTGCACATCACAACAACAATATAAAAAAAACAGGTTTGTTCTTTGCTTTATTCCATATATTGTGTTTGACAGTGCAATTAGTTTAGTTGCTTCGTTTTACGGTCATTACATGGTCATTTCCTTGCTTAAATTTTACGCAAATAAAATTCGTAAAACAAATTCAAATAAAATTCTAATCAATTAAATTTATAAAATAAATTACAATTCAATTCTGAAAAAAGGAAAAAAAAATCCTAAATTAAAAAAGTTAAAATAAGTGCAAAAAGAAGTGGAAGTCAATACAAAATTTTATAAGAGAAAATTATTAAGGTTCATGCTAAAAATCCCTAATGCAATCTGTAAAGAAGAGAAAGGTAACATAATAAAATTGTTGTCACTATAGTGCGTATGTTAATAATTCGGGACATTAAAATAGAATTGATTCCATAAAGTGTACTCATGATTCAATGGCATATAACATTTAAATCAAACATTAGCTAAATTTTTTTTTTTTCCAGATTTGATGTACATAATGTCATGTTAATTTATGCAAATTTAATTTTACAGATCCAAATTAAATTAATTCTTAACATACTTACACATATTCCTTTTTTGTTCCCTTTATTGATTGCAATAATTTCAAAGCTCTTAACAATCCACTGTTAATTTCTCTTAATTACTTTAATCACTCTTAAAATTGTGTTACTTACCTTACTCTTTTCCCCTCCAATTTGTTAGATCCCTTCGATTGATCTATTTTCTTTTACTTACCTTCTTTCTATTTTGAAAGGAAAAAAACTCTTACTTACCGTATTTACATAAAGCTCTGCGTAAAAATAACATATCTACAAAAACATAATAAGCGCTCCTATTTATGTTTTACATTCGTTTGTACATATATTTTGTCAATTTAATAAGTGATGAAAATTATAGTACTTAAGTACTTTTGTTAATGTACATTTTCACATTCCAAATTACCATAGTACCCCCGTATCGATTTAGTACGTTTTCTATTTCAAACCTTTTATACATTTATTCAACATAATTTGAAAGAATTTCCGAACTTTCTTACGAAAAAATGCATTATTCAATCTTTTATGCATATTGTTCCTAAAACATAAAAGTGTTTGGTTCTTATCAGTTTAAAAAATTTTATACTGAACAAATAAGTATAAGTACCATTGACTTCCAAAAGGTACCAATGCCGAATTCCAACATATCATCCCTGATCTCGTACTTAAAACCAGGGATGACAATATCAGAACTTTAGTACATTTTCTGGTACTTTAACTTTCATTTTAGATTTAGTACCATTTAGATACTTATCATTTGTTCAATGTTTTTTAACAATATCAAAACGAAATTTTATAACATTTAAAAATATTTTTGCATCAAAAGTAGTTCTAAAGTTTTTTAATGTCTTAGAATCTACGGTTACTGTTCATAGAACACAACAACTTGAACCACATTTCAAAATATTTTAGTTTTGATAGCGAAAATTTATATTAAAGTCTCCTTTTTTCCTGCGATCATGGTCAAAGAGAGCAAGCTTTGGAAACTGTTGTATTGTACATTAACATAATTTTTTACATTCATAACATCGTTTTACTACATTTATATATAAAATTTATAATTCGTACATGCTGCAAAAAGTACCAGTTTGGAATTCCGACTACCCATCCCTGATCTCATACTGGAAACTAGGGATGACAAGGTCAGTACTTTAGTACTTTTTTTATAGGTACTTATTTTTTACGACAGATTTGTTTGACAAATCATCAGTAACAGAATATAAAATACTACACATTCATGGTACAGATTCAAAAAAATAAAATACAAATTTTATTAATTCAATTTTTCCACAAATAATGGTTCAGAATCTAAAGTTTCTTCACAATTCAAGGGAACATCAGTCGAACGAAGAAGCGCTTCGTTTTTTCTCGCATATTTCATGTATTAAATGTGTATTTGATATTCTATCCACATAACGAGGAAAATTGGTTACAAATTCATCGATTTTACAACATTTTAAATAATCTATTTCAATACCTTCATGTTGGAAAAGTAGTTTTTGTATTTTTAGTACCATACTGATAATCCGATTTTCCATCCCTGACACAGACTTATTTAGTGTTGGAAACAGTGGCACAACAGTACTATTTTTTTTGGTACAAATGTAATTTCCCACAACCAAAAACTATGTTGGTTCCTTTTCAAATCTTTGTTGGTTTTACTCTGAAAAAATTGGGTATTTGTTAAATTGTTCAACAATTACTAATTTACTAAGATTAATAATTAAGGCGGCCTTATCAATTTCAAGTCTCGGACCGAGACCATCGGTGTGTAATTTTCCCTCTAATTTTTTGCAATCTTGTCCATTTAACAATGAAAATTTGTTAATATTCCAGAATAATTAAATCAAAAATGTATAGAAATTTCCAAAATTTGAAAATAGTAAAATAAACTGTCCATTTTCCTTTTTATTTTTGTAGTACACACCGATTATTGAAATACCTTGGGTACCCTTAATCACTTTCATTTCATTTTTGATTCGTAGTTAAAGTTAACATTTTTAAAAACAAGAAAAAAAAAAAAACAAAATTCAACCAACAAGACATTTTTTGCTTTCCCTTTTTTTTTTATGAGCATTTTTTCCTTTACGTAAAAGTAAATAAGTATTTTTACCCATTTTCATTATTTTTTTATCAGTCAATTTGGTACCGCACAGATTTTGTACATACCATCACTGATATTCCAGTGATTTCAACCGGTGCTGCCAGATTTAACAATTTGGGAATCCCCAAAAAGTAATTTGTAAAATCCCCAAAATTCCCAAATTTGTTATACTTTTGGAAGAATAAAAGTATCTATCGTACGCTGAAAAAGAAAAGGGCATAGTCATAAATTGTATAGCTTGCTGAAAAATAAAAGGGCAAAGTGAAAAATCAAAATTTATCAAAAAAATCAGTTCTGCGATAAATATAAGTATTTTTTCTACATTTTGTTTGAGATTTTTTATAAAATCAAATATTTTTTCGTTAAAAGAAAATGAATCGCATACTTTTTTATTTATGTTCGCTTAATTTTGACGTTTGTAAATTCAAAATTAAAAGTTCCAGAAACTAACTAATTAAGTTCTAAAAAGTCAATATTTCGAAAAATTTTCTGGTTTCTTGTAACTTATTCAATTAAAAATTTAATTTTTTATTGTTTCTAATGAATTATTATAACTTCAATAGATGGTTCCAAAGCTGTTAAAGCATATTTCCGGATATACTTTCCCTAATAGATTTTACGTTTTGCGGGGTGGAGAATCTTCCTAGGAAGAACTCACCATCTCTATCAGTAAAAGTTTTCCTAAACATTATCGTTTTTATAGGTCGGCAATCTTTATATCCAACATTTTCCATAGGGGAAAATGTTCAACACTTTAGACATAGATATCTCTATTGATAAATTTTCCCAAACTTTTTTTTCATTTCTATAGGTCGACAATCTTTACATTCAACTTACATTTAACATTTTCTGTCCATTGAAAAATGTTTATTTTGCAATATCTTTCTTGAAGATTTTGGAAAATTTCCAGGTTTTTGAACAAACTTCTAGTTTCTGGATTCAAAATTCTTTTTCCAGTTTTTTTGAACAAACTTCTAGTTTCTGGATTCAAAATTCCTTTTTTTCCAAAATAACTGTTTGGCATCTAAATTTTCAAGCAAATTTCTGGTTCTCTTTTCGTATTGCTTAAAATTTCCTGGTTTTCGCAGTATTTTGTCCAATTTGGGATAGAATACTTTTCTTGTCAAACAGTATAGTTCGTTTTTTTTTTTGGTTTTCAATTTTAATTTTCAACCAAAATTATTTTTCATTCAAGAAGATTTCCTGTGTTTTGTCGACCTTTTAGTTATTGTTCCATATATAGTTCATTTTCAATTATCGTTTTCAACCAAAATATTTTTATCAAGAAGATTTCGTGTGTTTGTTGACTCTTTAGCTAGGTTTTCCATACATAGATAGTTCATTTTTGGTTTTCAATTTTAATTTTCAACCAAAAATATTCCAAATTTCGAACTTTTTAAACGATATTGTTTTCTTTTCCGTTTCTTTCCATCTCGCTCCTGATTCTCCAATTGTAACATAAAATTTAATTCTGATCAAAATTCATTTTTTAACTTTTTCGAGTTGAAAAATACTTTTTCCTGATCACATTCATTTTTTAAATTGGTTTCGAAATGTACTTTGATAAATTCACTAGCATAGAAGATGATTTCGTCGAATCCAACGATGATTTCATTGATAATCTCGATCCAATGGATTATTTCGGTGCAATCGATGCACCTCGATTACATTCGATCTCGAAATCCAGATTATCTGGTCCAATTTGTCCATTATGTCGTGGATCTCATATGGTTCGTCAATGTCCACGGTTAATAAACATGAATTATGATCAGAGAATATCCGAAATTAAAAATCATCGTTTATGTCTCAATTGTTTCTCCAAAATCCATGGCGTTAGAAACTGCACAAGTAAAAATAGTTGTTCTACTTGTGGCAAACGCCATAATATTCTACTCCATAAAGATAGTCCTAGTTCTATTCCTATAAAGCAGTCTAGTAGTGACATCAATTCCAAATTGTATTCGAACTCAGCTTCATTCGATCATGAATCCAATTCTCTGCAAATACAGTCCACTGAAAATGAGGCTGCTGAGAAAGTTCACTCTCGTTTTACATCCAGTTCCAGCGGTGTACTACTAGGTACAGCTTTTGCTAATACGTTCCATTTAGATCGTATTAAATCGTTCACTTTTTCCGAACTGCTATTTAATTCATTCCAACTTTTATTCGAGAGCACAATAGCTCAAGTTTTCCAGTTAAATAGCTGTATTCCTGCCAAGGATAAACAAATTTGTTCATATGTGCATACTTTCGAGTTTCATGATGACGTTAATATATCTGCAACTGCACAAGTTGTATCTCGTTTGGATGGCAATCCTCCGCCAAATTCCGTCGGTTCTTCTTTTTCTGAAATTCCAACAGCTTGTGCTCAATATAACAAGTGTTCTGATATAGTTTCTTCTGCATCAACACTCCCTTGTTCCACAGTGGCTTCATTTGGCTATAAAATATTGTCGACCCAAGACATTTCGCGTTTTTGGGGGGTGGAGAATCTTCCTAGGAACAACTCACCCACACCATCCGAAAAATTTCACCAAAATTTGTTCGTGAAGACCACAATGAGAGATAAAAAATATTTTTTTTATTCTACTCAATTAGCAAAAGAACACATTTATCAATTGAGAATTGGTCAGCCTAAAATGAGTTCGTTGACACAGATTTTTACAATCGAGAATATTTTGTTATTTATTTCTAACGATTTTGAAGAAGAACGCGACAAATGCACACATTATTCCAAGCCTCCGGATTATTCCAAAACTTCTAGTTGTTCCATAGCTCAATGGCATTATTTGTTTCCACATGCTGCTATTCAACCGAAAAGAGAAAATACACAATTATTTGTAGTATTTTGTGCTTCGTCTTTCTGCTTAGGTGGTCTAGTTCACCATGGCAATTTATCCATTTTAAGCCAAGAAAGTAGTTTTAATAAAGATTTTGTGAAGACATATCGGTTAATTTTATTTGATACAAATATTTTATCGAATATAGCCAATTTTCAACCGGATCCGCGATATAAAATTCTTTATTGTGAGCTAAGAACAGAAACATTTACTGTACAGCATATATCACACTTTGTTATAGACTCCTACTTTGCAAACAAAATCGTTTCAAACTCCATATTCGCAATAGAAATCAATTGTACGAATATACCTACTAGCGCTCCGAATTTTGTAAGATTCTTCTGTGATAAGGAACCATTTATTTGCAAAGAATTATTTTCCGATATTTTGCCTCACTGTTTACTATATTCCGATATTCATAATTTTGGTGAGGATAATAACAAAGCGTTAATGTTTCTAATCCGTTCTAATGCTCCTCCGGTTTCCTCCAATTACAGTTTAAAACTTATTCCGAAATCCGGTCAGATCTTCAAAAGAGAAAATTTCGCTCAGCATGGCAAGCCATTCGATCCTATAAATATACAGAAGTTTTATATAGAGCTTAATGATTGGGATGAGATCCTTACTCCCGATACATTTTTCCAAAAGAAATATTTTCAAGCTCGATTAAATTCCTTTGTTGATCAAAATATTTTTCCAAAATCCAGGCACCTTGGCAGGGTTAAAAATATTTTCCTGAACTCCAAAAATCTTCACTCCACGAAGAAAAAATACATGGCCAAAAGCAAAATTGGTCGTTTAAAATTCCGAATGATAAGACGATTTCGATCTCCTCAACTTGATGCGCAGTTCGAATCGATCCTCGTTCAATTCATCAGAAATGCCAATTATCCTACGAATAACTATAAACATCCATATTATAGGGATTCTAAAGGAAAGTATCTTTTGACATACAGTCCTCGTTTTACTCCGCCACGACTTCCCACATCCGGTCGTGTTCGTTAGAAATAGACTATTTTAATCAGAATCTTTCGTTATTTTTAGTAAAAATATTTACATTTTCTTCGAGTTCTTGCTCAAAGTTAATAAAACCACTTTTAGAAGTTAGTGTATTTGAGCTTTTATTTAATCCTAAGCTATATTTTCCAAATCCGCACTATATTTGTCAAGCCAATTTAAGGCTTATTTTTCCATACAGCACAAACTAATGAATTCACTATCAAACACATATATTTAAGCAAAATACAAACAAATCATAATATTAATTATACCTACATATAAGTTTTTAATGAATTTAACTTAAACTCAATAATGAAATGTTAGAAAATTTAATTGAAATTTATTATTGTACATTATTATTTTTTACTTATTTTATATACTTTTTTTTGATTAATTAAGGACAAAAAGTATCTACGACATTTTCGGTTATCGTTTTCCTTCATTATTTGCATATACTGCAAGGCGGGCGGTAATGTTAATGCCAAAATCGTGTTGGCATTAAAAATAGTAACTAATTGACAACACTTTAAAACCGTCGACTTTTGTTAACCTACTGTTGTAAACATATTAAGTTGTCAACACTTTTT
Organism: Pegoplata infirma; assembly: GCA_963921195.1. Taxonomy (NCBI): domain Eukaryota; kingdom Metazoa; phylum Arthropoda; class Insecta; order Diptera; family Anthomyiidae; genus Pegoplata; species Pegoplata infirma. The sequence continues at coordinate 73,215,897 of OY992536.1, read as the reverse complement.
ATACCGAAAATTCGAAGTCTAAATGTCAAAAGTCCGAAAATATGTCGTTGATACTATTTCCGTCCAACTTATTATTAAGTCGCTCTTGTCATTTTTCTACTGTCGTACTGGTAAGATCGTACTCCAAATCCTTGTCCAAATAAAATATTCCATAATCCTAATTTCTTTCGTTTTATTTCTTTTTATTTCATTTGGATATTTTATTACATGAGTAATAAAATCTACAATTATTACTCGTGCTCAGAGCATCATCCAATTTTTCTCCAGCTATCCTAAAGCTCCTCATTCCAACAAAAACAATCTCTTTTATTATGGACTGCATCGTGTAAACTAAAGACGGACAGAAATACGGACAGAAATACGGACGGACATCGCTAGAATGTTTTAGAATCGATCACAAATCATAAATATATATGGGGCATTCCATGTCAAATCGGACACTTTGAAAAATTTTTTTTTTTAGATTTTCCTAATTTGTTAACAGTTTTTAGTACCCTTCGAAAACTCCTTCGTGGTAAATTTTCAGATTTTTTTGATGACCCGTTGAAAAGATATCGAATTTTTTAAAATTGGTAGTTTGCTCCTTTACTCAAACTTATTTTAATCATAACTTCTTCAATAATGGTCCAAATTTCAAATTTTTTTTTTTTAAATTTTTGTTTTTTTTTTAAGTTTTAAAATTTAAATCTCATTTTTGAAAGTGTTTGTACTCTTCGATTTTTTTGAAATTTTTTTGTGTAAAACTTCTATTAATTCTACAAATTTTTTGCCCAGGAGGATCGTGGGATAACGATTATTACTATTTTTTTAAATTTTTTGAAAAAAATTTATTGTAATTTTCCAATCTTAAAATCATTTCTACTGCTCCAATGGTGCGTAATAGAGGGGTCCTTAATAAGACCGACCCCCATTAATTTTTACGTCTTAACATTTCTTTGGAACAAACTAATACCCTATCTTCAATTTCTAAGGGGGCTCCCACACAAAACGACATTTTTTAAAATTTGTTCCAACCGCTCTAACTGCCCTAATAGTGCCCTTAGAGCAACAAAATGTATGACCGACCCACAATATTTTTTTAGTCCAAACATTTTGTCTGAACACACCTACCCTCTATCTTTAATTGTTAAGGCGGTCCCCATACAATTTTTTGTAAATTTGTTTTATTTAATCAGCTTCTACCGGTCCAATGGTGCGTCCGAGAGGGGTCAAATGTTGTAGGGTAAAACTACAACATTTTTTCAAAACATACCTACGCCCTATCTCCACTCCCTAAGTAGGCTCCCATACAAATAACAGTTGAAGCAAATTTTATAAAAATGTAATTTTGTATGGGAGATAGGGCGTAGGTATGTTTTAAGAAAATGTTGTAGGCTAAAAATAAATGGGGGTCGGTCGATCCTTCTGGGCAAAAAATTTGTAGAATCGATAGAAGTTTTACACAAAAAAATTAAAAAAAAATCGAAGAGTACAAACATTTTCAAAAATGAGATTTAAATTTTAAAACTTAAAAATAGAGTGCTTTTAAGATTTTTTTGGAATTTTTTTTTTTAAGTACGCAAAAAAAAACAAATATTTTGAAAAAAAAAAACTTGAAATTTGGACCATTATTGAAGAAGTTATGAGTAAAAGAAGTTTGAGTAAAGGAAAAAACTACCAATTTTTTAAAATTCGATATCTTTTGAACGGGTCATCAAAAAAATCTGAAAATTTACCACGAAGGAGTTTTCGAAGGATACTAAAAACTGTAAACAAATTGGGAAAATCTAAAAAAAAAATTTTCAAAGTGTCCGATTTGACATGGAATGCCCCTTATATAAACCATTTGAAACTGTTATTTTTAATTTTTATTTGAAAAAGTATTTTTGAACAGTTAAATTTGACTTTTTTCAATAAATCTCATAAGAGTTATGGTCTCTGAAATAAATAAATATCATAGGATCAAAATTATTATTATATTATTATTAAGTATACTAAAAAAAATATTTTTTTATTTAAATAAATTTGTTTTTATTATTTTTTTTTTAAAGTTACTGCATATTGTTAAATTAAAATAACAAAACGTTATTGTTTTTTTTTTATTATTCTGTGGATAATCTACCCGATTCAGCTTTGAAGAGTACATTATGTATCATGTATTCAGCTATAATACGTTGATTATCAGGAATAGTTCTCAACTGAGCAGCTACCATTGATCCAATAAGGTCATAATGATCATTAAGTCTTCTACCATCTGTAGTTGTAGATGACGCAGCTTGACTGTTGTTTGTTCTTCTATAAACTGTAGATGAATCGGGGCTGTTTAGTTGTGGTCGTTCTGCCGAATTATTATTTGAAGTTGGTTGAATATTTCCATTGACTTGTACATTAGCTGCGTGTGTAGTTGTTGTTCTATTTGAAGTAGAAGGTTGTTCATCATCTAACTCACGTTGTCGTTTCTTTTGATTGTAAAGAATTAATTGTTTTTCGATTTTTTCAACAGCAAATTTCATTTTTTCAAAATACCAAAGATTTTTTTTATAGTTCGGATCACTTTTGATTTGTTTTAATTCATTGTATAGTGAAATAACTAAAGTTCTAATTGTTATTGTCACCATATTACGGTCAGCATTAGGTTTAATTTCCTTCATCTTTGCTACCAATAAATCTCTTGCCTTATTTCGAATGGCTTCATTTTCATGAGGTTTAAAATCCCAGAGACAAGTATGCTCATGATACATATCGATAAATTCCCCTAGCCATTTACGGGGAAAACGAGATAAGTCGGCATTATATGATGGATTTGTCATTATGGTATTTTTTGTAACAAGTTGTCTCTTTGCGTATTGGCAGCGTTATAAGAGAAAATTGTAATTTGATGGTTCTTATATGAAAAAAATGTTACAAATACGTCATAGGTGTTTTACCTATTTTTCTTTCTTTTGTTTATTACTTTATGGAAAAGAGGTATATTTATGGATGTCATAAATAAATCTTTTATTTCACATAATTAACATTGTAAAATTCCATGTAAAATCATGCTATTGGAAAATGTCTGTACCTGTATGGATTCTTAAACTGAAATATTTACCCGTTTCTGTGGAATTTATAATTTATTTAGAACACACACGCGTCAAATTTATATATTTTATACCTGAATTAACTGTGAAACCGAAATTTAACCGTCTTTGGTTTCTTATAGGCACTAAGCAATAAAATATTCAAATCGTAAGATTACAACACAACCTGGATTGTAGAATGCTTTATATCTATCTTAAGCATACATGGAACGTACAACGGCGTATGCAGGAATGTTTTACGGAGGGCCCAAAAATAAAGATAGATTAAAGTTGTTTTTATTCGACCTTTTTATTTATAAATAATAAATGCGTTATTTGAGCTCGAGGCCAATATTGAAATAAATTTTTCTTTGTTAACTGCCGATATTTCGACACTTTTTGAGCGTCATCATCTGGGCTTATATAATTTATATTTAATATCGACTTAAAAAAAAACTGCTGTTTCTATGTGCAATAACAGACCATACAATAGAAGCAGCAGTATTTTTTAAGTCGGTATTAAATATAAATTATTTTTAATAAGCCCAGATGATGACACTCAAAGAGTGTCGAAATATCGGCAGTTAATAAAGAAAAATTTATTTCAATATTGGCCTCGAGCTCAAATAACGCATTTATTATTAAAAAATATAAATACCTGAAAACAATAGTCTCTCGAAAGGAAATGCAAAACATTTTAACATGATAATTATTGTAGGCTGCACTCAAAAAATTATGTCATTTACTGTTTGTAGTTTATATAAAAAGTTTTACGTTTAGTCGTTTTTAAAAGAAAAAACCCTTGTTTGATGTTCAGTTTTTATTCATGACTACTTCTGACCTTTGTTTCAAAAATAACACACAAAAAATAAAGACTATTATTAACATTTAATTTTTAAAGTCATTTATTTTTGTTCTGTAAGTAAAAACTACTGATTACACCGCTCTACAAATCTTAGGTTTGTCGCTGCGTTTTGGATGAAACCAAAAAAAGTTGATAGGGTTTGGTGCCCCGATTCCAAAACGGTCACACAAATTTTTCTATCACGTCACAATTTTGAGAAAATCGCGGTTAAAGTGTCAAAAAATGACCATTTTGAACGGCTATAAAATAAGATCCTGACATGCAAATGACTTGGTATCAAGCTCATTCGAAAGTGTGTAATTTTCTCTTTCAGACAAGATCAAATCTTCTTGGAATTTATTTTTCTAAAATGGTAAAAAAATCATTAGCCACAAGTGCTTTAAATCTAAAATTTACGTATCAATTTGTATGGAAATTTGTTAAAAAACACTGTGTAAATAAACTAAATATTGAAAAAATGGAAGGTTTTTTGCGAATGATTTTTTTACCATTTTAGAAAATTAAATTTTTTGAACATTTTATCTTATCTTTAAGAGAAAGTTACAGGCTTTCGAATGAGCTTGATTCCAAGTCATTTGCATGTCAGGATCTTATTTTATAAGCTTTCAAAAAGGGTCAAAATGCACTTTTTCGGCACTTTAACCGCGAATTACTCAAAATCCTGACGTGATAGACAAATTTGGGCCTCGGATGTGGAATCAGCGCAACAGACACTATCCAAATCACTAACCAGAATCCAATACGCATTTTCTTGTTGAGCTGTGTTATTCTTTAAATTTTACTTACACATATTTTTCTTTAAATTGTTGGTGCTTTTTAATGAGTTATCATTAGTTTTTACCTTCAGAAGTAGGTTATATTTTTGCAGAAAAAAAAATTCAAAAAATTATTCATAGAAATATAAAAACATGTTTCTATCAAGTGAATTTGACACAATGGGATTGACTCCCACAAAATTTTATTAAAATTTTTTAAAAAAATATTTCAATAGAAAATTGTTAAAAAATAACCTACGAAATCATTAATTTTTAATGTTTTCTTAGGTTATTTTTTTGATTTTTGTTGGTAAAAATAACAGAACTATCATTAATTTTTAATGTTTTCGTAGGTTATTTTTTTCGAATTTGTTGGTTAAAAAAAAAACGTAATTTTTTACTGTTTAATGTTATTTATTTTAGTAAATTTTGTCAACAGTAAGAAATAAATGTTTATGTTTGTTAAAATAAATGATTAATTACTGGGATGGTTTTCAATTGTTTATTCACTGGTTTTAAATGTGCTTTCATTTGTTTTGCTTACAAAATATTTTGAGTGGGGAGTTTAATTTTAAAATGATGAAGGATGCTCCTCAGTTTGACTATATAAGCTACCGATTGGATTTGTTATTTGAAGAATAACTCACCTGTTAGTGAATAAAAAATTTTTTCACCAGCTGGTGAAAAAAAGCTTAACATAATTATTATTTTTTTCATATTTTTATACCCTCCACTCCAATGATAGAGGGTATATATAACTTTATCATTCCGTTTGTTTCACCTTGAAATATTGGTCTAGGACCCCATATTCATGATCCTCGATCGATTTTAAGGCGATCTAGCGATGTCCGTCCGTCTGTCTGTCTGTTGAAAACACCCTAACTTTTTAAAGACTTTACGGAGGCTTCTGAAGTTTGGCGTATATATTGAGCATTAACCTGGTCAGGCTGGTATTGTAATCCAGCGAAATCGGTCCAGTGCACATTGGGTTCAAATGATGCCAAAGTGGCGATTAATTGAAATTTATAAATGAAGTTTTTGTTATAAAATTTGGTATGGGGTAAAAGTAGATAAAATTCTGCAACACAAGTTATTAAAATCAATCAACTAAGTTGTTTACTTTTTTTTCGGTGAGCTGTCAAAGTTAACAAATTATTGCAGTTTTTGAAAAAAGTAAAAAAATTGAAATTTTTTACAATTTAAGCGATTATTAGTGGTATTAAGTCTTTTAAAAGAAAATCTTTTATAATGGAACCTTAAACACCAGGGATTAAGCTAAATTTTTAAATTTTTTTTGTTTATAAAAATTGTGTCTCAATGTTTTTAATAATTTTTTTAAAAAGGGTCCAAAATTGGGATATTTTCCATATTTAATGGGCCACACATATTAAGTTAGTAATAGTTGGATTTAGTTTTGTGGATTTCAAAAAAGTATAGGATATCAGCTTTTATTTAAAAGAAAAAAAAGTACGGACAATGCCCGGCCCTTTTTTTTATTCCCATTTTTGTGTAAAAAGTCTGGGTATCATTTATTAAACAAATCCATTATATGCGTGCTTATACCCTTCAACTACAGTATGGGCTTACACTCACTTTGTCATTCCATATGTAATGCATCGAAATATGGGTCTAGGACCCAACAAAGTGTATATTATTGATCACTGAACGATTCTAAGACATTCTGTGACTAACCGTGTGTCCGTCCGTCCGTCTGTTGTTGAGCACACCATAAAGTACATAAAACAAGAGCTAGAATCCTGAAGTTTGTCACAAATATGTATAATGATCATAGGCTGGTTAAGTTCTTGAACGAGCAAAATCGGACCAGGGGGGAAAAAGTTCCCCCTTGAAGAACTAAAACTACCCCAGAAAAATATTTTTTTTTACAAGTTTTATTTGTATATTTGTTCAATAAATGAAACATTTTAATGCCATATGAAGTTCATCGACCGAATTTGAACCAAGGGGGATCAGGAATGCCAATTTTTTCGGTCCGCCCCTTTTTTGGGGGTGTGTATAGAAAAAATAATTTAAATAATGATAAATTTGTATTAATTAGGTGCAAAAACTGACATCTATTTTTTTGGCAACGTTTATCGCGAGGGGAAGGTGTCCCCCATAGTCTCCCGGTAAACCCTCCCCCCTACGCGAAAAAAAACGTCTCCTCCATTTGTTTTTTGTAGCTTTATTACATGTTCAAGGGTTTCGTGCTTTTTTCCAAAAACATAAAAAAACGACTAAAAGATTAAAAAAAAAATTTTTTTGTTAAATTTTTTTTTCTAAAATGCTGTGTTTTTATGTATTTATGATAATTCCTTAATAAAAAACTATAATATTTCCATAAATCACTTTTTTCAGATAAATTTGTACATTTATGAAATTTTGTGAAAAACGAAAATTGGATTTAAAAAAAAAATTATAATAATATAAATACATATTATGCGTTCTTTCTTTAATTACTTTGACAGCACATTATGTGCACTTTAATTTCCATTTTTTTTTATTAATTTGTCGCTTTTCATTCCAAAGTTACAGCAAAAATTGTGAACTATGACCCTTTTTTCCGAAAAACAAAAAAACGCCTAACAGGTTAAAAAAATTTTTTTTTTCCAAGTTTTTTTTCCAAAATGTGTATTTTTACGTGTTTATATTATGTCATCAATAAAAAAATATAATATTCTAAAACTACTGCTTATCTGAATTAATCGCCATTTTGGGTACCATCGAACCCACTGTGCAGTGGTTCAAAACTTATGAGCAAAAGGCTGAATTTCAGCTAGGGGTTTTCGTGAATTTACGAGATAAAAAACACGCTAACTTTCGAAAGGCAATTTTGAGGATGCTGAAGCTATGCATATAATATTTATCGTTCCGCTGGTCTGGTTCGTAATAAATTTCAGCCAAATAAGTCTAATGGTTCAAAATTATTAGCAAAACCGTGAATTTCAGATTAGTTTTTTACGTGTTGAAAACCCGTTAAACATGTTTTAAAAACATTGGTAAATAACAAAAATATTTTTGACGTATTTTTGTCACCCAAAAATATTTTTACACTCAAACAAAAATTTTACGCTCAAAAAAATACTTACCCGGCTAAAAATGAATTGTATATGAGCATATATGAACACATCTGACCATACATCATTAATTCGAAAACATATATGATCAGATATGAACATATATTAAAATTGGCGCTTATTCAATATATGACCATATATGGTAAAACATATGATAATATGCGATCATATATTGGCCCACCCTTAACATAAATTATCATATATGATCGTACATGAGCTTGTATACATTATTTTTAGCCGGGTAGTAAATTATTTTTTTTTTTTCAAAATTACCAAAAAAAAAGTTTTTTTACACAAAACAAAATATTTCCAATCAAAAATGTTATTTTTTTCACGTTAAAAAATGTACTATCACTTAAAAAGGGTATTGTGGAGGGTATTCATAGATTTTGGCAAGCCGAATTTATCTTTTCTACTTGTTTTTTAATAATTTTTTTTTTACTAAAAACACTGTGGCACCCTGCTGGTAAAGCTACCTGGGAAACCTGCTGGTAAAGTTAATTCGGGTACGCTGAATTCAAAGGTGCTAGCCGTTTTTCGAAGTTTGCGCTCGTATTCGCGAAATTCGCGATTTAAAATTATAAAGCCTAGGTACTACAAAAATGAAATATTTATGCTTTTCGGATAGTTTTTAAATATAAATTTAGAATATGCATTGTTTTTTCGCAAAAAAATATTTTACCGCAAAAAAAATCTGCGAAAAACAAAAAAATCGACGCAAAAAAGAATTCTTCGAAAAATTTTGTGACTGTAATGAATCGTATTCTACTAATTTCCATAAATTAATAGCAAAATAAAATAAATTTGGATAAAAAATTTCTCGAAAAAAATTCGCGAAAAAAAAAATTCCGCTAATAAATTTTTTCTTTTTGTATATTCAATAGAGCTTAGATGATAAAAATTTAGCAATTGTCTAAATAATATAAAAAAATAGTATTTTTACTTAAAAATAAAAAAAAAAAATATTCGCGAATATCGCTAATACATACATAAGCTTTGAAATGATATTACAATGGGATTTAGTGTACACGAACTAGCTTTACTAAATGGCTGTCGTAAATTCAAATCAAACTAAAAATATTTGTATGCTAAGGTTAATGCTAAAGGTAATTTTCTGTCATTACTAAGTAGTAGTAGTAGTAGTATTTTTATTGATTTTATTGTAAATAAAGAAATTATTACTACTACTACTACAGTAGTAATAATTTCTTTATTTACAATAAAATCAATTTACAAAATTTTATTAAAATCTAACATTATTGATATAGTTTGATATAATTATTGCAAAAAAAAAGAAAGTAAAATACGACATGTTTTCTTTAAAAACGTCTGTCGATATAAAAAATTTAACATTTATGTTAACCAAGCTAATTTAATTGAATTCTTGTATTAAAAAACTTCTGTATTTTAAAGCGACTTTTAAGTATGTAACCAAATTGTTCCAATCAGTAATTCCAATTCCGTTTAGTAGGTCAACCATTTCTATTGATAATAAAGATGTTTTTCCAAAACACGCCAGTCGGAACTCTTTAAGAACCGGACAAGTGCACAAGAAGTGTTCAAATGTTTCCATCTCCTTCAGATTGCATAGGCTGCAAAACTTATTATCATCCAGTACCCCGAATGCGTTATAATTTAACATGATGAGACCACAACGAGCTTTGAAAATCCATGTTATTTTGGATGAATTTGTGTTATCTGTTATATAGCTTTGTCCTCTATTGTGATCAAGGTATTTATAAACTCTGGAGCATTGTTCTTGGTTTTGTAAATAGTTTAAATGTTGTTTTTCTTTCATAGTGTTTAAAAGTTCATTATTTTGATTGATCCAGTGCTGTTTTTGAAGTTGTGTAATAGACCATGGTATGTTTAGGTTGTTAGCAACTGTTTTTAGTTCTTTTACCCAAAATAACTCCTTGCGAAGGAGTATCTGTGTAATTTGTAAAGGCAACCGATTGGCGTTATACTGGAACATTACTCTTGTTATATATTGTTGATGTAATTCAAGTGTATACAGATGGTTATTTACAGCCCCGGTTTCCAACATTAGTGCGTAGTTAGGTGTAAAGCTCGGAAGATTTAAAATTCTTTTCATAAAGAAACGTTGTAAAGTATCAACCTCATCGAAGTGCCCGTAACCCCACACTTGTGCCGCATATGATTGTATGGATCTGCATACCGCCAAAAACAGATTCCATTTTTGCCTCAGGTTTATTTGTTTATTTTTGATAAAGTTTGTCCATGTACAATTTATGGCATTTCTTGCTTGTACGTTTCTATTACCAACATGTTTAGTAAATTTAATTTTTGGGGTCAAAATTACCCCAAGATAATTATATTCGTTGGTAATAATTATGTCTTCTCCGTTAAACTGCCATTTTTCAGTTCTTTTAAGTCTTCCGCCATTTCTAAAAACCATTATTTGTGATTTGTTTAGATTTACTTCAAGATCCCATAATTTACAGTAATCTTCTAGTTTTAAAATCATTTTCTGAAGAACATTTATGTTGTCAGCTAGGATGACTATATCGTCAGCATACATAAGAAGACGGATATTAAGATTTTCAACTCGTAGACCGCCACCAAGACACTCATGAAGATCGTTTATATAAAGTGAAAACAAAAGCGGGGAAAGCAAGCATCCTTGTTTTACACCTGAGTTAGTGTTAAAATAGTCTGATAATTCTTCCCCGTTCCATATTGCTGATTTTGTGTTACCATAGATTGCTTCTAATAGTTTTACAAATTTATACGATATGCCCATTGAATACAATTTATATATTAAAGATTTTCTAGCTACCTTATCGAATGCGGCCTTGAAATCGACAAAAAATGCATACACCTTCTTTTTCTCGAAAAACTTTATATGTACAATGCCTGCAAGGTTGTATATATTGTCGACCGTCGAGTACTTTTTCCTAAATCCAGCCTGGTACTCCGTTAAAATATGATTTCTCTCCACCCATTCACATAATCTATTGTTAAGAATACCCATGAATACTTTTGCCACACAATTCATAAAAGAAATGCCCCTATAATTTCCTGGTATATTAGGATCACCCTTTTTATATATGGGAAAAACAACTGTCTTGCAAAAAACTTCATCAATTTCACCATCACTATACATTTTATTATATGCGTTTACTAGTTGTTTCTGGAAATCATCAGTGGCATTTATTATAAATTCATATGGAATACCATCTTCCCCAGGAGCTTTGTTTGACTTAATATTTTTTAATACAGTTTTGAGTTCATCGAGTGTAATAATTGAATCAAGTTTATCATCCTTTATTAGCATTGGTGCATACAAAAATTCTTTGGAGCTTTGTGGTGGGTTTAGAAGATCAGCGAAGTATTCTTTAAACTCAAACGATGATACACTCAGTCCAATTTGGTTATTTTGTCCACGTACTTCTCTCGCAAACTTCCACCACTGCTTACTATCATTTATAGTGTTTAATCTGTTTGAAAGCTGCTGAAAATAATTTTCTTTACTTTCCTTGCAAATTGCCTTATATTTAGCTTGCTTTTCTAAATAAGTTTCCTTGTTTTTGACCGTTTTCATTGACCTATATTTATTTAAGTGTATCATAACATTGTTTCTGGCATTATTGCATTTATAATTATACCACTTGTTTTTTGGTTCAAATTTTTTATGATTTGGCAGTACTGCAGATTTTTTAATAACTTCAGATAACTCTTTTATGCTTAGATTTTGTTGGTGATTTAAATTCGAGTTAAGATTTGTTTGGTATCTTATCAGTTCATTATTGTTCCATAAAAGTTTAGGTAGTAAGTTCATGTTTCTAACAGTATTATAACAATCAAAATTTAGTGTTAATTTTATGGGTAAATGATCGGACCATACCTTATCTTCAACATTAAATTGTTCCACAAACTGTAAAGCTTCACCATGCATTGCACAAACGTCATTAACAGACTCCCCTATAGTGCTAATATACACACGGAAAACAAATTTGCTAATTTCCAACTCAAATTCAGTTGTTGTAACAAAACATCGGTGGATGCATTTGTGTTAAGGTTGAAACAAGTATATATCGGTAGTTACAACATAATTTTGTTAACACAACTGCCTTTTAGTTAAACTAATTACAAAATTTGTTAGTCACATCAAAATTTAGTAGCAGCAACTGAAATTTGAGTTGATGCAACTGAAAAATTCAGTTGGAAGTTTATTTTTCTCTGTGTACGTTAATGATCCGTCTTCATCTCCTTTTGTTTGACCGTTAAGAATTATTAAGTTTTCATCTACACAAAATTTCATAAATTGACGACCTTTATTATTACAATCCATATCTTTTGATTTTCTTTTATCTCTTCCTGCTTTAAACAACTGCCAGTATTGGTCGTTAATATCTTGTTGGAGATTTCCAATTCGAATATTAAGATCACCAATAATAATTGGATTTATAATATCGTTTTCATCAAAAAATTTTTTAACTATATTAAATTCGTTACTCCAGTCACTTCCTCTTAGATAAAGTGGGATAAATGTAAGCTTAATGTGATTAATATTAAGTTTGGCAGATTTTAACGTTCCTTCATTATTTACTTCAATATTAACACCAATATCTTTTAAACAATTTTTGTATCCATACAAACAACCTCCACTTGCTCTACCAAAACGATTATTTTTAACTGCTGGCACAGAGTATAGTCTGAAACCTTTGAAGTATTTTTTAATAGATTCAGTTTTTTCCTCTATTAAGTGTGTTTCTATAAGAAAGAAAATATCTGCTTGCATTATATAGTTAAAAAAAGAAGGCGAATCTCGTTTGTTTTCAATACCATTTATGTTATAAGATAATACATTTAAATTTTGATTTTTTATATCCTTGTTAACACTTTCAGTTACAATTTTTTTCTGTCGACAGACAGTTTTTAGTTTTTTGAATAAAAATTTTGCAATAAAGTTTCATAATTAATATCTAAGTTCTCCATATCCTCTTCGTATAAACCTTTAAGAGCTTCACGTCCATCTATTTTGTCGCAAACCAATTTGTTTTCAGCGTTCCAAACAAACCATTTATCATTAACTTTGAGCCTATCATCTCTAACCACAATTTTATGCTTTTTGCTAATATTCGATATGTTTTTTTTCAATTGCAAGAAAGCCTTTTTCTTTTCTTGTTTTAATGGCAGTATATCTCTCTCAATTGAAATTTTCGTTCCAGACAACTTTTTTGTGTTTTTGAACACTTTTGCAACCTCAGCACTAGTTTCTAACTCAACAATAACAGACATACGATCCTCGTTTTCAAAAATTTTTCTAGCTGAAATAATACCAATATCGATTTTTAGAATGTCAGAGCAACCACATTGAACTGCCTTTTTGGGATTACTATCTTTTGTTACTCCTTTAAAAATAAGTTTTTTATTGCATGTTTGCTTTTCAAGCCACAAAACATTTTTTCTATCTACTTGCCTTTCCTTTTTTAAAATAGCTATTTCTTCTTTAAGTTCTACGTTTTCTTTTCTTAGAGATACTATTTCAGTATTGACTGCTCCTATTTCTTGTTTTATTTCTTCCATATCCGCCTTGGTAGATAGATTTTTTATTTTCTCATCTAAGCTTAAAGTGATTGTTTCCTTTATCACATTCATCAGATCAGTTATTTTCATGCTACCAACTAAATCTGTTTCCATATCTGGCGATAGCTCGATATTTTTTCGCTTTGCTTGCTGGGATGTATTTTGGTTTGGTGTTGACATATTTATGTCTATGCACTTAGTTACCGACTCGATGGTGTGTTATCACTTTTTGGTGAATTGTTTAGTGTGAGAGGGTCAGCTGTTGCTTTATTTATTTTATAAAAGTAGATGAAGTATTTTATACATACTCATACGTTTATTTGTGTTAACCGCCTTCCAGTTTTGAGTGCCTTTTGCCACTATTTATTCCAAAAAAAAAAATTAATAAAATTATGTAAATTTTTATAACAAAACTGAAGAAATTCGGGCAAACTTCAAGTGTTTCGCAATCCAGACAATAGCCAGCACATCCAGTACACAACACGCAATTAACAGCCGCTGAAGTCCACCTGTTACAGAACTTTTATTTGGAGCCCAAGTTTTCACGCTTGCCTTGTTATGCTTCTTCCTCTTATAATTACTAAATATTTGTATTTTAGTGTTTTATCGGCGTATGCCATTTCTATTTGTTATTAAGGGTTTGTGATTGAAGATTTGTATTGAAAACATTTTTTCACGAAAATAAAGATTTTTCGCGAACAAAAAATGTTTTTCGCGAAAAAAATTTACGGTATTACAGTTTGTTACGTTAGTTTGAATGGTTTTAAATTTATCGCAAAAGTTTAAAAATATCGTTTTTATTGTACTTGAGCATCAAAATTTTAAATCGCAAATACCGCAAATACGAGCGCTAACTTCGAAAAACGGCTAGCACCATTGAATTCAGCGTACTCGAATTAACTTTACCAGTAGGGTGCCTAGCTTGGTAAAAAAAGTGTCAAATTCGAACACAGTGAAATTTTTTTTTTCGTCAACAAAATTTTGTTTTTTTCATAAATTTTATTTTCTTAACAATTTTTGTTTGTTTTATAAAACTTTTTTTTCAGCAATTTATTTTTTTTTTTATCTACATTATTCCAATTATCACCTTTTATATAATAAGAATTTTAAGACATTTTAGTTATTGTCCCGATTTCACTATTCGATCGACCGTCACCCAACAAAACTCGTTGTAATATATATTTTCTGTTAGTATACTGAATTTGTAAAATTACCAGTTTTTTGTAAAGCAACGTCAAACCTATTTAAAAATATTTTTTAAAAGGATTTAAAAATTTTCAAAATTGGATTACAATACATTTTCCTAGTAATTTGACAAGTTTTTTTTTTTTTTTTTGTGTAAAGACAAATTAAAACTGTTTTTCTGGGCTTAATTTATTTACTTTATTTATAAAAATATTAATTTTACCCAAAGAACAATTTAAATATGTGTAACACTCTTACTTTTTTTTATTTAAAAAAATGGTATCTGAGTATTATAAACCATGTATACAAACCGAAATTCAACACGGAATTAGTAAAAACTATTGTTTGCTTCGCACAATACATTTGCTTTAACTACAAACAATTTTTTAAATAAAAATAATAAACTTAAAAGAAGGTCTCCATTTTTAGGTAAAACACTATGTTTCTGAGTAAAACGATCTGTCAAAATTTTTAGGTTAAAAAGAATAAAACTTACTTCCCACGGCTAGTCGGAACCAGCTGTAACCTAAAAGTGCAATTACCATATCTTTTTTTTTGGAATATCTATTTTGGATGTTTAAGAAAAATTTAGCAACAGAAATCAAAATTTTCCATCGAGCACTTTTTCAAAAATCGTGTTTTAATTGAAAAAAATAAAAAAAAAACCCTCACTATTAAAAATTCAAATACATGTACTTAATTGAATTTTCCCTCCTTATTCCAAATCTGCTTTTATAATTGTTCTAGGTTACACCGTTTTTAAGATATTCGCTTTTAAAGATTCTCAAAAAATTTCAAAGAAAGGTCGAATAAAAAAAACGACTGTTTTGATTCCAAAAAAAGCTAATTTAGTACTTTCTGTAGTTCCACTGCACTGTGGGCCAGCATCCCTGAATTTTGGCCATAAATAGTGTTATATATGGGTGTTAAAGGATCGCTGATCACGTTTCTGGAAAAAAAATTTTAAAATTCAAAATGGCGAATCCAAAATGGCGGAATTGATTTTTTAATTATTTGCTTATTGTATTTACTATAATCATTGTCGATGTATTTGGGTTGTTAATAATGAATATGAGCTCAGACTTTTAAAATATAAAATGGAGGATCCAATATGGCGACAAATTTAAATTTAAGATTTTTTATATGTTGTGTCTTTTTGCCAAAAACTGAGATTTAATGGTTTTTCGGATGTTAAAACTGATTTCGGAATTAAAGATTCCAAATACAAAATGGCGGATCCAATATGGCGGATATAAGTTTTTAATTCTTTGCTTATTGTATTTACTATAATCATTTTCGATGTATTTAGGGTCGGTAATTACGAATATGAGCTTAAATTTTTTAAATTCTGTCGGATAATGGCTATAAATAAAATATAATATAAATTTTTTTCTATGTTGTATGATTTTAACGGTTTTTCGGATGCCAAATCGGATTTCAGAATCAAATATTCAAAATAGCGGATCCAAAATGGTGGACAAGATATTTAAATTATTGATTAATATCACTAGGAAATGATTGCGTAACACGAATACGTACTCAGACTTTTTGAAATCAAAATGGCGGATCCAAAATTTGGGGCATAGTATTTTATAACAAATGTACAATGTATACTAGAGTTTGCAAAACGATTAAAATCGTAATCGTAATCGCGATTAATCGCACCAATTAATCGTAATCGTAATCGGCAAAAAAATCATGCGATTAAGATTAATCATTTTCAAATTTATTGTTTTAATAGCTAATTTAATACATAATATTGAAAATTTCCTCCAAAAAATTTGTAATTCTGAAAAATGTTTAAAAATATAAATAATTTGCGATATATTTTATTGATTTTGGAATGCTGAATACGAATATCAAATTTTCTAAAATCGATCACACGGTTTTCGAGATATCGCTATTTAAAACTTGTCAAAAAATATCCAAAAGTGACATTCAAGAAATTTAATTTTTTCTTTTCATTGATCCTTTTATAAAACTAACAAGTAAAAAAGTTAAATTCGGCCTTGCCGAATGTAGTGATACCCTCCTCAATTTCAAAAACATTATTGCAAAAAACTTTATTTAAAAGGAAATTACTTTTGAAAAAAAAAAAAAAAATTCCGAGAAAAAAAATTTTGGTAAAAAAAAAAATCCGCGATTTTTTTCTTTTTTGTCAAAAAATATGTTCGTACTTGTTTAAATACCATTTGGTGTTCAATTATGTTCACATATGTCAACCAGAAGCTGAATTCAAGCATTTTGTATTTTTAGGTTATGTTGAATGTACTGAAATTTTTGAGGTGTGCTTATATTTTCGTTCATAACTTTTGAACCGCTGAACCGATAACGCTCAAATGCAATACCAAACTTCTCGGGAGAACTTCCAATAAATATGTTAAGTTTCAGTCATCTCTGCGATATTTTGTCCGTGAGAGCATTTTCCACAGACAGACAGACAGACGGACATCGGTAGAATGTCTTGAAATCGATCGGGCATCATAAATATGTATACTTTATGGGGTCCCAGACCAATATTTCGATGAGTTACAAACGGAATGACAAACTTATATATACCCTCTATCACTAAGTGGAGGGTATAAAAAAATATATACAAAAAAAAACTGTTATTTAAACTTGATTTGAGCCAAATCGATTATTTAAAACCGTGCAGCTTTTCGATCAATTTTTTTAATCTTTTGAAAGTTTTCCAAAAATCTAAAGTTTTGATCGAAAGGCCCCACAGGTTCAAATGATCGGATTCGAGTTACATTAAAATGAAAGTTCGTCTCAAGCTTAAGGGAAAAAAATTTTTAGATTAAAAAAAAAATTTGGACTTTGGAAAACTGACATTTTTTTGCAAATTGCGAATTATATTTCGAAACCCGCTTGACCAAATTTATTTTTTTTTTACATTCATATTTTTTTTCTTATAAGCATTGCAAGACGTATTTCTTAATTTTCAAAAATCTAAAACTTTGATCGCTGCTATTGGTTAACTTAATTCGATTGACCTCAAATTTGTACCACATACATAAATATATTGTGCTCGATTTGGGAGCACTCTTTCACCATTCAACTAATTTTTAAAAATTTGATATCCTTTTGAATTTAAAGATTTTTAAATTTTTATTGTGTAATTATTGAAATATTAAAATTCGAAAGAATAACAAATTTTTAAAAATTAGGTGTATGGTGAAAAAGTACTACCAAGTCAAGCACTTTATATCAGTGTTGTCAGAAAAACCACCAAATCGACTTTGACTTACCATAACTTTTAAAACAAACTTTGGATAGTTTAGATTATGGTCAATTCAGCTTCTTTATCATATTTTCTATTAGCCTTATCCATTAAACAAGGTAAAATAAATAAAATAAATTTACGTTATTAAACGTTTAATGTATTGACATTCGCTACAGAATCATTAATTCGACAAAATAATGCACTCTGAGGAAACACTCTTATAAAGAAAATGTAGGAGAACCCAAAAATTTAAATTTTGGAAAAATTCGATCATTATGTAAAAAGTTATGATTAGTCAAAGATGATTTTGGGGTTTTTCTGGGGGGGAAACCTCTAAATTTTAGAGTCTAAAAACCTGACAACACTGCTTCATATGTTAAAAATATAAATGTTTGTATTTTAATACGTTTGGAAATTTAAAATTTAAACGATTTTTTTAATAAATCTATTGCATTTCAAATTATTTAAAAATTCGATTAATCGATAATCGCGATTAACGGCGATTTTTTTAATCGTAATCGCGATTATGCGATACCTCGATTATTTGCAAACTCTAATGTATACATTCCTTAGTTTTTATAAAACCCTCTTTTTGCTTTTATCAGAAAATTTTAATAAAATATTTCTCTTTTAAATGCGTCAAAATGTTAATATATCTAGTCATTTCAGAGAGAACTCATTATTTTCAGTTAGCATTTTCCATCCTAAATGTACAAATAATGCTACTAGCTTACAATTTCACAAAAAATATTTAAAATGCTATCGCCAACAATGTTTAGCATTAGAGATGGACGCTGGTCAAGTGACTCAAAGTTTTTGTGAGCGTGAGTGAACGTGATTCAAAACTCACTCACGCGCTCACCTCCAGTTATCACATTATCAAATTTTTTATTAGGAATCACTAGAAACAAAAATATCAAAAAATTTTTGAAGTTCCATTTTAGGGCATTTCTAAACGCCATATTTTGGTTTGTTGCCTCTATGTCAAAAGATTATGAACGGTCGCACAGGGTCGCAAAAATGTGAATAGAATTTACTGTTAGAGACAGATTGTAATTTAAGGTTTGTCAATATCGTTTGGACTTTTTTGTACTTTGGTGTTGAAAAAAGGCGGATTTCAACAAAAGTATGAATTTCCATAATTTATTAAAATAAATATATAGTTTTAGCTTACTTTTTGGCAGTTTATCTCATGTGTTGGACTAACAGGTATGTCTTAAAGACAACTTCGCAGAAAATTTGAAAAAATATTGAGTTGAAGTACAAAAAAAAATTATTTATTTAAAAAATTATTTGTTTCATGAATAAAAAACATAAAAAAAATCTCAAACTTTAACTTTAAACTCATGCAAAAAAAAACTTTAAGCTACAGTAAAAAGATATTTAAGATGCACAAAATTCAAAATGTTGACATTCTGAAAAAATATTTTTAAATATGTGTTGCCTTACAGACCTTATTGGCCAAAAAATGGAAATAATGGCCCATAGTGCACTGTAACAAATTCGAAAGTTGGCACCAACATATTTTATAGTATGTTCAAACGTTTTTAGCTTGTTTAATTTTTGAGATATTGGCACGTGAAAATTTAAAAAATCGTGTATTTAGTGGTTTTTAAAGCGTCGCTGCAACGTTGTCTTAAGGAAAAGTAACAAGATCAGACTTAATTTTACATAAAACAGACCTCGTGATTCCAATTCCAAACAGCATTTACTTTTCGAGATATTCGCGTTCGAAATTTAAAAAATGCGGGTTATTAGCGTTTTTGTCGCTCCACTGTTATATATTATAAAATTTTTAAATTTTCTATATAAATGCATTTTTTCCGAGGAATATTGTTGGTTATAAGCGATTTTTCGATATTCCGCATAGTTTTCAAGATAATTTGAAAATTGTAATATTTTGAAATACAATCGCGATTTTTGAAAAAAGTGCTCCATCGAAGATTTCGATTTTTGTTACTAATTTTTCTTAGACCTACCAAATACATATTCAAATAAAATATATTATGGTGGTCGCACTTTTAAGCTACAGCTGTTTAGACCAGCCGTGTTCCTTTTTAAATATTTTTTCAAAATTTGATTGACTGGCAGATGAAATTTTGTTTTTTTATGTATTACAGAATCTTTAACTTCCATTTCACTTTGGAAAAAACAGATTTCCCCTACCTTAACTCCGCAAAAATGTATATACTGACTTTAATTATGTATATTAGAGCGGAGTGATTTGTTCGGAACAAAATTTTTAACAAAATCGTCTAGGATATTTGGATTCTGTATAAAATTCTAAGAAAAAATGCCGAACAAACCATGTCTCAAAAATCAGGGGGGTCTCCAATTTTCAAAAATAGTTTTGTACGATATACGCCTTTTCCATTAATCAGCACGAGAAAAAGGGTATTTTTGACCTGGGATCTTTAGATTGTGCACATAGATACACTATGGAGCCATTTAGACATTCCCATTTACAGTTTTATTAAATTCTAAAATCTCGCGATTTTATTCGCGATTTTCATTTTTTTAAATCACAAAATATGAAAAAGTAAATATCCGATTCTTAAGTAAATATCCGATTTTTAAAATCAAAATTGAAATTAAAAACTTAAGTCCTCTACATTAAACTTGAAAGTTAAAAAAAATTGTGTTATTAAAAAAAGACATTTTAAATGCAAATGCATTTTTTTAGTGCATTTTCGTCAACTTTCACCTCTTTTGATTTTGTTTTAATTAACATATTATGAAAGTATGACATTTAAAAAAAAAAAAATCAGTCATCATTTTAATAGGACACAAAAGTCTTCTATTTTTAATATTTTTTTTTTAATTATGCAAATATAAAAAGATTTTTTTTTTTTTTTATTTTGTTAATAAAGGATTTTAGGATTTTTAAATCGTTTATCGAAGTACTTTAAAGATCTATAACTCCTTAAGTACACATCGGATTTTGATAATCAAAATTGAAATTCAAAGCTAAAATCCTCTACTTTAAACGAAAAAGCTTTAAAAAATTGTGGCAATAAAAGAATGGTGTAGCTTACCACTTTTAAATTTTTTGGGGATTTTTAAAAAATTAAAATCGCGAATAGAAACGCGAGTTTTTGGAATTTAATTAAACTGTAAATGGGAATGTCTAAATGGCTCCTTAGAGTATCTGCTTTCATAATAAAAAAAATCTGAAGACCCAAGTCCAGATTTTTGTTTTTTAGAGCCCTCTAGCGGCGGTTTAGAGCCAAATAAATATCAAATATGGATTCCCCAAACCAAAAAATACCAGCTACACCTCTTAATACAAAATAAAAGCAAAATTTATTAGTAAAACAATATATTGCAAATAATAAGCCCAGCTAAAAAAGTCGTATATCGTGCAAAACTATTTTTGAAAATTGGGAATGGGGTCAAAACTGATTTTTGAGACATGGTTTGTTCGGCATTTTTTCTTAGAGTTTTATGAGGAATTCGAATATGCTAGACGATTTTGTCGAAAAAAAGAATACTCCGCCCTAGTGTATATGTTTGTACATTCGCTGATTTAAAGAAAATTGATGTAGATGTTTTAGGAGAACTTCCTTGTAAGCCACAATGTCATGTACGAAAACTTGAAAATAATACTGAACAAATTTACAAAATAAAAATATAAAAACAGAATTGAATGCATATTAGAGAAGAAACTTTTTAAATAATAAACAATGAAAATCATTAACAATATTATTGCAAAAGATCACAGTGATAACAGATCATTCCAGCATATACATAATAATATTTCACCAACTTCAAATGCGTGTAAAAAAAATCTAGGGCTGAACTAAAAAAAACCCTTGAAGAGATTGTTATGGAATATGTCAACTTTTATTTGCTTTTGTTTTCATCCCATTTCGATTTTGGTTGTTGTATATATATATATATGTGTTCCTCTAACTCCCATTGGAGCATAGGGCGCCAATAACAGCTGATCGCCAGCATACCCGATTTTGTGCCGTTGATCTTAACTCGTTCCAAGATAGGCCAAGACTGTTCATCTCAGTTTCGGTGGAACGTCGCCACGTTGTACGTGGGCTGCCAGGTTGCCGGCCAGGTTGTTGAAATGGGTTCCATCGAAGTGCCTGTTTGGCCACGTTGTCGTCGCTTCGTCGTAGTGTATGACCAATCCATTGCCACTTGCGCTTCCGTATTTCAATTTCTATCGGAATCTGTCTTGACTGCACTAACAGGTCGGCATTAGAGACTGTCCGAGGCCAGAAAATGCGAAGAATTCTTCTGAGACAGCGGTTGACAAATGTTTGTAGGCGGTGGGTAATAATATTCGTAACTTTCCAGGTTGTGCATCCGTAGAGAAGTACCGATTTGACATTTGCTTCGAAAATTCTAAGCTTAGTGCGAAGACTTATTTTGTTGTTTTGCCATATTGGGGCTAATATGCCAAAGGATGATCTTGCCTTGTTTATTCTAGTCTCTACATCTAAGTCCATTTTCGTCAATCTCACAACCCAGGTAGCAAAAGTTGGACGTGTAGTCGTAAATTTGGTCGCCTATATTTAGTGTTGATGGAGAGTCAACTCCTACACTCAGTGCCTTGGTTGTTGTACTGTTTGTTTAATATTGGCCAGAAAAATCAGAAAGAAATATTATATTTATGTACATTTTTTTTAATTCACAACTTTTCTTCGTAAATTAAAATTTTTTGGTGAATTTTACGAAAAATCGTAGTTAAAGTTGAGAGTTTCCTTTAAATTAAGCACTTTTTTTAGTGTAATCTTAAAAGTTAAAAGAATGTACCACCACGTATGCCTGTTAACAGTTCTGTTATTGGTTAACCATTCTTAACTTTACTAAAACCACTTTCAATGCAAGTTCACACAGTTTTTCGGAATCAAAAGTAATAGCCCTAATGAGTATTATACAATGAAAAATATATAAGCCTTGTAAAATTATTTGTATGTATCTTTTGTTTGCAAACATGTAGTTGAAGGTCTCTCTGGAGGCATTTTTAAAAATTATTTTTTAAATTATGACTATTTAAAAGTTTTATTTTAATTTAAAATCAAAACGTTTTTATGAAGTAAAAAGTCATTGAGAATAAGTGGGGGTGATCTAAATCAATACATTTTTATACAACTCAGTAAATATTCAAATATTTTTAATAATGAAAATTAATTATTTTGCAAGTAAACAATTTTCTATATAAAAACTATCAAAAATTTTACTTAAAACAAGATAAATGTTGGCTGTTCTGTAACAAACAACATTTTCAGTTAAAATTCTAAGATTGCACACAGGGCCAGCCAGATCGATTTCCGGCCAAAAGTCCTTATATTTAATTTCTCAAAAAATATCTATACCAATTTTCATATATAGGAGCTGGTTTCCTGAACTTATCTTTATGATCCAACTACACCACTTCCTTTGGCAAGTCTTCAAAGTTAAAAAAGTTGAAAAAAAAAAATATTGTGAGTGGAGATACTTTCTTGTTTTTTCTTCCCATTTATATTGCTAATGATCAATTTTTGATTGTTCACCCTTATATATAAGGCTTTCTAACGAAAATAATATGGAAAAATATAACTCATTTTCCTGACAGCAATTCGCGTTTTTGTGAAAATAACAATGATTTTTTAGTTATTTACTTCACGCCGAAAAAATCCTCAGCGATTCTCAGTTCGATACAACCAGTCTATGATTTTTCTTATATAGAATGGATCCATATCTTTCGAAAAAAGTAGCCCAAACTTGCTCAAAATGGCGAAATTACAGCTATATATGCAGTGGCCCGAGATTTGTTTTTAAAAAAAATAATTTAACCCAAAATAATGTTTTACGGCTTGATTAGTTTTTTTTATCGTAAGAGAGTGCCTTAAGTGTAGGAAAAAAAATGTTCTATATTTCTAAATATTATTTTTTTTTGTAGAATTATGGAATTTATAAGTTACACCATTTCCAATTAAATTCAAAGATTTTTTATTGAATTTCCAAAATATAGAAAAAAGTGAATAATTTGTCGTCACCATTTTCAAAAGCTTTTCTGAAACTAAGTAAGTAAGTCATTTACACCATTTCCATATTTATATCAAAAATAAAAAAAAATATATAAAAATTATGTGCGTAGATTTAACTTCAGACACTCTTAATACTCTTAAAACTAATTTTTAGTTAGATCAAACAAAGTTAAAAAATCTAGCTGCCATATTGTTTCCACCATATTGAATTTTATCAGTTTGATTTTAAGATAACAGACCCGGAAATTTACTAGGCCACACTTTCAGCTAACTTCAACAAAGAACAGGAATATAAATGTTTTTTAATTACTTGTAACAAACTTAACTTTGCATATTTAGTCTACCATTTTGTTTTTCAAAATTTACGCCAGTAATTCTGATTCAGTATCTCCAAGACTCCCTTAAAACCAAATTTGTGTTAAATCGGACAATTATTAAAAAAAATTGTCAGCCATATGCACCATTTTGATTTTTTTAGTTTTTAGTTAAATTTTTAAATCAGCGACCCCGAACCAACGATAAAGACTTTTGGTCGGAGTTGGATCATTCATTAAACTTTAAGAAGCATTTTTTGTCTGCCATTTTGTTTTTCAAAATTCGGAGTAAAAATTCTTATTCAGTAACTCCAAGATCCGCATAAAACAAAATTTGAGTTCAATCAGACAATTTTTGAAAAAAAAATGTCCGCCATATTGGATCCGCCATTTTGATTTTTTTGGTTTTTAGCTAAATTTTGAAATCAGCGACCACGAATTCCTCTAGAAGCACATTTTCAGTTGGATCCAACAACGATAAAGACTTTTTGCCGGAATTGGATCATGCTGGTGTAGTGAATAATTTTATATTAATAATTTCCGGATTAATAATACTTTATTGTAGAAAATATAAAAACGTTATGACAATTCAATTTTTAAAGTTTTGAAATCAAAATTACATAGAAATACTGATTAACATATTTTAGAAATATCTACAGTGGATAACCACCACAATACTCCCCCTTCGCAAAAGTTGGAATAACAGCAAAAGTAGAAACATCTAAGTCGGATGAACGTCGGTTGTAATAATTTGCCAAATAGGCCTCTGAATTGAAACAGCAGCAAACATTTATATTTGGATGTGTTTGAAATTCCTTATTCCGTAATAAAGTCCATTGAAGAATCTGCAATAAATATCCCGCGTTTGGATGTGTTTGAAGATTCTTATTTCGTAATGAAATTCATTGAAGGAATTGCAATATGTATCCCTTGTAATGCGTTTGTCTTGTTTAACTGAATTCTTGATTATCTACGACTATTTCAGATGAAGTTCTTCGATGAAGCTTTTTATGCTTACATTTTTATCTGATAACATTCTTCATTTATTCTTGACTATTTCTCCATTAAATGTTGTCCTTAATTTGTTAGATTCTTGATAGAAGAGGGGATGTTAATCAAATTTCTTAAAAAATTTAAAGCGTTTAACGTTTCACTTTTAGTTAAAGAAAATTATTTATAGACCGAAAACTGCATAACTGGTTCGAAATCCTTGCGAGATCGCCAAATTGTAGTGAATAATTTTATATTAATAATTTCCGGATTAATAATACTTTATTGTAGAAAATATAAAAACGTTATGACAATTCAATTTTTAAAGTTTTGAAATCAAAATTACATAGAAATACTGATTAACATATTTTAGAAATATCTACAGTGGATAACCACCACACTGGCCCTGTGTGGATTGTATAAACATTAGTTTGCATAGTTTTTGCATATGATTCCAGAAGACATTTTCGGAAGTATTTTAGACTTTCATGAACCTTTTGTTTTCTGTCCAAGACATTCGCCTAAATATTAAGAAAGTGTATATTAAAGATTTGCATACGAGTACATTTTTTTATATAAATTAAAGTAAAATTACATTTCGCTACCTCAAATATCGAATGTCGTATGTAGCAAAACATAAATTTCAGGAGACGGATTTCAATATGGAATATCTTAAAATGGCCCTTTGGATTCTCTCCAGTTTTGAACTGAATATAGTCTGAGTATTCTAATTTCACTAGCGTAAGTCAAATTTACTGTAATTATAATCAAAAAAGCGTTATTAGTGTTTTTGACTACGAATATTTTTGTCAAAAAAAATTACATACGACATTCGTATTTAGAGAAATCGATTTGTTTTCATACGATCAAGGATATTCTCAGTTTAAAAGTTTAGGTCGATCTTAGAATTGTTTCCCTATCTTGTGAATAAGTTTCAAAGAAATTAAGTACAAGGACACAATACATAAATAATAGCAGGTCCCCCCCATACCGTTTTCGAAATAGAAAAAAAGGTAAAAAAAAACTAAATAAATAAAAGGAACAAGGAAAAGGAAGAGAACAACAGTAAGAAGGAAAAGGAGAAAAAAGAGAAGAAAGAGAAAAAACTGTGTGAATAAATTTTTAGAATACAAAACATTTTTTGATATTTGTCTGAGAACCTGAAAATTTGTTCTGGAGAAAAATCTTTCGATGTTAAAAAACTATCTATACTAAAAAATAGTGATTCTTTCTTAAAGCTTCTCATTAAAATCAGAAATTTTTATTTGGAAATATTAAAAAAAGAATCTGAATTCTACCAAAGAGTTTTTAGTATAAATCTAAAAGAATTTAATTTTTTTTTGAAAATAATTCTTTTGGACTTAAAAATTTATTCAATATTACACTAAGAAAATTATGTCATTAACTGTTTGTAGATTATTTTAAAAAGTAATCAGTAAAGTTATTTTAAAAGAAAAATCACACTTTTATAAAGGATTTAATTTTTTTACTATTTCTGTATTTAAAAAAATATAATTTACTGTCTTAAAATGAATTTTCTGTTACATTTATTTTCGGCAGTAAAAAAATTCTTTTATAGTTTTACTGTTTTTCAATACAAAATAAGTGAATATTCAGTAGTTTTTTAATGTTTTGGTTAGTCATTAAATTAACATTTAAAATTGACTGTAATGTGTTTTTATTTTAAATGAAAAAACAGTGGAATGGGTTTTAAATAAAATTTCATTTGTTTTAGGTGAATATTCACTAGAATTTACATGCATAATTTTTTGAGTGTAGACGAAATTTCTTCAAAGAAATATGTGAAAGCAGAAAACATTTTTAGAATTACTTTTTTATAAGAAAAATCTCGATTTACATCAAATTTAAAAAAAAAAAACTGCATCGGAATCTGAAAAGTTGTAAAATAAATCTGAAGCTTAATAAAACATAATAATTTGTCTTAAGAAAAGATGTTATATGGCGTTTTAATCATTGATAATGTTTTTAGACTGGAGTCTAATTTTAAAAAAGTTGCAGGACGCCACCTCAGTTTGACTATATAAGCTAACGATTAAACAAAAAGGAAAATAAGAATTACAGTTTTCATTTTATTACAACCTTAAACTTAGACAATAATTAAAAATTAATAAATAAAATAAAAAACACATAGTTCTGGTAGTGAAACCTAGCGGCGCTTGTGGCAATACCATGAAATGGCTGTAGGCAAAATCGCCCAAAGAAAAATGGCCCAAAAAAGAAAACGCAAATTCGCCCAAAAATTTTTCATACAAATTTGGGTCATATTTCATATGAAAAGTTACCCAACATTTTTGGGCAAATTTTCATAGTTTTTGGGCAAAATTTCGAAATTCAAAATTGGGTGATTTTTCATTACGAAAAATTACCCAAAAATTATATATGAAAAATTGCCTAATTTTATTTTGGTTTTATTTTTTGACAAAATCTTGAAATGTCAAAACTGAAATATGTATGTATGTCACAATAAATCAGTATATTATTATTTTTAGAAACAGTAAACGCATATCGTGTTTTTTTATAAATTATATATTTAACTAACCAAGAATAAGCTGAAGCAAAACCGTTCCGTTGTTGCTAACATACAAATGCTCTGGTGGGAATCGAACTCAAAACCCCTGCTCTTACATGCAGATTACCACGCTATATATTAATCTATCGCAGCGCAGTAGGAAATCAAAAGTAATGAATTTAAAAACAGTATGCAACTGCGATTTTTTGTAAAAATTTGTTTGTAAAATTTTTCACCTGCTGCACTTTCATCGGAGCTGATTCCATTTTTTTTTATTTCGTTAAAATTTAAGTTTCACACTTAAAACTTTTACATCGATTGGATATGCATTTATATTCTCATAACAGCGATGTATAAAAATAAATAATAACCACGTAACCTATGGTCTTATCTTAAAAGTTTTTGTCATTGTCTTAAAGTTCTTCTGCGTAGCCGGCCTTCGGCCGGGCTTAGGGATTACAAACTCCATGCCTTAGACCCACCCTCTCCGCAAAAGAAAGCTTTTCTGTGAAGTATGTGTTTCGAAAAAAATGTGTTAGAAAATTTTTTTTTTTTTATTTTGGGCCATTTTTCATTTCTTTTTTGGGTTTTTTTCGTTAATTTTGGGCTAAGTTTCGTATTTTTCTTTTTGGGTAATTTTTCAGGCGTACGGACATAGCGCCCAAGGTCTTATCGCCCAAAACCGTAAATTTCATATCGCCCAAGCTGCGACATATAGCCCAAAATGATAGGTCTAAAAATGTTATTTCTCCCAAAACAAAATTGTCAAAAAATCCAAAATATTTTTTTGGGCGAAATGTCGAAATTACGACTTGTTTTTGTTTTTTTTTTTTAATAAAGGTTTTCTGCGTAGCCGGCCTTCGGCCGGGCTTAAGGATTACATACTCCATGCATTAAACCCACCCTCTCTGCAAACCAAAGCTATTTTGGTTATCAGGCCTTTTTGATGCATAACAAATTTGATAGTGTAAAGGCCTGCTACCTAGAAAAATTTACTTTGCGGAGAGGGTGAGTTTTATGATTATTTTTTGGGTGCTATGACATTTTATAAATTCAACATTTTGATATTTGGGTAATATGACATTTTTGTTAATTTATATTAATTTAAAGAAAATTGTTAAAATACCCAAAAATAATGGCCATATCATCCAAAAAATTTTGCAACAACAACTAACACACATTTTTTTTGGGTGGAATGACTTTTTTAAATTGGGCGATATGCACTTGGGCGCTATGTCCGTACGCCAATTTTTCATATTTTTTGGGCAATTTTGCATTTGGGCGATTTTTCATAAAATTTTTTGGGCGATTTTTCTTTGGGCGATTTTGCCTACAGCCCCATGAAATAGGTTTCTATCCATATGGCAACACCTGCTAATGGGAATTTAATGACACACAAAATGCAAAATTTACAAATTTTATTTTATATGCTAGATATTGGATAGTTCCTACAAGTATAATAAAAATTTAATATCCCAGCAGAAATTTTGCTGAACTAGCAGCAGCTTTTGGAAAGGAATCCCGAGTCAAGTAGCGCTTCCAAACGTGCTGAATTCATGCATGATTCTCTAAGGCGATGTCCCACTTTAGAGCTCTAGTTGGATACACAGAAAAAGCGCTCTTAAGATGCACTGAAATCACGTGTCTTTAGAGCGCTGATTAAAGCATACTTTTATAGCGCTGATTAATTCATGTATCTTTTCAGAGCTGATTTAAGCAGAATAAAAAAAATTTTGAAAATTTTTAAATCAAAATGGAAATTTTTAAAATACAAATGGAATTTTCTGAAAAGTATGTATTTAGAAAATTTTGGAAATACAAATGTAAATTTCTTAAATACAATTGGAAATTTTTGTAATATAAATGGAAATTTCTGAAATATAAGTGGAAGTTTCTGAAAAAGAAATTTAGGAAATATAATTGGAAAATTTATGAAATATAATTGTAAATTTTTGAGTTATAAATGAAAATTTCTGAAAAATAATTGGAAATTTTTGAAATATAATTGGAAATTTTATAAATATAATTTAAGTTTCTAAAATATGATTGTAAGTTTTTCGTAATATAATTTGTATTATTTGAAATTAAGGTGGAAATTGTGTAGTCAAAAATTGTTTTTAAAAATACTGAAAAATTTTTTAAAATCTGCAAACATTTTTTTGAAATACATGTGTATTTGTAAAAATTTTAGCAACATTTTTTTGATTTAAAAAAAAAATAATAATCTAGATAAATTACAAGAAAAAAGTTGTAAGAAAGAGATAAGAAACATACCAATAAATGAAAAAATATGCAAAAAAAGTTAAAACAAATGTATTTTAATTTTTGTGTTTTTTCGTTATCAGACTGTGTTTAATCCAAATCGGTTTATTCTTTGAAATAACAAAAAAGCATTTGCTGTTTTTGGTTAGCCTATTTATCATCATTCAAAATGTGTTAAAGATGTTATGATTGAAGCACTCTTTGCAGCGCTGATAAATGCGCAATAGTGATGCAGTGAAATCATCTGTCTTCGTCCAAAACACAAACTTTTTTATTCAAAAAGTGTTAAAAATATTAAAAAGGAAAGCAAGTGTGAAATTTTATCAAAAAATAATTTTAAATTGTAAGTTTTATATAAAAAATCTTAACAAAACATTTAACTTTTTTCCCCTTACTTTTACTGCATCCTTAAGAGCGCTCTTTGGATGCGCTTCGGTATGCTATAAATAGATGCTGTGTCGCCAAAATCTCGATTTATTTCTGCTGGGATTTATCAGTCCAGTATTATCTAAGTTTTTTTGAACCGTTTCTAATGGTGTTTTCTTTTCTGAAAAACAAAATTGTACATTGTTAAAATGCGTACTTTCAAAATGTTGAGATGGCCCTGAAATGATGTAAGATTTTTTTACACTCAGAATTGAGCACCAAAAATGCGGTTTTGCGGTGGTTCGATGGATATGTTTTTAGCTTATAGTGCCGGCAATTCAGGTTCGAATCCTGGCGATGGATATCACATATTTTTTTTGCTTTTAATTATTTTTTTTAGTTATGTAGGCTATTATTCATAATACTTATATAAGACTTATTGTAGTTTTATTTGACAATTATTCCTGCAATATCTGTCAAATAAACCTACTTTAACTTATTGTTAGTCGATTTTATATAAAAATCTATTTTTTTTTAATTATTAAATCGTTTAAAAAAAACATAATTAAATAAAAAAAAACGTAATTGATTAAAAAAAATAATAGAAGAAAAAAAAATGGTTGGCCTCACCGGAATCTCAATTTGGACCTCCTGCGTCACATGCCACGACACATCATTTGCACCACAACAGCACCAGTTAACTCGTGAGCTTAATTTGAGTTTTGTTACATAAGAGAATAACTTGGCAGTTTTTCACCCCATCATTTGATTAAGGCTGAGTTTTTGACATATCACCTTAACTTAGTTTAATCGGGAGTTTTATTAACTTTACTTAATCAAGCAATCTGTTTTTCAGTTCAAGTTAAGCAAATGTCTATTAACGCGTAATAGTTTTAGTTGGTTAAGGAAATAATGACCTCGAGCTAGAATAAACCTACCCAAAATATAATATTTTAAAGGTCCAATAAAACTATTTTTATTTTTTAATAAAAATTAATCAAAAGTTTTATTAATTCTTCAGCTGGTGAACACATTTTTTATTCACCAATAAGTGAATTAGTATTAGAGATGGGCACATGAGCAGATTAGAGCGTGATTCACGTGAATCACGCGTGATCACACGTGATCACGCGTGAGTGTGATTGAATTTAGTTTTACTCACGTGATTGTGAGTGTGAGCGAAGAAAAAAACTGCGTGAGTGAGTGTGCGTGAGTAAGATTTTTGCGTGAGTGAGTGTGCGTGAGTTAATTTTTTTGCGTGAGTTTGCGTGATTTATTTTCTCTTTATATTTGCTTTCGTACCAAAAAAACAACAAAAAAAATTGTAAAACTAACTTTACTTAAAAATTTCGTCCCGAAAAAAACAATAAAAGTTATGTAAAATTTCGCTTAACTTATAATTTTGCTGAAAATTTTGAAAGATTTTTGAAATTATACCCGGGTGAAAATGACCATGTATGTTCATATATGATGCATATATGGATGTCCATACAAGTGCATATCCGTAATTTGAGGGAACATGTACATTAATGATCATACATTGTCATACATGAATTTGTATGTAAAATTTTTTTTTGTATTTTTTTCCATAAAACGTCTATTAATTGAAATTTTTTCAAATATAAATAATTTGTACTTATTTATGACACTGATTTTTAATAAAAACTAACGAATATTTTAAAAATATACTTTGGACTTAATGATACTTTAGGATAATCAAAGCTTCGAAGAATTAACCACTTATCGAATGAATTCACAAATAAAATACAGTCGATTTTTATATTTCTTGAAATGGAATCGATTTTTACCATTAAATCGAATTCTTGTTTACGAGAATTTTAAAAACTGAATGCATTCTTTATTTTATTTATTTATTATTCATGAGACTTTTAAAAATCGATTTTATAAAAACTTACGCATTCAATTTCAAAGTCGAATGAAAAAGAAACCGAATTCATTCTATATTTTAAAATCAAATGTAAATTCATTCGATAAATTGTGATTGGGGAATGCAATCATTAAAAGTTTAATTCAGAACACCAAATCTTATTAAGGGATGAAATCCTTCGCAGCTCTGACACTAATACCGTCAGAGTATTCGAATTTTCTTCCAAACTTGGTTGTTTACGTTAGTGCCGTTTATATTCGCCTATAGAATACAAAAATACATAAACTTCGTCTAATTTTGCAAAGTTCTGCCGAACCCAACCTTTAAAAAAATTGTTTTTAAGACCTGTTTGCTATGCAGATGTATAGCATATATGAAGGAGTATGACATATGCCTATCCACACAAAGTTGCATACATTTGCATATATGGAATATTACATTACTTGTGTATGTTCATATATGCTCCCATATATGACATACATTTCCATATATTGTTCATATACTATCATACATGGAATCATGTATGAACATGTATGAACATACATGGTCATTTTCACCCGGGTAGTGTTTAAAATTTTTTTTTATAAAAAATAGTTTCGTGAGTGTGAGTCAACGTGAGTGTGAGTGAAGCTTGCGTGAGTGCACGTGAGTGTGAGTTGTTTAAAATTTTCTCACGTTATTGTGAGTGAGTGTGAGTAGAAAAAAATTGCTCGTGAGTGAGTGTGCGTGATTCAAAAATTCCTGTCGTGAGCGTGAGTGAGTGTGAGTCGAAAATCACTCACGCGCCCATCTCTAATTAGTATCCAAGTTACAAACCTTTTTGGTTAAAAGAAAATGAAAGGAAAGAAAAAAAAACGTATTTTTTTACAAGTATTAATCGTTAACTAATATATCGTTACTCTTTTTTTTAAATGGATAATGGTTATAAATTGACCGTCTTATTTCTTATTTAAACATCTGACAAATAATATTATTATATTTTACTCAAGTAAATAGCTTATTCAATTTAGGGTTAATTCTAAAGATCCTCGAACATGATTGCAAATAACGCCTGATAATTTAATTTCGTTATTGACTTACTACTTGCAGACAAATACATATTATTTTATAAACAAATATAATTTAAAATTAAAAAAGAAATTTATCAATAATATGCGAATAATATAAATAAACATGATTTAAGTTTTATTTATACAATTCTAAATAAAGTAAAAAGTTATTTCATTCAACATATTTGTGTTATAATTCTTGGATTTTTTCTTTATCAACATGAAAAAAAAAATAAGTTTTCATTTCTTTATACATATTATTGTACAGATGGCACTTAAAAATTTTTATTACAATTTCTGTTTCATTCACCGAGTAGATAGTAAGTATGAGTTCTATTATATTTTTTAAAGCTCATCTTTCTTATTTTTTTTTTTAAATATAAAGAAAATTCTATAAGAATAGTGGTGTTAGTTGTTGTATAGAAAAAAAATATATACATACATATAGATTCTTGGCAGTTAAATTACACATTAAGGAATAAAATGTTGAACAAAAAATATAAAAACGCTGTGAAAAGAAGACAGTCATTATAGACCATACTGACACTCTTCTGTAGATTTTTGAGCACTGATGAGGTGCTGAGTAGGATCGGCTGTTTTAAAACTTTTTCTCTGATCATAAACGGCTGCCTTGAAAAAGTGGCCCATCCACACCAGAATATACTTGTAAAATCTATTTCGAATCGCTCAATATTTTCTGTTCGTTCTTTAAGGTTTAAGTCTGGCGTTAATTATTCTTTTTTTACACAATGAAGAAATATTTGTTTTCTTCTTTTTTATATTTAATTATTTTTTGCTTGAGTAGCTTATTATCAGAGAAAATGTGTAAAAACGGGTCATCCAAGTCTATGGTCAATATATATCATTAAACACTCGTGCATATAGGAATTTCCAGATAATAATTTAAAACCATGTTAAATTTGGCTTCAATATTAAGGGGTGGTCCAATAACTGGTATCTTTTTAAAACATGCAATGAAATGAACAATACTCAATAGTTTTGAAACCTTATGGCTTTATTTGAAAGAGCAAACATTCCCGTTTTTTATGGCAAACGACTTCATTGATGCGTCTTCGGCTTGCTCCGCTGTATCGCGTTGTAGCGCAGTACTGCGCTGCCAAACTGCACGTTTTTCGAAAAAAAGTTTTTAACCGAAATAAGGCACTCAAATGAGGTTATGTTAACAAACAAATTGGTACATCTTGGGATCGTAAAACTCGCAAGGTATTGTAAAGAATCCAATTCATCTATAGAAAGCAATAGATTTGAGTATCAGCATCATTACACAATATTTTCAAAAATACAGCTGAAACTCCCATTTTCGTCAAAGATGAGCGCTACATAGCCATGATTACCGACATTTTGTTGGCCGTAATAGAATATACCAACTTGGATGACATTTATTTTCAGAAGGATGTCGCAATATGTCCCACAGTCCATCAAACAATCGATATTTTGCGCACTTAGTTCGGAAATCGTGTTTTTCGCCATATTCGCGGTGACAATTGATCACTTCAGAGCTGCCGATTAAAAACTTTGAAAATTTTTTTGAGGGGTCTCGTTAAAGATTCATGCAAGATGGGAAATCCAGAAATGTTCTAGGCCCATTCGACGAATATCGTTCAAGCCATTCGTGAGATAGAACCAGAAACATTAGAAAAATGGGTGCCGAGAATGAGCTACTGCGGAGCTAACCCAGGCAACCGCATGAATGAAGTCGTTTGCCATAAATAATGGGAATATTTGCTCTTTCAAATAAAGCCATAAGGTTTCAAAACTATTGAGAATTGTTCATTTCATTGCATTTTTTAAAAAGATACCAGTTATTGGACCACCCTGTATTATTCAATTTGTAGGTTGTTGATGTACTAGGTCCAGAAGTCATCCAAATAATATAAATATTCTTTATTTGCAAACACCAGCAAATACTTTTTTATCTTGTATTATAAAATGGTATAGGGTATTTATACTTATAAGTATATTTAAAGTTGAATGTCTGTACAGTGGCGGAAAAAACATTAAAATAAAAACCTTCTTGCGGGAAAGGGAACACAATATTGGGGATTTTTAACATTTATAAACGAGAACCGTTTAAAAATTTGATAAAAAAAATTGTAAATCTCCAAACTGCTCATTCGACTTTAAAATAGTTTTCAACAATATCAAGTTTGCTCTTTTCGGGTTAGACTATGCTTGGTCTTATCAACCACACCAATTTCTTACTCCACTTTTGGCCAAGAAACATAAAATCTATAAATATCCGAAATTACTCGTCTGATCTCAAAATATTTAAAAAAAGTACTTTTTTAAAAATTCCGAGACTAAGGAGGCCAAAAGGTGGTACCTTTTCTGGTACCTTTTCTATTTCCAAAAATAATCTTTATAAAACTTTAAATGTGCGATCGTTCAGCCTAAAAAATAAAAATCTTAAACAAATAACTTTTACAAATTCAGATCAGCAAGCTGAAAAACATTCCGATGGATATAGTTTTTAGAACGTTTTGAATTTACTTTGACAGTTTTTCCATATAAGAAGGGAAGTATGACGAATAGTGGTTATTGCCATTTTATGAAACAAAAGGCTGTGGACGTACTTGGACCAGGTTCGTATTCAGGATTTTTTTTCGGGGGAGCCCAACATTTTTTTTTTACTTTTTTTTGACAAAAAATTTACACAAGAGAAAATGTTTTAGAATTTTTCACCATATTTTCCTTGAAATAAGTGTAAATCTATCAAATTCTTTATTTTTGTGTAAGTTTGGCAAAAAAAATTTTTTTTTTTTACACTTTAACATTTTTTGAGACACTTAAGCCTTTTTGTAAAGTGTGAGTTGTGTCATATGCTGATACATTTTTACAAAGCAGATTATCAGAATCTTAAATTTTTTTTCAAAGAAAAGTCTAAGATTCTTTGACAGTTTCCAGTTAAGAAAGTTTTAGCGACAATTTTGTTAATGAAAAAGTCAAAGACTCTAAATCACATTTCCAATGGAAAAAAGTTTTCGGGAAAAGTGAATTTAGAAAATAATTCTATAAACATATTTATGAAATACTTTTCACAAAAGAAAACACTCTGATTGTAAGACATTTTCACAGAATGTGAGATATTTCTAGTCTAGCACATTTTTCTGAAATATTCTACACAAAAAGTTTTAGATTCTAAAAAATTTTTCTCTCGGACTCTGACAAAATTTTCCAATAGAAACAGTCTCAGATTCTTAGACATTTTTTCAGTAGAAAAAGTCTCAGATTCTTAGATATATTTCCTTAAGAAAAAGTTTCAAATTCTAAGACATTTTTTCTGTAATTCTTAAGAAAAAGTCTCAGATTCTTAGACATTTTTCCTAAAGAAAAAAATCTTAGATTCTGAAATATTTTTCCTATAGAAAATACTCAGATTCTGAGACATTATTCTTATAGAAAAAAAAGTATTTTTACAATAGAAAAAGTCTTAGATTTTGATAATTTTTTCTATACAAAAAGTCTCAGATTGTGAGACTATTTTCCTATACCCAAAAAAAAATTGGGTATTTAAACTATAAACTTAATTAAAATCTGTCGCTATGTCGCCATTGGGCACGTCTCCGAAACAGAAAATGCAAATTCCTTCATTTGTGTCTGCAATTCCAGATCATGTTGGTAACCCTTGCGAAATAATGTAATAGACAAAAAAGTTGAAAGAAAGTATGAAGTGAGGTTGAGATTGCTAGAAATAGAATTGTAGTTCCAACACTACTGTCAAAATTTATTCTGTAGAAACTATAAATATTCACATATATAAAAAACAGTTTTCATTAACAAGACAAACCGACATTTAAAATCCTACTGATGATGACACTAACTGGGGTGTTTGAAATCGGTATAGGAAATACCAGAAATGTATATAATTTTTAGAAATTCAATTTTTCTTCTGCATTTTTTCAACTTGAACCGTTATATCAATTAAAATTACTGACAAAATATGTCGCCATTAGGCACGTCTCCGAAACAGAAAATGCAAATTCCTTCATTTGTGTCTGCAATTTCAGATCATGTTTGTAACCCTTGCGAAATAATGTAAGAAACAAAAAAAGTTGAAATAAAGTATGAGGTGAGGTTGAGATTGCTAGAAATAGAATTGTAGGGTTGGAAACTGTAAAAATTTATTCTGTAGAAACTACAAATATTCATATATATGTAAAAACCGTTTTCATTAACAAGACAAACCGACATTTAAAATCCTACTGATGATGACACTAACTTGGGTGTTTGAAACCGGTAAAGGAAATAACAGAAATGTCTATTATTTTTAGAAATTCAATTTTTCTTCTGCATTTTTTCAACTTGAACCCTTATAACAAATATAATTAGAGCCCGTGCTCGATCTGTACTTACAGAAAAAATCAACTAAAATTACTGACAAAATATGTCGCCATTAGGCACGTCTCCGAAACAGAAAATGCAAATTCCTTCATTTGTGTCTGCAATTCCAGATCATGTTGGTAACCCTTGCGAAATAATGTAAGAGACAAAAAAGTTGAAATATAGTATGAGGTGAGGTTGAGATTGCTAGAAATAGAATTGTAGTGTTGGAAACTGTAAAAATTTATTTCGTAGAGACTATAAATATTCACATATTTGAAAAACAGTTTTCATTAACAAGACAAACCGACATTTAAAATCCTACTGATGATGACACTAACTGGGGTGTTTGAAACCGGTATAGGAAATACGAGAAATGTCTATAATTTTTAGAAATTCAATTTTTCTTCTGCATTTTTTCAACTTGAACCCTTTTAATCAATTTTAGTCCAAAAGGTCCTACACCCAAAAAAAAACGTGGGTATTCAATACTAAAAATTTAACTAATTTTAGTCCAAAAGGACCTAGTGCAGAAATTGGTAACCAATACTAAAATTTTTAACTAATATTAGTCAAAACCAGTAAAAATTACTAATGTTAGTACTTTGAAGATACTAAAATTAGTAACCAATTAGTAGATTTTGGTACAATATCACTTACTAAACCTTTTACTGTAGAATTATTTTGAGTGTAGTGCAGGAATTGGTAACCAATACTTAAATTTGTTTTTAATATTATTCAACGCCAGTAAAAATTACTAATTTTAGTACTCTCAAGATACTAAAATTAGTAACTTATTAGTAGATTTGGGTACAAAGTCAGTTACTAAAACTTTTACTGTAGAATTATTTTGAGTGTATACACAATGTCTTAGAATTTGCGATAATTTTCCTTAAGAACAAGTCGTTGATTTTAAGACATTTTTCATAAAAAACCTCTCAGATTCTGAGATATTTTTCTAGATTGTAAGAAAAATTCTCAGATTCAGAGACATTATTCCTATAGAAAGTTCTCAGATTCTGAAACATATTTCCTATAGAAAATTTTCAGATTCAGAGACATTATTCATATAGAAAAGTCATAGATTTTGAGATAATTTTCCTAAATAATAATTCGTTGATTTTGAGACATTTTTCATAAAAATAAGTCTCAGGTTCTGAGATATTTTCCTAGATTGTAAGAAAAATTCTCAGATTCAGAGATATTATACCTATAGAAAGTTCTCAGATTCTGAAACATTTTTCATATAGAAAAGTCTCAGATTCAAGAATTTTTTTATAGAAAAAGTTTTAGATTCTGAGACACTTTTCCAATAGATATTTGTCCTATAGACGTTTTTCCTGTAGACATTTTTTAGATTCAGAGACATTATTCTTATACAACGTTCTCAGATTCTCAGATTCATATAAAAAAGACTGATTCTGAGAATTTTTTTATAGAAAAAGTCTCAGATTTTGAGACATTTTTTCTATAGAAACCATTTTAGATTCTGAGACATTTTCCTATAGAAAAAGTGACAGATTCTAAAACATTTCTTCTATAAAAAAATTCTTAGATTCCTCGACTTTTTTGTCAGCTTTTTAAATTTGTTTTTAATAAAAAAAGTTTTATATTGCAAAACCTCCGATTTTGAGTCACATTATTCTGATACATTTTTATATAGAAAAAATTTTAGATCCTTGAACATTTTCCTATAGAAAAATTATTAGTTTCTGATAAATAGGCTCATATTTTAAGACATTATTCCTATAGAAAAAGTCTAAGACTCTGAAATTTTGTTTTTATAAAGTTTTAGATTCTGAGACATTTTTTTCTAGAAAAAGTCTAACAAGAAGACATTTTTAATATCAAGTTACTCATATGTTTGCTAAACCCTTAAGTTAATTACTTGGTAAGCCAAGTTTTTGCTGGGTTATTTAAAAAAAGAAGAAAAAAATAGAAGAAGTGGCACTATATCACTCAAAAACCACCTTTAAAATGACAAGAAAAACTTGTTGTTTTTATTTTTTTGCTACCTCCTATTTGGCAAGAATTCCTTGTAATTTTACAATCTTTTTTACCAATAATGTTTTAATTTTACAAGCTTTTTAGAAATTATTTTGTAGTTGTACAAGCTTTTTGCCAATAAAATTGTAAATTTACAATTTTTTTGACGCGATTAAACTTAAAAGGAGATTTCGTGACTTTACTAGATTTTTTGCTGCCTTCTGTTTTATGAACGTTTCTAGTAAAAATTATAAGGGTTTTGTAATTTTACATGCTTTTTACCAATAAAATTTTAAATTTATACAAGGAGTTCTCGTGGATTTACTAGATTTTTTTTTTGTAAAAAACCTTGGAAATTTATAAAATTACAAAAAAAATTGTAAAATTACAAAAAAAAATTGTAACATTACAAAAAAAATTTAAGTTTCGATTGAAAAAATTTTTGTTAAAAAACAAGGAAAACTGTCAAATAATGGTGAAGTGGGATTACGCGACTTCTTACAGTTATTTAACCAGGTATTTCTCTTAGTGTATTGTTTATGATTAGATTTTGTTTTAAACACTTTTGACCACCACTGTATTAAATAATTGTATGTATATGGCTTTGTTAAGTAAAATAAGAAAAAATATCTAACATCTTACGTTCATATAACAAAAAGTTCCTTTTTTTGTTACGCGAGCACAGTTACTGAATAAAATAAAAATATTAAAAATAAAAGAAAAAAGAAAAATAGATCTTGTAGTTTGGTTTACACAACGCGAATAAGCATACGACTAAGAGTTTAGTATTAAAATTAAAGAAGATTTAAAAAACACAGAGGAGACCTAACTACTTTTGTTCTTAAAAAAAGTTGTACATTTTCTACAAAAACTTCTATTAAAAAAATTACAAAGTGCGGATTTTGGTCCACAGATGCTGAATTTTAAAAATTAAAAACATTTTTGATCCAAATTGGTTCCAAAAGTTGGAAAATATTAACTATGCTCGACTGAAAAATAAATCCGATTATAACCGATTTTCTACCTGAAAATTTTTCATGAGACATTATAAGTAGACAATAGGTAATGAGACAGCCTTTAAAATTACATGTACCATTTTTTTTTTTTTTTTTTGGAAAAAGGTCAAATGTCAGTGTTTTTACCCTAATTTATTGGAAGGCCATATCTCAAAAGCGATATTTTGAAAATTTTGGAAAAAAAAATGTTGTCAAGGTATCTAAAGTATTACTTCAGTTAAAATTTTCAGGTTGGAGACTTCATTGGAAAATTAAATATTAATAGAAACACAGTGTCTGGTAAGAAAAAACTATGTTCTTCCCTAGAAAAAAATATAAACGATTTTTCCAATTTTCAAGACCCTTGTCTCGGAGAAAAAACAACCAAAATTCTAAAATCCCTCCACTCCAATTTTTTTATAAAGGCCAAAATATATTCCAAGTTTTATGGAACTCGAAAGGGGTAAGGCCAAATATGTTACTTTTTTCGGTTAAATTGACATGTTTTAACTCGATAGTTAAATTCCTGCAGGTGAAATGTCTGCCTTTTCGCTAGAATTATTTAAATTATGTGTGATTTTTTTTTATATTTCCCAACTCTGAAACTTTAAGTGAAAGTTGGAGACAAGTTTTCTATTGTTATGTTTGCAAATGCATTCAAGAAATAAAAATATTATATACAGATCCTAATGTATACACAAGCAGATGTGAATATTTGTATACCCTCTTCTCTATGATAGAGGGTATATATAAGTTTAACATTCTATTTGTAACAATTCTTAAAAAAAAAAAAATATACAATAAAACCTTCATAAGCGACAAATAAATTTTATCAAAGTTTGAAAGCGTAAATAGGGTTTCCTCATTAATACAAGATTTCGAAGCAACACAAATTTTAAATTTACACAGTTGTTGAATTGTTATTCGATTTGTATGTCCTCCATTCAAGATATCGCCATTTAAATTTCGCAAAAAAATTTAAAAAAAAAGATCTAAAATTTTTTTTCCTGACCTATTCATAGAGCTTGAGACAAACTTTTCTTTTAACTTAATTTAAACCTATTCAGATCATTCTAACCCGTGGCACCCCTCAACCAAATTTTTGAATTTTTGAACAATTTCCACTTAAAAAATTTGGATTTTTGAAAATCTGTTTAAAAAATATATTTTACGATAGTTTTTTTTTTGGCATGCGGAATGCGAATATCAAAAACTTCGAATCGAACGAACGGTTTTCGAAATATCGCCTTATGAAATGTACCACAAAATTTCAAATCAAGTGGTTTTTACAACGTTTAAGATTTTTTTTCTTTAGTAGAGTTTTTCTTTGCTTATGTTCAGATATAGAAAAAAATTACTTACCAACAGTGCGTATGAGTAATATAATTATAGCGTAGTTATATATTACTCATACGCACTGTTGGTAAGTATTTTTTTTATTTGTCTGAATACTTTTAAGTAGGTATGTCGAGTGTATTCTTCACTATTCGGTATTCGGCATATTTTCTGAATATTCGGTGAAATAAATGTTCGTCATCAGTTTGCCGAATATTCGGAAAAATCTATATTTGTTACAAAAAAAAAAAAAAAAAACGTTCAATTTCTTTGCAATCATTTCATTTTGATTTTTTCTGCAAAAAAAAAAAAACTGGAGCACTTGATTCAATTTCGAATTGTTAAAGTATCAGCCAAAATAGTGTCAACAGCAGCGTTTTTTTTTTATTCTGGTCCTTTTTTATTTTTAATATACTACAGAAGTACTACAGAAGTATGAATACTCAAACTATTTAGCAATATTCGGTTCAAACCGAAGTCACTTTTGCTGAAAATAAAAAATAATTCTTCACTGAAAATTTGACGTTTTGTAGATAATTTAATGAACTTGCATTTTAAAATATTCAAATAAATTTTTTTTTACACAATCGTTTTCACGTCAAATTTAGAAAACTGAGACATTGTTCTTAATTATTAAAAAAAAAAAAAAAATAATATGTTTTTTTTTTTTTGTTTTTAAAATTGTTGACAAAAATTTTGTTTTGAGTACACGTATATAAATAGCAATAAGCTCCGTAAGTTTTACTTAGATTCAACAATTTTTTTGTGGCACATTTGAAATTAGGATCTCCATATAGACTTTTTGGGGTGCTAGACCAATATTTCTATAAATTACAAAAGCAATGACAAAGTGATTATAATCACAAACTGTGGTTGGAAGGTATACAGAAAAGTTCTGGAAAATTAAAAATATATCAGAAAAATTCAACTGTTTGAATTTTTCTGATTCAGAAAAAATCTGAAAAATTCAGAAAAAAATAAAATAATTCAGAAAAATTTTAACTAGCTTGAAATTTTGAAAAATATGTAAAATCGAAACAGTTAAAATTTAACTAGGTAAGTAAGAAGGGAGGATATTTTTGTTTCGGCATAGACGAATAGCATTTCTTAATGTTTTAATTCACACAGAAAACAAGTTAGTTGGAAAACAATTAAGACTATAAAAAGTCGATTACTAAAATACTAATTCATTTGTAATTGTAAAATTTCTTTAACTAAAAGTGTTAAACTATTATAATAACTGAAGGAATTGCATTATAACAAAATGATTGTCCTAACAATACAATTATCAGTTGACTTAACTAAAACCAATTTTAAAAAATCGTTATTAAAATAATTAGCTAGCACAACTGTTAAAAAAAAAATTATTGGTCACAAAAGTCAACAATTTGTTACAAGAAAATATTTCCGTTCCCTGCATTTGGAATGTCAAAAAAAAAAAAAATATATTCAATAAAAAAATAAAAATATAATTTTCATAAAAGCCTATAAAATTAAATTAATTTAAAAAGACGTTCATCAAATAAAACTTCAAAAATAATCGAATATTCATGTAAGTATTATAATAAATATAAAACATAGCATTTATTTGATACACAAACTATTTTACATTGCAGTTTCTTGGTCTACAATTCACGTGAAATTTCCCTCAATATGCTTTTTGTGGACAGCTTCATATCAACAAATCAATATAGATTTTTATAGGAATCTAAAACTGGCTCTTATTATTGATACTTACTAATGGATCTTTAAAATTCCACAACAAATGAGGTATCTGGAACAGCATTTACTCAAGGGATGGGTCCTTAAAATCATCATATTTATATTGAAAGTCGGTCGGGTATTAATTTACAACAAAATTATTCTTTTAGTATAATCCACTTATTATCAGCTTTCGATTAAATTGAAACGCATTTCAGAATCTGAGATTTCGTGGAACTAAAAATGTCTCAGAATCTGAGAATTTTCGCCGGAAAAATGTCTCAGAATATGAAACTTTTTCTATAGAAAAAATGTCTCAGAATCTGAGACTTTTTCTA
Organism: Pegoplata infirma; assembly: GCA_963921195.1. Lineage (NCBI taxonomy): Eukaryota > Metazoa > Arthropoda > Insecta > Diptera > Anthomyiidae > Pegoplata > Pegoplata infirma. Next base: position 73,172,116 of record OY992536.1, on the reverse strand, counting down.
TGGAAAAAATGTCTTAGAATCTGAGACTTTTTCTATAGAAAAAATGTCTCAGAACCTGAGACTTTTTCTATAGATAAAATGTCTCAGAATCTGAGACTTTTTCTATAGAAAAAATGTCTCAGAATCTGAGACTTTTACTATAGAAAAAATGTCTCAGAATCTGAGACTTTTTCTATAGAAAAAATGTCTCAGAATCTGAGACTTTTTCTATAGAAAAAATGTCTCAGAATCTGAGACTTTTTCTATAGAAAAAATGTCTCAGAATCTGAGATTTTTTCTATAGAAAAAATGTCTCAGAATCTGAGATTTTTTCTATAGAAAAAATGTCTCAGAATATGAGACTTTTTCTATAGAAAAAATGTCTCAGAATCTGAGACTTTTTCTATAGAAAAAATGTCTCAGAATCTGAGATTTTTCTATAGAAAAAATGTCTCAGAATCTGAGACTTTTTCTATAGAAAAAATGTCTCAGAATCTGAGACTTTTTCTATAGTAAAAATGTCTCAGAATCTGAGACTTTTTCTATAGAAAAAATGTCTCAGAATCTGAGACTTTTTCTATTGAAAAAATGTCTCAGAATCTGAGACTTTTTCTATTGAAAAAATGTCTCAGAATCTGAGACCTCTTCTATAGAAAAAATGTCTCAGAATCTGAGACTTTTTCTATAGAAAAAATGTCTCAGAATCTGAGACTTTTTCTATAGAAAAAATGTCTCAGAATCTGAGACTTTTTCTATAGAAAAAATGTCTCAGAATCTGAGACTTTTTCTATAGAAAAAATGTCTCAGAATCTGAGACTTTTTCTATAGAAAAAATGTCTCAGAATCTGAGACTTTTTCTATAGAAAAAATGTCTCAGAATCTGAGACTTTTCTATAGAAAAAATGTCTCAGAATCTGAGACTTTTTCTATAGAAAAAATGTCTCAGAATCTGAGACTTTTCTATAGAAAAAATGTCTCAGAATCTGAGACTTTTTCTATAGAAAAAATGTCTCAGAATCTGAGACTTTTTCTATAGAAAAAATGTCTCAGAATCTGAGACTTTTTCTATAGAAAAAATGTCTCAGAATCTGAGACTTTTTCTATAGAAAAAATGTCTCAGAATCTGAGACTTTTTCTATAGAAAAAATGTCTCAGAATCTGAGACTTTTTCTATAGAAAAAATGTCTCAGAATCTGAGACTTTTTCTATAGAAAAAATGTCTCAGAATCTGACCCTTTTTCTATAGAAAAAATGTCTCAGAATCTGAGATTTTTTCTATAGAAAAAATGTCTCAGAATCTGAGACTTTTTCTATAGAAAAAATGTCTCAGAATCTGAGACTTTTTCTATAGAAATAATGTCTCAGAATCTGAGACTTTTTCTATAGAAAAAATGTCACAGAATCTGAGACTTTTTCTATAGAAAAAATGTCTCAGAATCTGAGACTTTTTCTATAGAAAAAATGTCTCAGAATCTGAGACTTTTTCTATAGAAAAAATGTCTCAGAATCTGAGACTTTTTCTATAGAAAAAATGTCTCAGAATCTGAGACTTTTTCTATAGAAAAAATGTCTCAGAATCTGAGACTTTTTCTATAGAAAAAATGTCTCAGAATCTGAGACTTTTTCTATAGAAAAAATGTCTCAGAATCTGAGACTTTTTCTATAGAAAAAATGTCTCAGAATCTGAGACCTTTTCTATAGAAAAAATGTCTCAGAATCTGAGACTTTTTCTATAAAAAAAATGTCTCAGAATCTGAGACTTTTTCTATAGAAAAAATGTCTCAGAATCTGAGACTTTTTCTATAAAAAAAATGTCTTAGAATCTGAGACTTTTTCTATAGAGAAAATGTCTTAGAACCTGAGACTTTTTCTATAAAGAAAATGTCACAAAAAATCTGAGACTTTTTCTATAGAAAACATGTATCAGAATCTGAGACTTTTTCTATAGTAAAAATGTTTCAGAATCTGAGACTTTTTCTATAGAAAAAATGTCTCAGAATCTGAGACTTTTTCTATAGAAAAAATGTCTCAGAATCTGAGACTTTTTCTATAGAAAAAATGTCTCAGAATCTGAGACTTTTTCTATAGAAAAAATGTCTCAGAATCTGAGACTTTTTCTATAGAAAAAATGTCTCAGAATCTGAGACTTTTTCTATAGAAAAAATGTCTCAGAATCTGAGACTTTTTCTATAGAAAAAATGTCTCAGAATCTGAGACTTTTTCTATAGAAAAAATGTCTCAGAATCTGAGACTTTTTCTATAGAAAAAATGTCTCAGAATCTGAGACTTTTTCTATAGAAAAAATGTCTCAGAATCTGAGACTTTTTCTATAGAAAAAATGTCTCAGAATCTGAGACTTTTTCTATAGAAAAAATGTCTCAGAATCTGAGACTTTTTCTATAGAAAAAATGTCTCAGAATCTGAGACTTTTTCTATAGAAAAAATGTCTCATAATCTGAGACTTTTTCTATAGAAAAAATGTCTCAGAATCTGAGACTTTTTCTATAGAAAAAATGTCTCAGAATCTGAGACTTTTTCTATAGAAATAATGTCTCAGAATCTGAGACTTTTTCTATAGAAAAAATGTCACAGAATCTGAGACTTTTTCTATAGAAAAAATGTCTCAGAATCTGAGACTTTTTCTATAGAAAAAATGTCTCAGAATCTGAGACTTTTTCTATAGAAAAAATGTCTCAGAATCTGAGACTTTTTCTATAGAAAAAATGTCTCAGAATCTGAGACTTTTTCTATAGAAAAAATGTCTCAGAATCTGAGACTTTTTCTATAGAAAAAATGTCTCAGAATCTGAGACTTTTTCTATAGAAAAAATGTCTCAGAATCTGAGACTTTTTCTATAGAAAAAATGTCTCAGAATCTGAGACTTTTCTATAGAAAAAATGTCTCAGAATCTGAGACTTTTTCTATAGAAAAAATGTCTCAGAATCTGAGACTTTTTCTATAGAAAAAATGTCTCAGAATCTGAGACTTTTTCTATAGAAAAAATGTCTCAGAATCTGAGACTTTTTCTATAGAAAAAATGTCTCAGAATCTGAGACTTTTTCTATAGAAAAAATGTCTCAGAATCTGAGACTTTTTCTATAGAAAAAATGTCTCAGAATCTGAGACTTTTTCTATAGAAAAAATGTCTCAGAATCTGAGACTTTTTCTATAGAAAAAATGTCTCAGAATCTGAGACTTTTTCTATAGAAAAAATGTCTCAGAATCTGAGACTTTTTCTATAGAAAAAATGTCTCAGAATCTGAGACTTTTTCTATAGAAAAAATGTCTCAGAATCTGAGACTTTTTCTATAGAAAAAATGTCTCAGAATCTGAGACTTTTTCTATAGAAAAAATGTCTCAGAATCTGAGACTTTTTCTATAGAAAAAATGTCTCAGAATCTGAGACTTTTTCTATAGAAAAAATGTCTCAGAATCTGAGACTTTTTCTATAGAAAAAATGTCTCAGAATCTGAGACTTTTTCTATAGAAAAAATGTCTCAGAATCTGAGACTTTTTCTATAGAAAAAATGTCTCAGAATCTGAGACTTTTTCTATAGAAAAAATGTCTCAGAATCTGAGACTTTTTCTATAGAAATAATGTCTCTGAATCTGAGACTTTTTCTATAGAAAAAATGTCACAGAATCTGAGACTTTTTCTATAGAAAAAATGTCTCAGAATCTGAGACTTTTTCTATAGAAAAAATGTCTCAGAATCTGAGACTTTTTCTATAGAAAAAATGTCTCAGAATCTGAGACTTTTTCTATAGAAAAAATGTCTCAGAATCTGAGACTTTTTCTATAGAAAAAATGTCTCAGAATCTGAGACTTTTTCTATAGAAAAAATGTCTCAGAATCTGAGACTTTTTCTATAGAAAAAATGTCTCAGAATCTGAGACTTTTTCTATAGAAAAAATGTCTCAGAATCTGAGACTTTTTCTATAGAAAAAATGTCTCAGAATCTGAGACTTTTTCTATAGAAAAAATGTCTCAGAATCTGAGACTTTTTCTATAGAAAAAATGTCTCAGAATCTGAGACTTTTTCTATAGAAAAAATGTCTCAGAATCTGAGACTTTTTCTATAGAAAAAATGTCTCAGAATCTGAGACTTTTTCTATAGAAAAAATGTCTCAGAATCTGAGACTTTTTCTATAGAAAAAATGTCTCAGAATCTGAGACTTTTTCTATAGAAAAAATGTCTCAGAATCTGAGACTTTTTCTATAGAAAAAATGTCTCAGAATCTGAGACTTTTTCTATAGAAAAAATGTCTCAGAATCTGAGACTTTTTCTATAGAAAAAATGTCTCAGAATCTGAGACCTTTTCTATAGAAAAAATGTCTCAGAATCTGAGACTTTTTCTATAAAAAAAAATGTCTCAGAATCTGAGACTTTTTCTATAAAAAAAATGTCTCAGAATCTGAGACTTTTTCTATAGAAAAAATGTCTCAGAATCTGAGACTTTTTCTATAAAAAAAATGTCTTAGAATCTGAGACTTTTTCTATAGAGAAAATGTCTTAGAACCTGAGACTTTTTCTATAAAGAAAATGTCACAAAAAATCTGAGACTTTTTCTATAGAAAACATGTATCAGAATCTGAGACTTTTTCTGTCGAAAAAATGTTTCAGAATCTGAGAATTTTTCTATAGAAAACATATCTCCATTGAAAAAATGTCTATAGGAAACATGTCTCAGAATCTGAGACTTTCTATAGAAAAATTGTTTTAGAATCTGAGACTTTTTCTATAGAAAAAAATATTTCAGAATCTGAGAAATTTTCTATAGCAAAAATGTCTCAGAATCTGGGACTTTTTCTATAGTTAAAATTTCTCTGATTCTGAGACTTTTTCTATAAGAAGAATGTTTTATAACCTGAGTAATTTTTAATAGGAAAAAGTTTGAGAATCTGAGACTTTTTCTACAGAAAAAATTAGACCTTGTTATAGAAAAAAAATATATCGTATATTCTAAAACTCTTTCTTTAGAACAAAATGTCCCAGAATCTGAGACTTTTTTAAATTTTTTCAGTGAAAAAATTCTTAGATGCTGATATATTTTTTATAGAAAAATTCTCTGATTTGTTCTTAAGAAAAGTTCTCAGATTTTTTTCATTGGAAAAATTCTTACATTCTGACAGTTTTTTTTTTATAGAAAAATTCTCTTAAATTTTTCAGTAGTAATAATTATCGTCTGATTACTAATTTATTTATTGTATTAGATGTATTTATTTCACTTTAAAGTTTTATATATTTGTATTTAATAAAATTTAAAAAAAAAAATAAATTATTTATTTGTATGGAAACAGTGTATAAAAAATATTGATTGGGGCCACCATATAACGCTTTTTAAAATTCGATCACTCCAACCAATGTCAATTTTAACATAAAAATATTTGGTACTTATAATAGAAATTACCGGTAGAGGCAACTGAATTGAGTAATAGTTGTTGGAACCGCAAAAATTCAGTTGGAAAATAATTCGGTTGTTGCAACTGAATCTGTTTTCTGTGTGTTTAAACTGAAGTTTAAAGTATTTAGAATGGTCAAGCTCTTAAGTCATTTTCGATCTAAAAACCCAGTTTAAGATCCCATTTCGCAACGGCTACAGGTTTTATTATAACACAATTAATATAGGTAGTCTCTTAACGAATCAACAGCGCTGACAAGTGGCATCATTCAAACAGCTTAGCTTTCAATTTATTATTCACATTTTTTTAAGATTTAAATAAAACTAAAAAATTTATTTAAAAAAAAAATATAAATACCCGTGTAAAAATCTATTAAGTCTTATCAGATCTGTTCATATATATTTATATATATGATGGTATCTGATTGCATATAAATATATCTGAAATTGCCAAAATCAAGATCTGATTATATCTCGGATTTGGTCAATATTGGCACAAAATTGACATTTTCCTATATCTGATCAGATATAATTATATACAATCAGATGCAATCAAATATTATTAGATGAAAGTAGATATAATAAGATCTAATTAAATTCTACACGAGTAGGTAGGGTAGTTTCATGTTCGAACATAAAATTTTTACTGCCAATACACTGATAAAATCAAACCACTCCCTTAAATTTTCGATCCCGAAATCCCGGGTAATATGGAGGGAATTAGCGGGAATTTTCATTTCTTTGAAATTGTTGATTTTTCGACTTCTATTGCTTATTTTGTATGTGATTTTTTTTTAGAGATTTTTTTAAAGTTCTTGATAATTGATGGCAGAAACGTAGGCAGGGACCAGGAGGGCTTAAAAAATATTCCAACAGAGACCTTTTAACTAAAAAATGTCATAAAATCCGAGACTTACGAAATGAAAAAAGTTTCACAATATCTAAATCTTCGAAAGGATATAATTATCAGAACCTAATATTTTTTTCACAAGCTGAAAAATTTTCTTTCTGAGACCTGCATTAGAAAAATTTGCAGTGACATGGTTCTTTTTAAATCGATAAATTGATATAAAATCTGTGTAAGGAATGACTCTGAAATTAACGGGGTTTTCTTTTAGAAACCAGAATATTTAAATTTTTTTAATAATTTTTTTGGGGAAAATTTTCTTACAATTTCATTTTACATTCAGTTTCAGAGACATAATTGAGAAATTCTTCTGAATCAGTTTCATTGTGTTTTTATAAAAACTGTGTAACAAAAATTGTTTTTTTTTTTAAAGGTACTAAATAATATTTGTATGGTGTTAATAATAATTATAAATAGTGTAATCGCATATATAAGGTTTTTATATATTTTTTTGATAAAAAATTTGGGTTTTTAGTTTTTGCGGGAATTCCCGGGATCCCGGGAAATTTAAAAATGAATCCCGCTTTCACGGGAAATGAAAAGGTCCGGGAAAAGAAAAACTCTAAATGTAATGCGTACTAAACAATTTTTTTTTTTTTAAATTTTGTATGTTTTTTACAACAAAAGTAAAATAATTTTATTAAGCATTTTACTAGGGAAAGTTAGTAATACGGCCTCAAATTAGTGTACCACTAATACTAACATTTGCCAATGATATTATCCAACTAAAGTGATACAAAATTTATTAAAGTTTAAAGCTCATTAAAGTTAAAACATATACATTCTTGTTTATTTCTTTCAGTCATTAATGAAAACTAAAAACTAAGTTGTTAAGACTCAAATGATTTCAATTTTTTTTTTTCAGTGTATTTTCTTTCAACATTATGCAGCATCGTGGCTTGGTATGAATAGATAACTTCGCATATACATATTTTGTACAATACAAAGAATGTAGAAATGACGTAATGTTATCAGTAGCTAGTTTTACATATCGTGAACCTATATTCAAAATATGCCAACTCAAATTTGACGGAAATGAGTTTCCGATGGCAAATAGCTCCCCTATGTAATACCTATCTGGCATAAAAATTTCAGAGCAAAAAAATAATTTGTTGTCGTTTTACATCCATTTTTGTTATTTTGCTAACTCAAAGTACATATTTTTTTGGTGGAAATAAATGCCAACTCCCATTGTAAATTTCCAAAAATTTTTCAATTTTTAAAAAAGAATTAGACCACGTATCTTATTGCATTTGCCATGCTAAACACGAATCTTGTAAAGATTTTGATATCTAATGACTGGTTCTCGAGATATTGCCATTTTAAAAATATCGGTAAATAGTGTTTGCAAAAAAAAAAATTGCTTATATTTATGTTACTTTCAAACTATTTATCAGATTGAAACATTATGAATGGGGCAAATAAAGTCAATGATATAAGCTTTCAAAATAGCTGGTTTGGAGTGACCCTATTGCAATACAGCGTGAGTTACAGAGTGCCAAAGTTGACCACCCTGAGATTAAAAGGCTTTCGGAGCTAGTAACTTTTAAAAATATGCAAAGATTTTTAATTTTTTGTTCAGTTTTTGCAATTACCGTACTAAGGATAACAAAAACCAAAAAAAAAAAAAATTTTTTAAATTTTTCCAAAAAAAATGTATTTTTATTTTCCGACAAAATATGCCAACTCTAAAAAAATATTTGTTTTTTGATATAGTAATAAATGCCATCTCTGAAAAATATGCAAACAAGTGCAAAATATGAAAATTTTTGCATAGGTAAAAATTATTTAGAATATTTAAACCATCTTGTGGAAGGTACATTGTTTATTTTTGCACTAATACGCGAAATAACTACACTCTAAAAAATCGTTGTAAAATTACTACTATCAAGTGGGTAAATTTCTATGTAAAATAACACACAACGCCTAAAATTAAACACCAAGTGTTCAAAAATCTAATTTAAACACAAACATTTTAAAATTACGCACATTATATAGTATTTTGTGTGTTGATAAATATATTCGTTGAAAAATAAACACAAGATTTTTAAAATTAAACATTTAATGTGTATAGTGGGCATTTTGAAATTGTCAAATAAAAATTAAAAGCAAAAGGGAAATAAAATCATAAATTTCTGGCTCTTGCAAATAAAATAAAAAACCGCTATAAAAATAACAACAAAAGTGAAAATGTATGCGAATATTTAAAGTTATTTTTAAATGCAATAGCCGCATTTACATTTTCATAAATTTAAGCGAAAATCAGACGCAATAGCATCAATAATTTAGAAATCTTGTTGGTGTAAAAAAAATAGGCAATTATAAATCATAAAGGTAAGTAAATCATCATCATATTGAATGTTTTTTCAGAAACAATATCACGGAATTTAATAATTTTTCTTTACAAAAATATCTAAGATTCTGTGAAATTATCAATAAAGAAATATCATACAAAAACTCTCAGACTTTTGAAATTTTACAGGATCAGAAAATGTCTTTGATTCAGAGAATTTTTATACAGAATATGTGACAGATTCTACAAATTAATTAATATGCAAAATTTTTTTGTAAAAAAATTTCTCAGGCTCTAAGAATTACTCAGATTCTGAGAATTGTACTAAAAAAATTTCTCAGATTCTGAGAAATTTTCTATAAAAAAAATATCTCAGATTCTGAGAAATTTTCTATAGAAAAAATATCTGAGACATTTTTTCTATAAAAAATTTCTCAGATTCTGAGAAATTTTCTTTAGAAAAAATGTCTCAGACTCTGAGAAATTTTCAATAGAAAAAATGTCTCAGATTCTGAGAAATTTTCTATAGAAAAAGTGTCTCAGATTCTGAGAAATTTTCTATCGAAAAAATGTCTCAGATTCTGAGAAATTTTCTATAGAAAAAATGTCTCAGATTCTGAGAAATTTTCTATAGAAAAAATGTCTCAGATTCTGAGAAATTTTTTATAGAAAAAATGTTTCAGATTCTGAGCAATTTTCTATAGAAAAAATGTCTCAGATTCTGAGAAATTTTCTATAGAAAAAATGTCTCAGATTCTAAGAAATTTTCTATAGAAAAATGTCTCAGATTCTGAGAAATTTTCTATAGAAAAAATGTCTCACATTCTGAGAAATTTTCTATTGAAAAAATGTCTCAGACTCTGAGAAATTTTCAATAGAAAAAATGTCTCAGATTCTGAGAAATTTTCTGTAGAAAAAGTGTCTCAGATTCTGAGAAATTTTCTATAGAAAAAATGTCTCAGATTCTGAGAAATTTTCTATAGAAAAAATGTCTCAGATTCTGGGAATTTTTCTGTAGAAAAAATGTCTCAGATTCTAGGTGTTTATCTATAGAAAAAATTTCTTAGATTCAGAGAATTTTTCTATAGCAAAAATATCTCATATTCTGAGAATATTTCTATAAAAAAATATCTCAGATTCTAAAAATTTTTCTATAGACAAAAAAATCTCAGATTCTGGGAATTTTTCATGAAAATATGTCTCCAATTCTGAGAATTTTCCATGAAAATATGTCTCAAATTCTGACAATTTTTCTATAGAAAAAATGAGATTCAAAGAATTTTTTATAGAAAAATTGCTGAGAATTTTGTATAGAAAAATTATCTTTGATTCTGTAACCTTATCTATTGATAAAATGACTCAGCTTCTGAAATTTTTAATGGAGATTTTTGGAATTTTTCAATAGAAAAAAATAATTAGATTCTAATAATATTAATTATTTTAAATTTTTATATATTTGCAGATTCGTACAACACTTGATGTTATCAAAATTCGGATTTTGCAAAGTCTGCTGTTAATACGACGTTTAATTTAGCTGTATCTGTCTATTTATATTTTTTAATATTTATAATTATCTTATTTTAATTTTAGTTTTAAAAATTACTAGAGATTTTACTAAATATATAAAATAAAAAGCATAGAAATAAAAAAACGTTTTTTTTGTATTTTTTTAGGAATAAATCACAAAAGTAAAAAAAAAAAACATTATAAATGCAATTTTAAGCATTTTAAATCCATTTTTGCACACAAAGAATGCTTTTTTAAGCACAAACATTTTAAAATTACACACTTTGTGTTTATTTCTAGAGAAATTTCCAAGCGTCAAACATGTAGGTGTACACACAAAATGTTTATTAGTTGTACACACTTTGTGTGCAAATGTTGAAATTTAAACACATAGTGTATTTTTACCCACTTTATTGTAGGAGAACAGTTACCTACAATAAAGTGGGTAAAATTCAACAAAAATTTATAAGAGTGTAGTTTTTTAGCTCTCCTGAACAGTAAGCTTTTTCGAGTTGGCATTTATTGAATATAGTTCGACGATATACATATTCTATAGGGTCGAGCGAATTTTGTTTTATTTCGACTTTTGATATTGTCGGGGTCGGAATAGGGTTAATATTAACACAACAAAATATTTGACCTGTGGGAGATGTCTAAGGGTTCAGTTTTGATTTTTTTGTTGAAAATTTTACTCTAGGTCACGTTTCTTTATTAATCATTAAAATTATATTGACAAAGTAACAATTTTCGAGAACTATTGATAAATTTGTTTGTTTTAAATTGATTGGTATGATCATTTTGCAAGATTTCCTCGACACGGATTTCGATCTTGTCGGCATCTTGTCAAGAGTATTGAGCAATTTGATAATTGAACAGTTCATGCGAATAAGAACAAAAATACCACTTTTTCGAAAAGACGTTTTTTTTTTTTGCATAAACGCGTATTTTTAGAGGTGCTTCACAATTCTTTTTAATTTTTTTTTTTAAATACTTTAAAAGTGCAATAATTCGTATATTTTTATATTTTTATTAACTTGGGAGTTATCTAACGCACAATTTTAACTAAATACAACGAAAAAAATATAAAAATTTGTAACCCTTATGGGTTACAAACAAATACCTATAATAGTTATTCGAGGTTTGCAAGTCTTATAAAAATGTGGTCAAAATCTGCTGTAAATTAACACATTTTTATTCCAATTTCAAAAATTTTTTTTGGATATAAGTTCTTTTTCCATTTAGGAAAAAATTGAAGTCAAATTTTTGGCAAGTTATCTTGTTATACCTTACTAAAACTTTATATATGGTTAAAAGCTAGTTAAATCTTAAAGCTAATGGAAAAAAATTGACAAAAATATTCGTTTTTAACCGTTTCCTGCGTTTTTATTGTCCTGTGTAAAATTGTACAAATGATCTGTTGTTGAATTGTTTATTTGTAGGTACACTAAAAAAAAACACTGTAATATTAGCAAAAAAAGCTTGTAAAACTACAAGAAAATTTACTGATTTTGAACCCACAATTTTTTTGATAAAGTTAGCAAAAATGTTTTGCCAAAAATTTGTTAACTAAAATATTTTTTATGTCAACTTAGTTCATATACATTTGAGGACCACATTGGGTTCGGACCCGATAGATCCAGACCTAGTTTGGTTCTTTAAAGGCACGTTTAGACGGGAAAGAAAACCCCTAGATTTAAAGTAAAACACAACTCTGTAATAATATACTTAGGGGGCCCCTGTTGGTTAGTTGGTAGCGTGCTAGCCTATGAAACAGAAGGTCGTGGGTTCGATTCCCACAAAAACCTTGGTTTATTTCGCTATAACGAGACGACGGTCATTGTTACCAGTTCTCGTGTAGGTTAAAATTATTAAAAATGATTTGTAATTAAATTGGAAAAATTAAATAAAAACTGATCATTGGATCAAATTATTAAAAAAAAAAATTATAATATACTTTTGACTTTAATTTTTTTCGCACATTTAGTCAATAATTTGTAGATTGGAAACTGAATGAAAGTAAATAAAAAATATATAATAAAATTTAATTTGACATTCAAATTTTAAAAGTTACCACAGAATTGTTTTTACTTTAAATCTAGAGGAATTCTCTCTCGTCTAATCACGCCTTTAAAATCGCCATAGTTTTTGATCTAAAATTTGTGTCCGTTTCGCTCTACCTTTCTTAGTTTTTGAGATACGTGATTTTATAGGACTACTGGGATTTTGAGAATTAAAAAACTCGATAACTTCAAAAATATTACTCGGTGAGCTTTTGGTCATTTTGCGGTCTTGTTCTACACAGAAAAAAATATGGGGGAAACAAATTTGAGTAATCACTTGTTTAAATTTAAAAACAAAAATTGAGTAAGTTTTTAATTGACGCAATTAAAAATTTACTTAAAAATTTTAAAAACAATTTAAGTAAATAATTTAATAAAAATTTAATGGTTTTTTATTTTTTTTTTTACTCTCATAGTTTTTTAAATTCTTGTTTACTTTATAGTTTTTTGTACGTAAATGAAAGTTTTTAATCGTTATTATGAAATTTTCCTATGTTTTTGAGACATAAATAAGTTTGGTATAGTTTGAAAAAACAATTTTTTTTTGTAAATGTACGTTTAAATAGCTGATTTTAATCTTACACACCTACAGTGACAATCGAAGAGTGCTGACGAAGGAAGGGTGGCTTCTTCCGAAAGCTTTCGACATCTCCACCTAGCCTGTGTTGTCATTTAATTTTTTTTTAATTTTCTCAGAAATAATTAATATGGACTCAAACCGAAATAAATAAATCTTCAGTTATTAAATATGAAGTCCAACAATAAATAAAACAGAATTAATACTTTTGCAAAAAAAATTTTAAACTTTTTTAAACTTTTTAAAAAAATAAATAAATAAATTTTGAGTAAATTTTTAATTGTGTCAATTAAAAATTTACTCAAATTTTTTTCAAACATTTAATAAATTTTTATTAAAAATTATTTAATACTATTAAATCGTTTACTGGTGCAAAACTGAGTAATTTTTTACTCAATAGTATTAAAAATGTACTCAAATATTTGTTTTTTTTTTCTGTGTACGTGTTGAGAGCTACAAAAATGCCTTTGGACTTTTTGTTGTGTTGGCAATACGCATTTAAAATTTTTCGGGAAAGCTAAATTTTTTATCCAAAGTTAGGATCCATTAGGGTCCACACATGCGAAGAGGACCGGCGATACTATGGAGAGCTTCATCTGGCTTAGTTTCCGAGAGAGCGCCATTTTTCTTGTAAATTTAAGGAAATCCCAACGATAGAATTCAAATCTGATGGTGAAATATAATTCAGAAGGTCAAAATACATTAGCACTAGTAGGTCTAGTTTCTGGGTCCGAACCTATTTTTTTTTTGTTATTTTCACTGCTCTTGGAGCTTCCCGATTTTTAAGTCAAAAAAGTTACCCAAAGACATAGCCCCACAGATCCAAATTTTTGTGTGTGCTAAAAATGACCATAAAAGGCAACTGTTTCAACTCCGACGATATCAAAAATAAATCGCTCCACCCTAAAATTTACTATACAATACATTCACACTGTACAATACATATAAGCACATTCAGTGGTTTTTAAAAACATTTTACTTTCATTGAAATTCTGGCATATAAAAAATTATAAGATGTTGTACTATTCATAGTCATTCCGCTAAAAGTATAGTAACTGGTTATCTGAAGTAACGTTAGGTTGGTATTATGTTAGATTTTTGTATTTTATACATTTTTTTTGTTTATTTCAATTTACCGCTATGTTAAGTATGTAAAGTGGTATTACAAGTGATGGCATAATGTTAAAAATTGAAATAGAAGTTGCACTTGTATGAACGAAATGTATGCATGTGATAATATGCAAAAAAGGCTATGCAAATAAAGTAACGTTAGAGATGAAAGCAGTAACTGTGAAAGAATACTATGTAGGTGTGGCGAAGTTAATACGATAACTAGATTTATTGATCACCCAATATTCAAATTTGTTTTAATATAACCAACACACAGGAACACACGGCTGGTCCGAGACGGTTTTAACCTAAAAGTGCGAATACCATAATTTTTGTTTTAATATGTATTTGGGATGTGTAAAAAAATTTAGCAACAAAAACCAAAATCTTCGATCGAGCACTTTTTGCAAAAATCGCGATAAAATTGCAAAAAAAAAAAAAATCACTCTTCAAAATACAAATATATGGACTTTATAGATTTTGACTTTCTGATTCCAAATCTGCTTTCAATTTATAGTAAATGGACCTCCTAAATCCAAATAAGTCATCAAAATTTTTTCCAGCAGGATCCGTTTTCCAGATATTCGCGTTTAAAGACCACAAAAAAAACGCGATGCAAAAGCCGCAAAATGGGACATGATTTTACATAAAATGGACCTCGTGATTCCAAATCCGCAATCCAATTTTCTCTATAGACAAAGGACATATGGCTGCCATATGTCCTTTGTCTTAAAAACGCTGTAAATCTCTCAAAAATTCCTCGATACCCTTGACATTTTTTGTAAAAGTTTGAATAAGTGATGTCAATGTGTGTTATTTTTTCAATTTTTTTCAATTTTTTTAAAAAATTAATTATTTTTATTATTTGATCGCATAAAAAATAGTCCAGGATGTTATAAAAATCAATAAAATATAATTTTTTAAGTACGAATTTTTTTTATGTATCTCAATAAAATTTTTGGGTTTGATTTGGGATACCAACGAAAACCAAATACAAAATGGTTCACTGTGTACTTATTTTATCAAATAATTTACTTTAAATTTATGGTGTACTACTCAATAGCAAATCTCTTTATATAAAAAACCACTAAAATGTTGATGTATTTTTTAAACATCAGTAAATAAAATAAATAAAAAAAATCCAATTTTATATTTTTAATTTTTTTTTTTTTCAACATAAAAAAACTTAGTTTTTTTTTTAATTTTTGATCTTATAAAACATAGTTAAATCCACCAAAAGAATAACAAATTTTACTCACGAACTTTTTTATGAAGGCCATAAAAATTTGGCGATTTTGGGGATTTTAGTAAAAGTAATAGGTAACTTTTAAAGCAAAACGGACCACGCACTGCATAATTTTTTTTTTCTACTTTTTAGAGAATAATATATAATATATCAATGTGTAAAAAAAAAATACTTACAAGGGAAATCTCCCTAGTGTCACCCGCGGATCTTTATGGAATTGGTTTTATTTTGTAGATCAGAAAAAATAAAGGGACACGTATTTTTTTTAGCGGCCCAAATTCATATTTAGGGGGTAAAAAGGAGGGGGGGAAGACAAGGCGATTTTTCAGTTCTTTTCGTGTTCACCACTTAACGTATATACGCTTAATTTAAGTGTGGATAACTATCCACGTTAGTTCCCATATAAAATTTTAGCGCGCATAATTAAGTATTTTGGCTCTAAAATGTTCGCAAAAAATAAAACTAATTTTAGCTATAACACGTTTGAATTCAACGCCAAAAATATTGACATTTTGCTTTTAAAATGATTAAATTGTTCAAATTGCATTAGCTTTATAGCGTTAACTTATATACGCTTATGCGAAAACAGGCCTCTAGTGATGTTACATACCAAATGAAAGGTCTTTGGAAAACCTATCTACGTGTGCTAAGAACGTATTTAAACATGCACAACTTTTCGTCATATTGAGTAAAATACCAAAATTTTAGGACATTTTTGTTGTTTGGCCTGCTGTTAGCACCGCGAGATAGGTATTTTTAATACCTTTAATCTGATACCACACATGCCTATATTAATTTTGTTTCAATAGGGGTAAATCGTAAAAAACTGAAAAAGGTCAATTTCCCCCCATACAAATCGACGCCACCTAAAAAATATTTTGGACCGCTAAAAAAAATACGTGTCGAATTAATTTTCGTTCTTAACAACATATCCAAATTTCATGAAGATCGGAGGGTGACACCAGGGAGACTTCCCTTGTTAGTATTGGATTTTTTCTAATATTTGTTCCATTAATAATAGCCCTGTTTTCGCATAAACTTATACATGTTACCATTAACCGAAAACGCATCCACGTTTAACAAAATTTACTTGGCATCACTTCTGTGAAAAAGATTTGTGTATTTGCTTTTAACAAAGAAAACGGTTTGTTTCTTTGCCATTTCAATAAAAATGTGAACTTGGCATCACTTTAAATCGAAGCTTAAAGGGCAGTTTACACGTTAACTACCCTTGACCACCCTTGACCACCCTTATCTACTATTTCACGGTATTGGTGATACGGTTTGCCGGGTTTAAATAATTTTGTATGAAAAATTATTTGAATTTGGCAATTGCTATCCTCCAATACTGGGAAATAGTAGATAAGGGTAGTCAAAGGTAGTTAAAGTGTAAATCAAGCTTAATTTTAACGTCAATAATTATACAAGTTAAAAATAAGCATGGATAATTAAAAATTTGTATGGGTGAGCGTATATACATACGGTCATGCGAAAACAGGGCTAATATAGCTTTTGAAAAAAATAAAATAAAGACACACACAAAACCTTACTTTTGCAACTTCAGACAAAAACTTAGTTATTTTTATTAATTTGCCTTATAAATTATAGTTCAAACTATCGAAAAAGCAAAAAAAAAATTTTTTGACTCACGAACTTTTTTTATGCATTCCATTACTAATTTGTCAATTTTTGGGGATTCCGTAGAAAACATACAGATTTCAGACCAATACAAAAATGCATTTTAAGATTAATTCAAAAAAATTGAAAATACAAAATTTACCAAATATATTTGAGTAACTTTTTCAAAAAAAGTTCGTTGATTTTTTTAAAAATCGTTTTTTTATAGTTATTTTAGTAAGCCTATAATAATAAATTTTTCGGTTTCAACACAACACCATTGAATTTTCATACTTTAGCGCCCTCTTGTGGCAATATACGACTTTTTAAAAATCAGAAAAGCATATATTTCTTTTAGTTTACTATTAAACTGTAAAAATACAAAAAATCATCAACGTTGAAGACATATTTTTTTGTTTGTTTTTTGTCAATGAAATGAATCACTGTGCGCCGTCTCTATACAAATCCGACCACTGTGCGAGGGTACAATTTTCGCCTTCCAATTCCCAATAGGAGTAGAGTCGAATATGTATTAATACTTTAGTTTGATTGCTACTTGTAGTATACCGTTTTTATTTTTGCTAAATAATCTTGACAATGGAATCTGACAAATTCCGAAATACGTGTCGATTAAGTCTTGCAAAAAATTACCAACATAAATAAATTGAAAAGAGAAAAATAATTTTCTTGAAAATTATTATAGTTTTAATTAGTAAAGAAGATAATGACCTCGAGCTAGAAAAAACCAACTCAAAATAGGCTATTAAATACTTTATTAAATATATAACAATTATATATGGCGCATTCCATGTGAAATCGGACACTTTGAAAAACTTTTTTTTTAGATTTTCCCAATTTGTTTAGTGTTTTTAGTACCCTTCGAAAAATCCTTCGTGGTAAATTTTCAGATTTTTTGGATGACCCGTTCAAAAGATATCGAATTTTTAAAAATTTGTAGTTTGTTCCTTTAATCAAATTTCTTTTAATCATAACTTCTTCAATAATGGTCCAAATTTCAATTTTTTTTTTTAAATTTTTTGTTTTTTTACGTACTTTTTAAAAAAAAATCCCAAAAAATTCTTAAAAGCGCTCTAGTATGCGATTTTTAAGTTTTAAAATTTAAATCTCATTTTTGAAAATGTTTGTACTCTTCGATTTTTTTGAAATTTTTTTGTGTAAAACTTCTATCAATTCTAAAAATTTTTTGCCCAGGAAGATCGTGGGATAATGATTATTACTATTTTTTTAAATTTTTTGAAAAAATTGTATTGTAATTTTTCAATCTTAAAATCATTTCTACTGCTCCAAAGGTGCGTCATAGAAGGGTCCTTTATAAGACCGACCCCCATTAATTTTTACGTCTTAACATTTCTTTGGAACAAACTAATACCCTATCTCCAATTTCTAAGGGGGCTCCCACACAAAACAACATTTTTTAAAATTTGTTCCAACCGCTCTAACTGCCCTAATAGTGCCCCTAGAGCAACAAAATGTATGACCGACCCACAATATTTTTTTAGTCCAAACATTTTCTCTGAACACACCTACCCTCTATCTTTAACTGTTAAGGCGGTCCCCATACAATTTTTTTTATTTTTTGTAAATTTGTTTTATTTAATCAGCTGTTACCGGGCCAATGGTGCGTCCGAGAGGGGTCATTAGTGGGACCGACCCCCATTTTTTTTTACCCTACAACATTTTTTTAAAACATACCTACGCCCTATCTCCACTCCCTAAGTAGGCTCCCATACAAATAACAGTTGGGGCAAATTTTATAGAAATGTAATTTTGTATGGGAGCCTACTTAGGGAGTGGAGATAGGGCGTAGGTATGTTTTAAAAAAATGTTGTAGGGTAAAAATAAATGGGGGTAGGTCCCACTAATGACCCCTCTCGGACGCACCATTGGCCCGGTAACAGCTGATTAAATAAAACAAATTTACAAAAAATAAAAAAAATTGTATGGGGACCGCCTTAACAGTTAAAGATAGAGGGTAGGTGTGTTCAGAGAAAATGTTTGGACTAAAAAAATATTGTGGGTCGGTCATACATTTTGTTGCTCTAGGGGCACTATTAGGGCAGTTAGAGCGGTTGGAACAAATTTTAAAAAATGTTGTTTTGTGTGGGAGCCCCCTTAGAAATTGGAGATAGGGTATTAGTTTGTTCCAAAGAAATGTTAAGACGTAAAAATTAATGGGGGTCGGTCTTATAAAGGACCCTTCTATGACGCACCATTGGAGCAGTAGAAATGATTTTAAGATTGAAAAATTACAATACAATTTTTTCAAAAAATTTAAAAAAATAGTAATAATCGTTATCCCACGATATTCCTGGGCAAAAAATTTGTAGAATTGATAGAAGTTTTACACAAAAAAATTTCAAAAAAATCGAAGAGTACAAACATTTTCAAAAATGAGATTTAAATTTTAAAACTTAAAAATCGCATACTAGAGCGCTTTTAAGAACTTTTTGCGAATTTTTTTTAGAAAGTACGTAAAAAATCAAAAATTTTGAAAAAAAAAATTGAAATTTGGGCCATTATTGAAGAAGTTATGATTAAAAGAAGTTTGAGTAAAGGAACAAACTACTAATTTTTAAAAATTCGATATCTTTTTAACGGGTCATCCAAAAAATCTGATAATTTACCACGAAGGAGTTTTTGAAGGGTACTAAAAACTGTAAACAAATTGGGAATATCTAAAAAAAAAGTTTTTCAAAGTGTCCGATTTCACATGGAATGCCCCATATACAATAGTAGCTAGTAATCGATATACCGAAAATTTTGCTTCAATTTTACCAAAGTTTGGGAAAAAAAAGGAATTTCTGTTGTAAATTCCAGAAAAAAAAAGAAAAATTCATTTCAATAAATTAATTTTAAAATAAACGACATTTAACTTAACCCTTTGTAGAAAAAACTATGCAATCCAAAATCAAATATCTAGACTGCTGAAGATTAGTATGTTCATAGGCAGGTTAAATTCGTTGTTTTTCCGTAAGGTTTTTTTTTGAATCGTTTGCCGGATTAATAGTTCGGGAATGGCAAACTAATTATAAAATTTATTTATTATTTTTGGGACTTGATATCGCACGATAAATTAAAACGCTTGTGTACTTTTCGGGTTATAAAACAAGAGTGATTTTTTATTAATACTAAAAGAGCTTAAAACTAAACAGTTATTAAAATTTCCCCAGCCTTTTTAATTTGATTAATTGTCAAATTAAAAAGTAAAATGAAAACTGATTGGCAATTCATAATTTTACGTTATTTTTGAATAAATTGAAAATTTAAGAAAACCTAAGGTGGGGAAATAAATTTCAATATTTGGATTTAATTTTATAAATTATTAAACTTGAAATAGACTACAATGGCTAAACATTCGTAATTGGGCAAGATCGGGCATGTGGAAAAAATTTCCAACTTTAAGAATGGTTAAGTTTAATTCTCTAAAAAATAAATTAAATTTTCTAATCATATTTTTTATACGTTTATTTAACGAATAAAACATTTTTATGCTAGAAAAAAATTAAAGTAATATCCAAGTCCCCTTTTGTGGGGAATGATAAAGTTTCAAAAAGTATAATAAATGAATTTAATAACATTTACCGCTAGTGAAAAGGTATCCCAAACCAACCCCAAAAAACGGACCTTCCCCAAAAACGCGCTCATATTTTTTTAATTTTTGTAAGATTTTTTAAATGTTGTTATAAAAGATTTTTCGACTGACAATGATATTTTCTTCTTGGTGCAGGTGCAAATATTTTCTAGGAAAACCTATAATCACTAATCACATTTTCCTCAAAGAAACAAGGAAATAGAGGGGAATTCTTCCTATTTTTAATGTCCGGGCAAATTTTTACTCTACTTGGCCTAAAACTTATGTGGTACAAAATTGAGGCCAATTCGATTAAATTTACGTTTTTTTCGTACGTTCAAGAATTACCTTAACATAATAATTTTAACAAGTTGGAATTTTGGAAAATTAACACCAAAATTAAAATTTTTTTAAATACAAAAAAAAAAAAAAAAATAGAAAAATATCTTGCTAGAAATTATTTTTATTAATTTCACACTAAGAAAATTATGTCATTAACTGTTAGTAGGTTATTTTAAAAAGTAATCAGTAAAGTCATTTTAAAAGAAAAATCACTTATTTTATAAAGGATTTAATTTTTTTACTGTTTCTGTAGTTAAAAAAAAATAATTTACCGTATTAAAAACGAATTTTCTGTTACATTTAATTTCGGCAGTAAAAAATTTCTTCTATAGTTTTACTGTTTTTCAATACAAAATAACTGAATATTCACTAGTTTTTTAATGTTTTGGTTAGTCATTAAATTAACATTTAAAATTGACTGTAATGTGTTTTTATTTTAAATGAAAAAACAGTGGAATGGTTTTTAAATAAAATTTCATTTGTTCTAAGTGAATATTCACTGGAATTTACCTACATAATTCTTTGAGTGCAGTATAATGAATACAATAACAAACAATTTCTAAAACAGGTAGAGCGGGTTTCGAGATATCGCCATTTGAAACTTTTCAAAAAAAAAATTAAACTCATGGACCTTTCGATCAAAGTTTACAGTTTTTGGTGAAAGTTTTCTAAAAACCAAACACTTGCAAAAATCATTGAAACACTAACTAAAATCTATAAAACAAATAAAAATTTAAAAATCATGTTGCTATAATTTTGTGGAATAAAATTCAAAAAAAATTCATGTATATTTACATACACACAAATATTATGCAATCTAAATATTTTCAAATTTAATACACCCTTTTGGAATAAATAAAATGCATTCATCATTTTTTGTATTGCAAAATAGATAAAATAAAATGAAAACATTTCTAAACCAAATATTCATGCAGTTAAGCAAATAAAACGAGGCAATACAAAAACTAAAAAAAACTTTAATAAACACTGAAGCAAAATATCCAGCTAAAAGAAATGCAAACATAAAACTACCAACTGAATAAAATCGCATCGAATTTCACTCTTGACGTGGCAGACAAGTAAGAAAGTTTACCCCAACATTTCTAACTTTAACTACATAACTTAAACTTGGGGTGTACAATAACAGATACACTAACAGAAAAATTAAAGAATTTGTTTTTAAATTAAAATCCATCATCTAAGTTAACAAAAAAAAAATAAAAACATGGCAGCTAAAATGGGTGTTTGGTTTGATTTTAATAAAACTCTTTTCTAGGTGAAAGATTAAAAACATTGATTTCGATGTTTACAACCAAAACTCTTGTGCAGCAAACGAATATTGATAATGATTTGATTGTAATTGTTGACGACTGCCATTTTAACCATAATCTTTACATTATCTTTATAAATAACACTGTGTTCGAAATAAACACTTTTTTTTAACAAGCTGGGCACCCTACTGGTAAAGTTAATTCGGGTACGCTGAATTCAATGCTGCTAGCCGTTTTTGAAGTTAGCGCTCGTATTCGCGATATTCGCGATTTAAAATTTGGTGCTTAAATACAAAAAAAAACATATTTGTAAACTTTTGCGAGAATTTTTAATTTAAAACCATTCAAGCCTATTAAACTAACACAAAACACCATAATACCGTGAATTTTATTCGCGAAAAACATTTTTTGTTAGCGAAAAATCTTTGGCCCTTACCACAAGAAAACAAAAAGTCTATTTTATAAAAGTTTTATTTTAAATTTCAAATTTTCTATACATTTTTTTAAAGTCGATTTTAAAAACAAAAACAATTTGTATGGAAATAAAATTAAAAGCTCATTTTAAATATATTTTATTTTCTTGTGATAAGGCTGTTTATTTCCATGAAAAAAATGGTTCAAAACAAATCTGTTTAGTTTGATTTGAATTTACGACATCCATCTGGTAAAGATAGTTCGTGTATACTAAATCCCATTGTAATATAATTTTTTTTCCATAGTTAGCGTTTGAATTAGCGATATTTGCGATTATTTTTTTTTATTTTTAACTAAAAAAACTATTTTTTTCATAGTATTAAGACAATTGCTGAATTTTTATCATCTAAACTCTATTGAATATACAAAAAAAAAAAATAAAAATAATTCGTGTAAATTTTTTTCGCGATTTTTTTTCTTGCGAAATTTTATTTCCATTTTTTTTTTTATTTTCCTATTAATTTATAAAAATGAGTAGAAGAACATAAATTACAGACAAAATTTTTCGTGATTTTTTTTCGCGGAAATTTTTTTTTATTCGCGAAAAAAAAAAACAATGCATTTTCCAAATTAATTATTTAAAACTATCCCAAAAGCATAAAAATTAAATTTTTGTAGTACCAAGGCTTTACAATTTTAAATCGCGAATACGAGTGCTAACTTCGAAAAATGGCTAGCACCATTGAATTCGGCGTACAAACAGCTTTACAAACAGGGTGCCCAGCTTGTTAATTTTTGCGTCTATTTTTATTATTTTTTTTGTTAAGTGTAGTTTTGTTTTTTTATTTATCATTTGGTGGATTGTTTTTCCGGATTTTTATGCCAAGAATTGCAACGAATACTTTTGAAACTAATTTCTAAAAATTGCACGAGTATTTAAAATAAACAAATTCAAATACCACTAGAAAAACAAATACAAATATGAATGTGCAAAACGTGGCTATGGTGAAGGAAATAAACAATTTAAAATTCAACGGCGGTTTTTTCAATTGTTTTTCTTATCTTCATAATATGTTTAAAGGAAAAACCAGTTTTGGTTTATTGTAATAGTGCAGTCTTTTTATTGTAAATATTACACCGTCCGACAAATTTCAAATTTTGGCTGTACACATGAACCGGACCCAAAAAATCTGACGAAAATAAGTTTTTCTAGAAAAATGTTTGTGCAAAATGCAAAAAAAGAAAGTGGGGATAAAAAATCATTAAAAAATTCAAAAGAATATAATGTGTAATTTTATTTCACAAAAGAAATGGGAAATTAGTTGGTATAAGGGGATAAAAAAGGGGATCCCCCTCACATACCAAAATATATAAATAAAAATAAAAGGAAAACAAAGAAAAACGAAAGAAATAGAAATGAAAAAGACAGAAAAAGAGGAAAAGAGGTCTACGAAGTTTTTACTCTTGCCCAAATCATTGAATCATGATAATGTTTTTATGTATAAATTGGTGATCTTTCTAAAGCAAAATTTTTCTAGAAAAAATAACGCGATATTAATTTGTCATTCCATGCAAAACGCATCGAAATATCGTTAGAGGACCCCATTATGTTTACATATTATTGATCCGTAAAGGTGTCAAACAATAATACATTTTAGTGATATCCATCAATCTGTTTGGGTGTGTATGTCGAAAAGTTTTTAATGAAAAAAGATTATTGATAAAAAAAGTATTTGATGAATATTTGGCAAAAAAATATGCCACAATTAAAATTAAAGGGAGCTGGTCCCTGGTAGACTCCCTGGATCAAAACAACCGCCCGCCCACCAATATGTATGTATGGGTATTTAAATGAAAGGTAATTTACTTACGATTGCAAATATGTATGTATTTTTTGTATGTATTTTAACAATATTGTACCCCCTATCCATTTAAGTATCTTTCTGTTCAATAGTTTAGCCATTTAGTAATTAACCGGATAAAAGGCTTAATACAAAAAAAAACACTTTATTTAGCGAGGCCGCTAAATTAATTTATGTAGTTTGTAATCCCTGAGCATGGCCGAAGGCCGGCTGTAAGTCCTTTTTAATAATTTAGAAAAAATTTAAATCCCATCAGGACGGTTTTATGAACCTAGAAGGGCCCTGGGACCTAGCCCTTTTTATTTTTATTTTTCTTTTTTAATTACCTTCAGGGACTCCCCTTCAATTTTAATTTAGTGTTTTCCCCCAAAAAACGTTTGTGCCCCCTAAAGTACACTTTTGCCAAAATATTTATGAAAAAAAAAATATTGATGAAAAAAAAACAATTCGATGAAAGAAAAATTTTGATAAAAAAATATTTGCTGTGTTTTTCAATAAGTGGATTTATTTTCGGATTAATCTTATTTAGTTTAAAATAAATATTTTAACATGCCAAAACAAATTTGGAATATTTTTTTCCGTAATCTACGAAAAATTAGCAATTATAATCCGAAAAAATAATAAAAAAATTTGGAAAATTGAAAAAGTTACAAATAAATCAAAATTAATCCAATTAAATTTTAGGATTTAATAAGTCCACTTTGGATTAATTTTGATTTATTTATAACTTTTTTCATTTTCAAAATTTTTTTCTTATTTTTTCGGATTATCATTGGTAATTTATCGTAGAATACGGAAAAAAATATTCCAAATTTGTTTTGGTATGTTAAAATATTTTTTTAAACAAAATCAGATTTATCCGAAAATAAATCCATTTTTTGAAAAACACAGCAATTGATGCAAAAAAAAAGAATGGTGATAAAAATATTGATGAAAAACAAAATTATTAATGAATAAAAAATATATAGATGAAAAAAAAAAAAATATAAATAAACAAGTGAGAGTGTTAAATTCGGCTGTGCCGAATCTTTTATACCCTCCAACATTAAAAAAAATAATAATAAAAAAATTGCAGGGGCGTTTTTTTTGGGGGGGGGGGGCTTGCGGGGGTCCTTGGGGACACTTCCCTCTGCTAAAAAATGTTTACAAATTTAATTATTATGATTTTTGTACAAAAAATATACAATTTCATCCTTATATAAATTATTTGTTAATATCCACGCCCACAAAAGGGGGCGGACCAAAAAACGGGTCATTTTCAAATCTCCTGGTTCCAAGTCCGGAACTTTGACTTCTACAAGCATAAAAATGTTTTATTTGTTTAACAAAAATACTAAAAAACATATAAAATGTTGCCTTTTTTCAGAAGTTGGTTTACTTCGTCAAGAGAGAACTTTTTCCCCCCTGGTCCGATTTTGCCCATCTCCGAACTTAACCAGCCTGTAACCATAAGACATATATGTGCCAAACTTCAGAAGTCTAGCTCTCTTAGTTTGGACTGTACCGTGTCTTCGACAGACGGACGGACGGACAGACAGACGGACGGACGGACAGACGGACATCGCTAGAATGTCTTAGATTCGATCACTGATCAATAATATATATACTTTATGGGGTCCTTGACCGATATTTCAATGCGTTACACACGGAATGACAAAGTGAGTATACCCCTATCCCAATTAGAAATATTGTCTTTAAGACAATGTCAGTAATGATTCATCAGGTAGAAGTCAGCAAGTGAATACATTTTACTAAAGACAACTTAAGGACATGTCATAATTTTTGTCGGAGCACCCCAAGTTCTATAAATGTACTGACTTGTCATATAAGTTGTCTTATCAATCATGTCTTTAATGCTGACAATTATATAGCAAATCCGACCAATCACTAAAAAAAAATGTTTCCGATGTAAAATCGATGTAATTTTGTCTAATCCTTTAAAACTCTTTTAATTTTCTTTGTAATTAAAAAAATAAAATTGAAAAAAAAAAAAAATTCGCGACCGGGGATTGAACCGAGGCCAAAAATCTACAACACGTAAGCTGTCGAACCTGCTAGACAACTAGGCCAACCACAACTTAAAATTGTTTGTATTCAAATATATTTTGAAATCATAATATTTTTAAATTTGTCAAAAACAAAATAAATTGAATATATCGTCACCTTAATTGCAAAGGGCTCCTGCAATATTTTTTTTGTAAATATTTTTTTTTTGTTGTGTATAAATAATATTAAAAACAACTAAGATACGCTTAAATAACTCTAACAAAATCTTGTTAAATAGGATAAAACCAAATTCCAATTAATATTTAAAAAAATTTTATATTTGAGGAAGAAAAATTCATATTGTAGCATTTTTCAATTCGGGTGACGAAATATATATAACAGGACAATTCAAATAATAAATTAATTTAAATTTGTTTTTAAATTAACACATTTATTATCAAAGTTTGGCTAAAGGGGTAAGGTGCTAGACCAGTGAACAGAAGGTTCTGAGTTCGCGGACCAAGTGAGGCAGATCAAAATAGTAAGTTTTAAAAAATTAAATTTAAGAAATGGACAGATAAAAATAGTAAGTAGTGTAAATTAAAAGACGTGATTAATAAATTTTAAATTTTTGGACGATCTCAGACGTACTATGCACATGTCATAATGTAGTCAGCACTATTGACTACCTGCATACTTGTCGGCGATGAATTTTGACAAAATACTTGAAAAAGTCAGGAGGTGTCATGAGGTATTTTGTATGGTCAGAGATTTTTCAGTCAGCAGGTACACTGACATTGTCTAAGGAAGTCTTTGAGATGTCTTAACGACATTTCTAATTGGGATACTGTAGTTGGAGGGTATAAAAAAATATTGATGATAAACAAATAATTGATGCAAAAAAAAAATATTGATGGAAAAAAAAATATTGATGATAAAAAAATATTGATGAAAAAAAAAATATTGATGAAAAAAAAATATTCATGAAAAAAAATAATGATGAAAAAAAATATTGATGAAAACAAAAAATATTGATGAAAAAAAAAAAATATTGATGAAAAAAAAAAAAATTTTGATGAGAAAAAACATTGATGAAAAAAAAAAATTGAAAAAAAAAATATTGATAAAAAAAAATATTAATGAAAAACATTATGACAAAAACATTGACATTAAAAGTTTTTCTGAAGATTATTATAACTGGATAATATGAAACTAGTAAGAAACAAACCAGGATGTCTTAAAAAAATCTTTAGAAAAATTAAAATTTTTCTTTCACATTTTTCTCAATTCAAAACCATATATAACAAATGAAAAAATTATAATACATAATTATAATTAGAGCCTGAAGTCGACTGTCTTTACAGAAACAATAATTTAAAAATAACGACTATAAGTCGCCCTAAGTGGCAATAATCAGTATCTTTGGAAAAATGGCAACACCTAACATTTGTGTCTAAAATATAGACCATGTCTGGCAATGTTTGCAAAAATAAGTACTTAGATCAGAATTGATGAAGGAGAGGAAGAAGAATAATGATTACTAAAAATAAAAGTTTGTTTACACATAATTACAATAACAAGTCTTCTGTTAGAAAAAAAACAACAGCAACAACCACACTCGAATTGAAAAAATGAGATTTAGTTGATACTTGCCTACTTGGCGTATCGGTCTAGAGTGATTGTACGTTACAAGCAGTTAATAGCAAAGTATTACAGATGATGATGAGTTCAATCCTTGTCGGGTGCGATCTGTAAATAATTTTCACATACAGAGTTTAATTGACTATTAACTAAATAAATTCGACATTAAAAGTTTTTCTGAAGATTATTATAACTGGATAATATGAAACTAGTAAGAAACAAACCAGGATGTCTTAAATTTTTCTTTCACACTTTTCTCAATTCAAAACTATAGAAAAACAAAATTATTGATGAAAAAAAAGTATTGACTAAAAAAAAAAAGAAAATATTGATGAAAAAAAATATGTATATGAAAAAAAATATTGATGAAAAAAAAAATTTTGATTAAAAAAAAATATTGATAAAAAAAATATTGTTAAAAAAACAAGTAAGAAAATTATAGTCGGTCAAGACCGACCATATAATACCCTACACCAGAGTTTCCCGAAAAATGGGTCCCATGGACCGATAAGATCTATATTTTGTCAAATCTTTAATAAGTGTAAAACGCAATCACAAATCAAATTGGAGTGAAATAGGCTTCTATTTGGTGACAATAAACCGCTTTAACTGAATATCGGGCCAAATATTTCCAAGGGGCCTAAGTCCAAAACTGGTTCGATGATTATCAGATTTGATAAGGTTATTTAGGTACGCGTTTAACATACACAAACAAAATTTTAATTAAATATTTTCTATTTTCATGAAATTAGAGAGATTTATGTGAAAATCGGGAAGGTGGTTTGTATGGGGGCTACAGGAAGAACTGGTCCGATTTCTTTAAAATTCGGAATGGTGATTTGTGTGGATAAAACATTTATACCTGCTAAATTTCGAAAAGATACCTGATACTCAAAAAGTGATTCTGAGTCGATCGGTATACTTAAAAGTGGATCTAGCTAGTACCAATATTTCGGGTAGTTACAAACATTAGCACAAACTCATTATACCCTGTAACACAGTGTGTTGTAAGGTATAAATATTAATGAAAAACAAAATTATTGATGAAAAAAAAAAAAATATTGATTAGAAAAAAAAAAATAAAAAATATTGATGAAAAAAAAAAAAAATATTGCTAAAAAAAAATATTGATGAAAAAAAAATATTGATGAAAAAAAAAAATTATTAATGAAAAAGAAAATATTGATGGAAAAACAAACACTGATGAAAAAAAAATATTTATGAAAAAATAATATTAAAAAATATTCATGAAAAAAAAAAAAAATATTGATGAAAACAAAAAATATTGATGAAAATAAAAATATTGACGAAAAAAAAACATTGATGCAAAATTATTATGTAACGTTTTATTCACCAACTGGTCAATATTTGTTCTATTCACCACTAGGTGAATTATTATCCAAGTTACAAACCCAAGTTACTAAAATTTTTGGTTTTAAGAAAATGAAATAGTAATTCCTATTCCCATAGTAATTCCCATTTTCTTTTTTGCTAATCGTTAGTCAAACTAAGGTGGCGTCCTGTAACTTTTTTAATTAATTAAGACACCAGCCTAAAAACATTATCATGTTAAAAAAAGAAGAAGAGAGAATGAAGCTTTTTTAAAAAAATTTTCAAAGGAAAAAAATTTTAAAATCCGAAAATTTTTCATAGCAAAAAATCTGAACATTTTAAGGTAAAAATCCTAACATCTTTACAGGGAAAATCAGAAAATTTTAAAAGGAAGAATTGGACTTAATCTGAAAATTTTTTGTAAAAAATATCTATCAATCTAGAAGTTCATATTATGACATTTTGAAAGTAAAATATTGCTTACAAGGAAGGTCTTTTACAGGGCACCCACTGATTCTCCTGAAACTTGTATTTGGGAAAGAGGGGAGAAAAATAAGAGTTACTCAATTTTTGTTTTAAACTCATCTACGTGATGTTACCTTTCAAACAGGTAAAAATATCAACATGTTCTCAACAAAACTTTTTATCTAGAGTCAAAAGAGTGTTGGTACTTTTTACAAAAAAAAAATCGTATTTATGTATTTTTTTTTAACTTTAAAATGGTGTAACTTTAGAATAAAATAATAAAACATCAGAAATTTATCAGGTTTTGAAATGAATTTAGTTTTAAATAAATCGGAATTATTGCCACCGTGATATTGGAAAAAATTGTAGCCGGATCGGTCAAACTTTAAAATTTCACTTTTTAAAAAGCTCTATTTCGAAAATTATAAGAGATAACGACAACCACTAAGCAGTTTTTTTAAGCCTCTACTAGCACATAGTCCACATAAAATTTTTTAGAAAATCTGATAACAAACAAAAAAAAACAGCAAACGTTTAAATTATTCGTATGCAAAAGGACACTTTGGGGGGTTCTGCTGCCTCCCTCGTTCAACTGCTGCGCTCCAACTTCCAAACTTAAGCTCAAAATTACGTTAGCTATGATAATTTCAAATTTATCGTTCCAGTACTATTTCGGTGCTACTATTTCGGTGCTGTTATTATTGTCTATGTAAGTGTATGAACTATTCCAAAAATCATATCAATTTCTCTTCAATCAACTTTCAATCTAAATTCTATGTATAAATCAAATAACTATTTCAATGGAAATTTTTATATTACAAAAATAATATACGAATGCAATTAAAAAGTAAGTACTTATTAAAGATAAATTCAAAATTGTAATCAATTTTTATTGCGTATGATGGAAAAACTAAAAAAAAACTATGGCAACAACAGCCGATTGATATAGTGAATGAAATCAAATAAACAACAGTAGGATTTTATTGTAAAACTTAGAATATAATATGTATATTATACGAAATAAAATTATTCTCCACTAAACACACAATTAAAATTTTCTATGAAAATCAATCGAAGATAAACATACAAACATAAATACAGTGGCAAATAAAACTATTCGCATAATTAGTTTTCTCTGAAAAGAAGAATAAATAAGTTCATTAATATCACTGTACAAATATTTCAAACTTTTCAAAAATTAGGGGTTCCGGCGATTGATTCTGATAGAATATACCAAAAAAGTTATACGTATGTCGGCGTTTTTAAAGATCACGTCGGAATTTTATTTTAGAGTCGGTTAAAACTTACTCTCTTTGGCCTGTGCTTGCAGCATATCGGTATATAAAACTATGTTTTCTTAACCTCTGAGGTGTAGGGTGTGTTCACCAACTTTGTAGAAAATATTATGGCAAATATTTTTGTGGAACATATTAAACCTCCAACTCCCACTCATAACGGTATTTTTTGGGTCTATTCTAACGCATAGCAAAAACACCCCGAAAAAGAAGGAGGACGGGGAAAAATGTTTTACAGAAATGTTGAGCATAAAATTTTACTACATGTGTCGGAGCACACCAAAACCCAAAAATCAATACAAACACCAAAAAAGAGTCAACTTTGGAAAAAATTACGCATTTCGACCAAAACTCATGTCCGAAATTTTTTAACAAATAATTGTTTATAATAATTTTTTATAATAATTTTTTAAATAATTTTTTAAATAATTTTCCAATACAGTGCGCAAATTTCCGCATATTTGAGCCGGGCATGAATTCTGATCGAAATACGTAATTTTTTCAACTTTGCCTACGTTTTGCCGACTGAAGATGACATTGCAAAATTGTTCATAAATTTTCCCACACTCAACTCTAACGTGTCCATCGTTTGGAAGGTATTACGACATTAAAATTCAAAATTTTAATTGGACAGGACGCACTATGTTACAAGTCTAAAATAAAGAAATTTGAAGGCAAGTTCATGGCGCTCAGACTTGAAATACACTCAAAAAATAAAACTGTAAAGCTAACAAATTTTTTTTTGTTAACTCGAGTTTACTGGCTTTTTATCAAATTTTTAGTTAAAATCAGCGTTTTAACTACTTTTTTTTAGTTAAGTTCAATTTACGAAAATACTAGTTTTGAACAAATTTTGAATAATTTTTTTTTTGTTGACTTTAAAACTGAGTTTACGAATTTTTATTAATTTGTTGATTTCTCGTAACATATTTTTCAAGTGAAAAAATGTTAGAAATTTCTTGTGTAGCCTCCTATGCAAATCTCATAAGTTCTACTTAAGCTGAACTTAATGCTGTGAAAAAAGGAAAAAAATAAGTGAAGTGTTAGTGTATAAAATCAATATTTAACAAACTTACAATTTTTTTACAAAAAGTTTTGCTGAATTTAACTAATTTTTTTGTTAATACGTACATAAAAATGTAACGAAATTTTCAGTTAAATTTTTAGTTAAAGTTACGGGTTTTTTTTTTTTTGCTACATTCATTCTACGAAAAGTTAACTAAATATTTTTAGTTAAATTAACTAGAAATTTAGTAGGCTCAAAATCAGGTATTTTTTTAGTTAAATTTAACTAAATTTTTTGCTAACTTTACAGGTTTATTTTTTTTAGTGTAGTCCATTGTACCGAAATCGCTTCTAGAAGGACGCAATGTGAGACCGACCTCCATTAATTTTTACACCCAAAATTTTTTTCTGAACAAACCTCTCTATCTCCACTCCTTAAGGGAATCCCATACGAAATTATATTTGTATGAAATTTTCTACCATCGCTCTAACTGTCCCAAGAATTCTCCTAAACGAGTCAAACGTATGACCGACCCCGAATATTTTTTTAGCTCCAACCCTTTTTCAAAACATTTCTACCCTCTCTCTTCAACCCTTAAGGCGGTAGCCGTACAAATTTTTAATTTTTATAAACTTGTTTTATTAACTCAGCTACTGCCGCTCCAATGGTGTCTTCTAGAATGCTCAAATGTTAGACCGACCATGTCATGTTGCTGTCATGTTGTCGCATATGCTGACGATGTCGCGATAGCGGTAAAGGGGAAGCATCTGCCAACATTGCGGGACATTCTTCAGGGTTCTCTGAAAGATCTGTCTAAATGGGCAAGAGACTGTGGTCTAGGAGTTAATCCTAGTAAAACAGAGCTTGTTTTGTTTACAAGGAAAAATAAGATTCCTGCTTTTGATCCTATTTCTCTGGACGGTACTGAAATCACCTTCTCAGATGGAGCCAAGTATCTTGGAGTATTTCTAGATAGGAAGCTGAATTTCAGGCGTAATATTGAGGAACGGGTGAGAAAGGCAACGATTGCTTTGTATTCCTGTAAAAGGGCCATTGGAAAACGTTGGGGTTTTAGCCCTCCAGTCGTTCATTGGATCTATACAGCAGTGGTGCGTCCAATTTTGCTGTATGGAATCATTGTCTGGTGGCCTGCTTTAGAAACAAAAGCGAACTGTGTCTTTATCACGAAGGTACAGAGAATGGCGTCAATGTGCATCACTGGTGCTCTTCGTACTACACCTACGGCTGCATTAGAAATCCTCCTTCACCTGATACCCTTGGACATATTGGGTAGGCAGTATGCAGCTGCGTCGGCAATTCGACTTAATAGCACGCTGCAATGGAGGAGCAGCGATTGTAGCCATAGCGCGATCTTGAAAAAGATAACAATACCACAAAATGTGGATTGTGCTCCCTCTTTGAGCCTCTTTGAGCGCCACTTTACCACTATGATACCATCCAGGGAGTCTTGGATGGGGGATACTCCGGGAAGTGGAGCTACCATAAATTTTTACACAGATGGATCGAGGCTGCACGAACAAGTGGGCTTTGGGGTCTATTCGGAAGAGCTTGGATTGAGCCTGGCTCGTAGATTGCCAGATCATTGCAGTGTTTACCAGGCAGAGATGCTGGCAATAAAGGAAGTGGCTGACTGGTTAAGCTGCAATGTCTTGTCTACAACCGCAGTCAACATCTATACTGACAGTCAAGCCGCGGTCAAGTCCCTGGATTCAATGTTTCTGAAAACAAGATCTGCCCTTAACTGCCGCACGTCTTTAAATGAGATGGCCAAGCAGTTTAACATACGACTCATATGGGTCCCAGGGCACAGAGACATTCCAGGGAATTGCAAAGCCGATGAGCTTGCAAGACTAGGAACTACCTTACAGGTTCCAACAGAATTGGAATGTGTTGGTATGCCTCTAGCAACTTGCAAGCAAAACCTACGGCTTTGTTCTGCGACGGAGACTAATCAAAGATGGGCAAATGGATGGACGTGTGAGACAACACGACTGATTTGGCCTTCTCTTAATCAGGGGCGCACAAGTGAGCTGATATCGCTTCCAAGAGGAGAGATTTCGACGGTGGTTTCTATAATTACCGGACACTGTCTTATAGGGAAGCACGCAGAGCGGTTAAATGTGCCGTCGAATGACTTTTGCCGAAGTTGCATGGATGAAGAGGAGTTGGAAACTATCGAACACTTTATTTGCCATTGCCCGGCACTTTCTGGTCAGCGACTTGCTTCACTGGGATCTAGGGAGCTGTACGATCTTTCTGATTTGTCGGATGTCAAAATTCAACATCTAAGGAGTTTCATAAGAAGGTCAAACTGGTTTAACGACAGGGACTAGTAGGGAAACCTATTACGATCCCGTGGTATCACAATGGACCTCAGAGTCTACGTGTGTTGACGTAAAACGTCAGCAGCCACTTACAACCTAACCTAACCTAACCTAGACCGACCCCCATTAAATTATCCCTCCAAACATTTTTCCCAAACATACCTACCCCATTTCTTCACTCCCTAAGGGAGCTCCCATACAAAAATGCCATATCTTAAAAATTTGCTCCCACCGGTCTAACTGTCCCAGGTTTGCCACTAGAGTAGTCAAATGTATGACCGACCTCTAATATTTTTTCGATACCAACATTTTCACAGAAGATACCTACCATAAATCTTCAATCCTTAAGTTGGTCGCCATACATTTTTTTTATTTTACAACTTTTTTTTAGGACATCACCTCCTGGCGCGCACATGGTTCCTCCTAGAGGGCTAAAATGTATGACCGACCTCCATTACTTTTTCCCCACAGCATTTTTTAAGTACATACTTACCCCCTTTCATCACTTCCTAAGGGAGCTCCCATAAATTAAATAAATTTGAAATTTGTGTTAAAAATGGGTCAGCTTTTGATGAGGCTGGGGATGTATATGAGGCATTCCACACCAAATGTCCCGCTACAGAAAAACATGAGTCCCATAAATTTCTGAATAGGTTGTTTGGATAGCCCTATATGGAACTAAGAAAATGGCGTTTTTGGTTTTTAAAATTTTCTAAAACTGGACTTAGGAGGCGTGGCCAAATATTGGAAAAATGGTCAAATTTGTGGCGAGTTGCCTTGATTAAATATTTATCACATTAAAACGGAATGCACCACAATCTCAAAAATTTAAAATTTTATATAGTTTAGTATGGGTATCGATTATGCTATCGATGTATGCTATCGATTAATTTTTTTTTTTGAAAATTTTCATAACCCGTTCTGAAATTTTCCATTTTTAAAAAAAGTCAACTTATCAAAAATCCGGCCATTTTTTATACCCTCCACTTAGTGAAAGAGGGTATATATAAGTTTGTCATTCTGTTTGTAACTCATGGAAATATCGATCTAGGACCCCATAAAGTGTATATATTAGAGCACCCATATGTGCATAATTGTTTTTTTATCGCTCCCCGCTCATTTTCGGTTGAGTTGGGAGTAAAAAATAATATCTATCCAGAAATTGGACTTCTAGGTTGCAAACAGGCCAAGCAGTTTGAACTTTTGACCTCAAAAATGGGCTAAAAAACCTTTATAGATTAATTTGGCTATAACTTTTAAAATAAAAGTTTTTCGCAATTAACTTTCATAACAATTTTTTTGTAGAATCAAAATGCAAAGATTTTTCTCTCATACTGTTTTGACCTAAATATGCCCGATCGCGGTGTTTTAAGCGGTTAAAGTCGAAATTTGGGTCAGAACTTTTTTTAAAAAAATTCTCGTAAATTTTTAAATTGGGGAAAATTTGAGCTCTTTGCATAATTTAATAGGGTATTGAATGCAGTTTTCCAAAAAATTTTTTTTTGCAAAAATATATCGACCCTTCCATGAAAAATTTCCAAAATCATACCTTGAACCACAATTTTTTTACCTCCAACAACGTTATGAGGGTGTTCTCACTTTGTCATTGCATGTTTTACGCATCGAAAGATGAGTCTAGGATTTCACATAGTATATATGGGGTATTCCATGCCAAATCGGACGCTTGGAAAATTTTTAATTTTATGTTTTTTCAATTTTTTAGTACCCTTTAAAAACCCATTCCAAGTAAATTTTGACATCTTTTTTTGACAATCCGTTCAAAAAATATCGAATAAAAAAAAAAAACACGATTTTTTCTGTCTTCACTTCTTTAAAAATGGTCCAAATTCGAAATAATTTGTTGAAATTTTAGTATTTTCTTTAAAGTGTTTTAATAAAGATTGGAAAACAAAAAAAAAAATCAAAAACCGCCGAATATATTAATTACCAAAATCCCACGATCTACTTAAGCTTAAAACTTTAAGAAAATATTAAGTTTACCACGAAAAATTAAAAAAAAAATCAAATAAAAAATTTTAAGAAAATATTGAAAACAACAAAACAAAGAGAGCAATCATTTAAAAATTGCATATTAGAACACTTTAAGAAATATGTAATAAAAAAACAAAAATTAAAAAAAAAAAAAAAATGTTGACCATTTTTGAATTTGTTATGATAAAAATACGGAAAACGATAGTTTATTTTTGAAAATTCTATATCTTTGAGACGGGTAATTTAAAAAAATTTGAAAACAAACTTGGATGGGGGTTTTAACGGGTTTTAAAAAAATTTAAAAATAATTAAAAAATGTAAAAAAAAAAAAATTCAAAGTGTCCAATTTGGCACTGAATACCCCATATATATTTAGGGAAATCCTAGACAGATGTTTTGGTGCGAAACTCACGGAATTAAAAAGTGAGTATTCGCCTATATTGAGGATGAATTGTAAAAAAATGAGATTCAGAGTAGAACTTTGGGATTTTTTCATGGAACAGTCGATATATTTTTGCAAAAAAAAAATTTTTGGAAAACTACATTCAATACCCTAGTGAATTGTGCAAGGAACTCAAATTTTCCCCAATTTAAAAATTTACGAGAATTTTTTTAAAAAAAGATCAGACCCAAATTTCGAATTTAACCGCTTAAAACACCGCGATCGGACATATTTAGGTCAAAAAGTATGAGAGAAAAATCTTTGCATTTTGATTCTACAAAAAAATTGTTATGAAAGTTAATTGTGAAAAACTTTTATTTTAAGAGTTACAGCCAAATTAATCTATAAAGGTTTTTTAGCCCATTTTTGAGGTCAAAAGTTCAAACTGCTTGGCCTGTTTGCAACCTAGAAGTCTAATTTCTGGATAGATATTATTTTTTAATCCCAACTGAACCGAAAATGAGCGGGGAGCGATAAAAAATACAATTTTGCACATCCCATACATTTTGTGGGTGCTTTAGTATATATTCATGATGCCCGATCGATTTTAAGACATTCTAGCGATGTCCGTCTGTCCGTCTGTCCGTCTGTCCGTCTGTCCGTCTGTCTGTGGAAAATGCTGTCGCGGACAAAATATTGCACAGAGATGACTGAAACTTAACATATTTATTGCAAGTTCTCCCGAAAAGTTTGGTATTGCATTTCAGCGATATCGGTTCAGCGGTTCAAAAGTTATGAACGTAAATGTAAGCACACCTCAAAAATTTCAGTACATTCAACATAACCTAAAAATACAAAATGCTTTAATTCGGCTTCTGGTTGACATATGTGAACATAATTGAACACCAAATGGTATTTTAACAAGTACGAACATATTTTTTGACAAAAAAATAAAAAAATCGCGGATTTTTTTACCAAAATTTTTTTTCGCGGAAATTTTTTTTTTCAAAAAAATTTTTTTTTTCAAAAGTAATTTCCTTTTAAATAATGTTTTTTGCAATAATCTTTTTGAAATTGTGGAGGGTATCACTACATTCGGCAAGGCCGAATTTAACTTTTTTACTTGTTTTTTAATATTTTTTAAAAGTTTATATGTTTGTCCATCCACACAAAAAAAATCAGACACGCGTTTTTCTCTTTTTTCGAGAAAATCGCTTTTGAATTTTAAATTTCATAACAATTTTGTAATTTGCTTGTATTTTCTCGTTTTAACAGAGCGTATGAGTAATATTGATGCAAATAATAATACTCATTCGTAACGTTAAATCAAGAAATACATGCAAATTACAAAATTGTTATTAAATTTAAAATTCAAATGCGTTTTTCTCGAAAAAAACGAAAAACGCGTGCCTGATTTTTTTTTTGTGTGGATGGACAGACATCTAAACTTAAAAAAAAAAATTAAAGTTGTTATTATTCGACCTTTCCAATTTTAAATAAATAAAAATTCTGGCCTCGAGCTCGAAGAATTTTTATTTATTTAAAAAAAAAAATTTAAAAAAAGTGGCCGGATTTTTGATAAATTGACTTTTTTAAAAAATTTAAAATTTTAGAACGTGTTATGAAAATTAAAAAAAAAAAAAAATTTAATCGAAAGCCCATACAAAACTTTATAAGAATGTAAGTTTTTGAGATTGTGGTGCATTCCGTTTTATTGTAATAAATATTCAATCAAGACAACTCGCCACAAATTTTACCATTTTTTCAATATTTGATCACGCTTTTTAAGCCCAGTTTTTGAAAATTAGAAAAACCAAAAACGCAATTTTCTTAGTTCCATATAGGGCTATCCAAACAACCTATTCAGAGATTTAGGGGACACATGTTTTTCTTTAGCGGGACATTTGGTGTGGAATGCCTCATATACATCCCCATCATTTTAATGGGACACAAAGGTCTTCTATTTTAAATACTTTTTTTTTAAATTTTGCTAATTTTTTTCCATACAAAAATGAAAAAAAGATAGTTGTTTTTTGTTTTTAAAAATTTTTGAAAATAATTTTTTCCTAAATTGCTTTGCAAAGTATTTTTGAAAAGCCATAACTCCTTAAGTAAATATCGGATTTCTGTAATCAAAATTGAAATGAAAAGCTAGAATCCTCTACTTTCAACGAAAATGTAAAAAAACTGTGCCATTAAAAAAATGCATTTTTAATACAGTAAAAAATTGCATTTGCATTTAAAATGCATTTTTACGTTGAAACATTTTTTGTGAACTTTTACGTTTTATGTAGAGGATTCTAGCTTTCTGTTTCAATTTTGATTATAGAAATCCGATATTTACTTAAGGAGTTATGGGTCTTCAAAAATACTTTGCAAAACATTTTAGAAAAAATTATTTGTAAAATTTTGAAAAACAAAAACACTATCTTTTTTTCATTTTTGTATGAAAAAAATTAGCAAAATTTTTTTAAAAAAATATCAAAAATAGAACCCTTTTCCCATGAAAATGATGACTGACTTTGTTTGTAAAAATGCCGTACTTTAATAATTTGTTAACTAAAAAAAAATAAAAAGGGATAAAAGTTGACGAAAATGCACTCAAAAAATGCATTTGCATCTAAAATTCATTTTTTAACGACACTTTTTTTTTTTTTTTTAATTTTAGGTTAAAAGAAGAGGAGTTTCGCTTTTAATTTCAACTTTGATTATAAAAATCCAATATTTACATAGGAATTTATAGCCCTTTAAACATCACCACTTTTAAATTTTTTTTGTGATTTTAAAAATTGAAAATCTCGAATAAAATCGCGAGTTTTTGGAATTTAATGGCTCCATAGAGCATCTGTGTATATAATATAAAAAATATCTGAAGAAACTCGTTCAGATATGTGGTTTTGTATCGTAATTTTGATCAATATTTTCATTTTTGAATTTTTATATTCTGACTAAAACAAGATATCGCTTAGTTTTTTTTTTAATCAGAAATATATCAAGTTTTTAAATGAAATTAATCTAAAATAAATCGGGATAAATGAGGGTGTGCTTTTGGCAAAAAAACTGCACTTTTTAAAATGGCTCTATCTCCGAAAGTATAAGAGAGGTTTTTTTTTCTTTTTAGCAGGATTTTTCTACGTCACTACTAGCATATTTTCTACATATAATTTTTAAAGAAATCTGATAAAAAACAAAAAAAAAAAAATTGGCAAGCATTTAACGTGTTCGAATACAAAAAGTATCCCACTGTGTGGGGTACTACTGCCTCCACCATTAAATCGCCGGGATCCTACTTCAGAGCATAAGCTTGAAAGAAAATTAGAAATGAACATTTAAAATTTCATGACTATCGGTCCTGTACTTACCGAATGGCTGAATTAATTCCATAAATTTGGCCATTGCACCCACTATGCAATGTGCTGCCAAAATTTCGGATAATTTTTTCTGTGTATAGCGAAAATGTAATTGATAAAAAAAATCTTTCAAATTAACCCCACTTAAGAATTTGTTAGAGTTTTAAACAGGTTAGAATAGTTAAGATCTTCCATTAAGAATTTAATGGGACAACGACAACATCCAGAAAATGCATATAATATTTGACCTCTTTTAAAAAAAAAAACCTTAATAACCTCTCAGGATTACTTAAATCTTTTAACATAAAGGATAACTAAGCACAAAATGATTTAACCAATTAAAAAGTCTTTGTGTATCCATATAACATCCTTGTAAAGTATGCAAAAAATTTTGTAGGAATCAAGCCAAAAGTCATTATCGTTTCACATACAAACACACGCACACACATAGTATGTCACATTTTGACCTAAGACACTGCATACTTAAGTGAGTATGGAAGTGAAATGAATTAAAGTAAGAGTTAAAAAGGAATTTCCTTTATAACTTTACTAATGAAAATAACAACAATGCCATAATCATGTTCATCGTCATCACCATAATCAACGTTATAAGCATCATTATTAATATAATTATTTGTAAGCTTAAAATGTATATAAAGGACGTGTAGATATGCCAAAGTGTTAACAAAAATATGCATAAAATATGTGATGAGTACAATTTTTTTTTTTTTTTTTGTTTTTATAATTTAAATAAATGAGAACAAAATCTACAGAGAACAGAAAAATTAAAAAAAAAATGATAAAAAAACATTTTTGGGACAAACTCTAAAATACCAGGAAGTAGGTTAACATATTTAAGAGAAAACTTAGTATAACTCAATGATATCAAGAGATTTTTGGGACAAGTTTTTCAGAAATTAAGAGAAGAGACTTCAAAATGGGCATCTTAAACACCTGATTTTGAGAGCATAATAAAAACTGTGTTATTGGAAATAATCACTGGAAGTTTAAAGAGAATGTTAAGAGAAAGTTTATCTTAAGAGAGATTTTTAATAAAGTAAAGAGCACAATTATTCATTAACTTTTAAGTAAACAAATAATTTGTAAGGATTTTTTAATATCTATGGCGCATGTCAGAATACACCCAAAATTAGTTTATAGTACTCTCTGCTCTTTTAAGCAACATTTTTGTGGGAAAATGTATATTTTAAGTACAAACTTGTATATCGTTATTTTTTGTTTTACTCTTTCATTACTTTTGATGACATCAAACAACTTTAATTTTCCTGTTTCCATTACAAAAATAAAGAAGATTTTTGTTATGTTGCCTTACTCTTCTTAGGTTTATCACAAGGTTTATATCCTGTTTATCTACGTCATATCCTTTTTATATTATAAAAAATCATTTTTGGATTTAGAAAATAGCTATTGAAGCGAACTTTTATTAAAAAACTATTTATTTTACAAAAAAAAAAAAAATATAATAAAAAGAAATTAATATACATTTTTGATATATTTTTATGTATATTTTTTTTTTTACTTATTTTCTTTTCTTTAGTTTGTGTTTACTTTTTGTTTTTGTCACAAAAATATTTTAATGAGTTCATTCTTGATTACTGGGTGCATTTTGTTATTATTTTAAAGCCATCTCTGAGAGAATTGTGTTTTTATTCTTTAAAGTAATTTTTGTTATGTTTACTCAATTTGATTGTAAGGATGCCACACAGTGGGGAAGATTTTTTTTTTCTTAATTTTTGAATAGGAAAAAATAATGAAAAAATTTAAATTTGCAAATCGATGTTTTACATAAAAAAAATACTTAAAATGAGGATTTTTAACTAAATTCAAGGAAAATTAATAATGATTAAGCTTCATTGCCATGCTTTCTTCTTTTAAGTTCATATTTTTTCATAAAAATAAGGAAAAGAAAATAATATTTTATATTAGACTTGGTTTTTGCATTGAATTAAGAGTAGGAGTAACTATATTTTATTTAAAAAAATCGTCCCAAACAATTTTTTTAAATTTTATTAACAATATCAAAATAAAAACATAAGGAATAGGGCTATACGTTTTTTACATTTTTTGCAAATATCAAAATTGGCATAGCACAGTCATATAGGCAACGAAAAAAAAAAAAATGTTTTCACTTTTTCGCGGATGTTAAAAAAGTACACGCACCAAACGCGATGAAGTTTTAAATTACTATTTTTGTATTTTTTTTAAATCGCAAAATGTAACTATTTTAACTGTGATTCCGCTTTAATCGAGTCCGAAACTGAAACTATGGTAGGCGGGGAAGGTACCCGTTGGGTACTACCCCCCTCCCCAACAAAATTAAAATTACCACATATTTAGAAAATTTCACTTTCTTGTTTATTGCATTTTTATGTAATTAGAGGTCCATGATATTTATCCATTGTGTAAATCCGCACGAACTTTAAATCTTAAGTTTATTTTCTTCAATAAATAGACAT
Source organism: Pegoplata infirma (assembly GCA_963921195.1). Lineage (NCBI taxonomy): Eukaryota > Metazoa > Arthropoda > Insecta > Diptera > Anthomyiidae > Pegoplata > Pegoplata infirma. Next base: position 73,129,667 of record OY992536.1, on the reverse strand, counting down.
TAGCGTTTTTTTAATTTTTTTTTATTTGTTACTTGTTGTTAAATAAAAAATACATAAAAATTGTATTAATAAAACAAAAATCTTGAGGACTTTTAGAAAATGCATTTGGTGCGTGTGTTTTTTTTGCAAATGATCAAGATGTCACAGATATGAATAATATTTTTTTATGAATATATATCATTAAAAGTAACATTACAACTAAAACGGTTGCTTGTCAAAACTAAAAAAAAAAATTTTTTAAAAAATTTTTACTGTAGGACCCCAAAAGCTCAAAATTTTTTTTTCCGAAAAATTTTTTAGAACTGAAAGCCTCATCCCACAAAAATCAAATTTTTTGTCGTGAATAAGCTAACCAAGTAATATTATAGTAGTAATTAATAACAAAAAAATTAAAAATCAAAAAAAAATTTTTGGTTTGTATGGAAAAATGATTTTTAAGGCCCCGTTCTTTAAGGCCCCGTCGCGTAGGGAAGGCGTGGTCGTAGGGGCGTAAAATTTTTCCTGAGTTATTTTTTAGTCAAAAGGAAAAAAATGAGGGGGTACCGTCTCAACATTTCCAACATTTCCAAAATAAGGGACACTCTAATGGACATATATAATTTATATGAAAACATATATGTATCCACGTATGTTATTTTTCAAATATATCGACTAACAAGGGAAGTATCTCAACCCTTATGAACCGATTTGCCTGAAACTTAAAATATATATAAAAGAGACAATTCTAAGGTTGGGGTGTCTCGGCTTATCGGCCATATCGGGGATTTAGGGGTTCAAAACATGCGTCAAAAAATGGCGAAAAAAACGTTTTTTGCATTTTTCAGCTATTTCTTTTTATTAAACTATATGATGTTTTTATATGAGAAGAAAGGTTTTTTTAATGCCTATCCAATGGTGCCATAAGCTTGTAAAAATTCGGCTTCTTTAAATATTTTTTTAAGGAAAATGTGTAAATTTTGGCCGGTATTTATGTGAGAAATAGACCTACGATATCCATATAAATAAGAAAAAATCTTTATTAAATTTAGGTCGACACGTGTTTTGCCCTAGACGATATTCCTGTTAGTTCGAAAGTTATAAAAATTTTCCCGAAGGACCACATGGTTTCATAAGGGGACAGCGAAATTTTTAAACACCAATATGGCCGATAAGCCGAGACACCCCAACCTTAAAATCGTCTCTTTAATATATATTTTAAGTTTCAGGCAAATCGGTTCATAAGGGTTGAGATACTTCCCTTGTAAGAAAAATATTGAAGTTCGAAAATACCAATTGTGATTTGTATATCCAATTATTTTTAAAAAATATCAATTAAAATTCAAAAAAGATCACCAAATCCATCGAAATTTAAAAAAATACACGTAACTTTAAATTAATTGACAATGGGCTGGTAACTTATCAAAAGCTAATCAATGATTAATACTAATCATTGATCATTTTCATATAAATTTGACGTTTGCAAACACTGATTAGCCTTAATCATTGATTATATTGTGATGAGTAGGGATGAGATTTTCATGCACTAAAAAATCGAAAATATGCGCTTAAAATATGCACTAAAAAATTCAAAATATGCACTAAAAAACCTAAAAATATGCACTAAAAAACAAAATGTGTGCAATAAAAATCTTGTTTTCATAGGAAAAACTTCTTAAAAAGCAAAAAATAACGCCGTGTTTACATAGTAACATTTAAAACATTATATACAATATTTTTTTAAAAATTAAGAATATCTTTAAAAAAATTATAAGAAAAAAAAAAAAACTTCTTATATTCAAAATAAATTTTTAAAATTTAAAATAGCTTTTGAAACGAACAAATTTGAATTTGTGTTTTTACTAATTTATGCCAAAATATGCAAAAATATGCACTTACAAGTTGGAAATATGCACAAAATATGCATTTAAAACCAAAATATGCAATAATATGCATTTTCACCAAAATATGCAAAAACAAATCGATGCCATTTTAACGCAAATTTCTTGATTCGGAAAGATAATTGGTCGATAACGTTTTTAGACTATCGACAAAAAACATGCATTTGCATGGAAATCTCATCCCTAGTGATGAGTTACCAGACCTATGACGTAAACTTGAAAAAATAAATAAAATAACTTAAAGCTGAACAAAAAATAAAAAGAATTCTAAAAAAAATTAATTGAACTCCCAATTTTTTTTTTTTTGTAGTTTTAAGATCCTTTTTTGAATTTAATTTGTTATTTATCAATTTTATTTGATTTTTTTTTAAGTCTAATTGAATTTTCGAAATTTTAGTGATTTTTTTAAAATTTCAATTAAATTTTTTTGAATTCGAATTTATTCTTTTTATTTCAATGGATTTATTTAGAATTTTAATTGATTTTGTTTTGTATTCCACTTTATTTTTTTGAATTCCGATTGAGTTTTTTGAATTTTAATGGATTTTTGGGAATTTCAAGTGATCTTTTTTGAATTTCAGTTGATATTTTTGAATTTCAATTAAATTTTTTTGAATTCTAATTGATTTTATCAGGATTCAATGAATTTTTTGAAATTGTAATTTCATAACAATCAACTTTTTACAATATAATTGAGAGTTGGCATAAATAATGTATTAAGTAACATACATTTTGTCGCTTCGCCTAAAAAGGAGTCATGTGTAGTTTTCGAACTTTTTTTTATTGCATCTTTAAAAACCCATATTGGGCATGAGTTTACTCGCTAAACCGTTTTTTGATATCTTGAGTGGTTCAAATGTAAGTAAAAGTAGCTGCGTTCGTCATACTAAAAAAGATCCGAAAAGGAGGATAACATTTTTTGATCAAAGAGTAATAGAATGTGACGAAATTGACCACTATTTAAGTAATACATTGCTTGCAAGTATTTCGAAAGAATTGTAAAGATTTTTTGGAAAATACTTCCAAAGTTATGCATATTTTCATGCTGTTATCTAAATCCTAAAAGGTGAGTAATCAAGCCTTGTGAAAGCAACTAAATCATTTGAAGTCACAAAATTTTAGTGTTTAAAGTACATCGATGATGATCATCTTTCATTGATTTCGATTAATGTCAAAGCTCTAAAATAGTTACAAGAAAAAACGGAAAAGCATCACTTGTTTACGAAATTTGTTGTCCGCTGTTTAATGAAGAGCTCTTAAATATCAAAATTTCATGGACTTTAAATACGTCGTTTTTAATAACGTCGCTTTAAACCACGAACACACTTTGTTTTGTATTCGTTCCCCTCGAAAGAAATTTACAGTAAGAATGGTTTTGTAAACAAAAGCAGTTGTTAAAAAAAACACTTAAAAGAGGAGATATGTGTATGTTTTTTGAAAATTTCTGCACCACTAGAAACCCGTTCATACTTTTTTTGTAGCATGTGGATATCGTATCGGCACAAGAATTTTTTATTGAACAAACTTTTAAAAAATATTGCGAAGGGACGAAAATAAACGTTTTCTTTGCTCTCCTAAAAACTTGCCCGAAAACACATGACTCCATTTTTAGGAACAGCGGCGATATGAATATATAAAACTTTCTTAGTCAACTAAAATGCGAAACAATGTAACAACGCTCTTCTTTAAAAACGAGTTATTGATTGATAGTGATGCATTATATCAAAATACATTTCCCCATAAAATTTAAGTTCTCTTCATAAAAAAATACAAGCTTTACGAGTAAAATTCAAAAAAAGTACTATCATCATGTTTTTTAATTTAAAAAATATTTTTGGCTCCCCCATTAAATGATCAAAATGTGAATCGCTAGTTATGATGCACTTCATTAACCGAAAATATGTCCAAATCTTCAGAACTATCCGATATAATATGATTGACTAATGAACAAAATTAAAAAAAAAAATGAACAACGCTTTTCGCTTTCACTGTAATATGGCATTCACACTTGCGACCTTAAACAAGTTGTTCAACAAAACACCAGTAACAGAATAAAAACGTAATAAACACAGAACAAAGACTTTTTTTAACATCTTACTCTTGAACACTTCAAAACAGCAAGTGAGAATGCCACATAAAACAGCAAAACGTGTTTTTACGTTGCTTAACAATTTAAGTGATCCTATACATATATGTCAATATATTTGTCCATACATTTCCATATATGAGCCCATTTTTAAAAAATATGACAACATATAGGCTTCCATATATACCATATAAGTTCATATATGATTCATATATGAACATACATGTAAAAATATATGAGCATATATGTACATATGTACGGGTAATCAAAATTTTAATACGCTATATCGATTTTATTATCAAAAAATATTTGGATCACGCGATGTGCTGGCCACTTTTAAGTAATATCGCGAATGTGCCTCCCGAGTAAAAATTTTTATATGATGCAATATATATTGATATGTAATACAATATATAATTAAACGCAATTTGATCCGAAAAATGGTGGATGTTTTTGCATTAAAAAAGATCAATTTGTATAAAATATGATTTGATTTCATCCGAGTTTTGACCAGACATTGCCATATATTAGTGGATCTAATTAGATCTAATTGCATAAAAACATGTAAAATCCTGGTGTTTTTTGGTTTGGGTTGAGTTACACCACAGGTCAACGATACATTCACCAAACATATAATTTTCTTAAAAAAAAAAATGTTCGGGTACGCTTCGAACCAGATAGGTGATATACATAACCCTAACAAGGAAATGTTTAGGAACATTTTAAAAAGTTTCTTATACTTTGCCTTAAAAACTTAGAAAATTGTTGGTTAAATGGAAACATATAGTGTTATATATGGAACAGAATTGGATATATATAATTTTATATTAAATTATACAGAAAAACAAATTTTGTATTGACCCTCATATATATTTATATATAAATATATTAACCGTACACCTTTTAATCCGAATCATGATTCAATTATATATTACTACATATGACTGCATTAAAAAAATTTAGAAAATATCTCACGGATGTATAATCATTAGAGTGTCCCTTATTTTGGAAATGTTGGAAATGTTGAGACGGTACCCTCTCATTTTTTTCCTTTTGACTAAAAAATAACTCAGGAAAAATTTTACGCCCCTACGACCACGCCTTCCCTACGCGACGGGGCCGTAAAGAGCGGGGCCTTAAAAATCATTTTTCCATACAAAGCAAAAAATTTTTTTTTTGATTTTTAATTTTTTTGTTATTAATTATAATATTACTTGATTAGCTTATTCACGACAAAAAATTTGATTTTGGTGGGATGAGGCTTTCAGTTCTAAAAAAATTTTCGAAAAAAAAAATTTAGAGCTTTTGGGGTCCTACAGTAAAAATTTTTAAAAAAATATTTTTTTTTAGTTTTGACAAGCAACCGTTTTAGCTGAATTGTTGCTTTTAATGATATATTTTCATAAAAAAATATTATTCCTATCTGTGACATCTTTATCGTGATCTAAAAAAGGGTAAAAAATGCATTTTTGATGTTTTTCGATACACGATCAAGATGTCACAGATATGAATAATATTTTTTTATGAATATATACCATTAAAAGCAACATTACAACTAAAACCGTTGCTTGTCAAAACTAAAAAAAAAAATTTTTTTAAAAATTTTTACTGTAGGACCCCAAAAGCTCTAAATTTTTTTTTTCGAAAAATTTTTTAGAACTAAAAGCCTCATCCCACCAAAATCAAATTTTTTTGCCATGAATAAGCTAACCAAGTAATATTATAATTAATAACAAAAAAATTAAAAATCAAAAAAAAATTTTTTGGTTTGTATGGAAAAATTATTTTTAAGGCCCCGTTCTTTAAGGCCCCGTCGCGTAGGGAAGGCGTGGTCGTAGGGGCGTAAAATTTTTCCTGAGTTATTTTTTAGTCAAAAGGAAAAAAATGAGGGGGTACCGTCTCAACATTTCCAACATTTCCAAAATAAGGGACACTCTAATAATCATATATAATTTATTATGTTTGTATCAAGTTATATATTGTAATATATGTTTATTTTTACTCGGGCTTGCAAAAAAGTGCATTTTTGATGACCTTCACGTTTTGTCTCTCAACCTTTGTCTAGCTGGTACTCCACTCCTATTGTGGGAACATTCATGAGACTGGTTTTAAACTGTAGGGAATTACGACATCTATCATCCTTCACATTAGCTTTTGAAAAGTATAAAGCGGCGCAAATTTCCTGATCAAAAAACTACGAAAAATTTTAAATTAAGAAATTTTAACTTCAAACCGTTACCACCAAATAACTTTTTTATTATTGATAGCACATCAAATTCATAAATACTCCTTTTTTTGAACAAGTATAGGGGTCATATATTTTAAATGTTCGAAGAATACGTTGGACGGCGCAAGTACAATTGGCCAAAGAGTAAATAATTTTTATAAAATTTCAATCGACTTTTCCACATTTCGCAAGTTTGGTTGTCGCTAACTACCGCAAATTAAGATTTTTGGCCTTATGTGTTTGCAAGCTAATTGCATTAGAAGTTTTTATACATTTCTTTCAGTAGATAGCCATTTAAATGCAAATAAAAAAAGTTTTTGCCAAAAAACCAAAATTTCAGAGAAATGAAAAGTTAAATGTTCATCAAAACTTTTCGTAAATTTTTCTCGAAAATTTCGCCAATCTTTAAATTTTCAAGTACCTTATCGTTAATTTGTCAACATGTATTGTTTACAAAAAAAATCCTTTTTTACAAGGAAAACAACAAATTTAGTCATTTTTTAATAGTATAGAATAACAAAAAAATTAAACTTTGTACAAGTAAACAATTTAATTGTATTAAGTAAACATTTAATAAAAATTTACCAAAAAAATTTTCGCTATGGACCAATTGGTCTATGCGGAGTGCCCATCTGGCACCGCCACCCTAACCTTACCAAAAAATTTGATTAAATTGTTAATTATAATAATTAAAACTCTTCTCGAAAGTATTGTTTTTTTTTTTCAAGTCCAGTTATAAATTTTTCCAACAACCCAAACAAAAAATGGAATAGTAAATGGGACATTTCAGGCCAAATCACTCACTTTTACACATGACCCCCTTTGAATATTTTTTTTTTTATCTATTTTCATATATTTTTTTCTAAAACTACATTTAAATACCAACAAAACGTATTTATATTTTTTACTGGTCAAAATTAATTGAAAATTTCAATTTTTAATTTTTTTGAAAAAATTGCCATTTTGAAAAATTGATTACTCAAGTCCAACTTGGTATAAAAATCTGACAATATAAGAGCAAGTTGAATTTAATACGTGATAAAACATATCCATCAAAATTAATTGAAGGTGGTCGGGTCTAAAAGTGAGTGATTTGGCCTGGAATGCCCTAAAGCAGTATAAAAATTCACATTTTTTACCTCAACTTCGCTTGACCACAAATTTTTTATAAACAAAAAAAATATGATATTGTTTATAAATATTAGTACACCTAAGTGTATGGTGATGAGATATTAAAATAATTTAAATTTTTCTTTCTTAACAAAAAATTGGTATTCAAAAGAAGTGTTGGTCGAATAATGCGGATTTCTTCTACTGTCATTTACTCATTTTTTTTTATAATCTTTGAGAAAATTTTTAATTGCGTCAATTAATAAATTACTCAAAACTTGTTTTTGAAATTTAATTTTAACCATATTTGGACGTAGAGGTTTTTAAGTTTTTTTGATAAAACTCAATACAGTGTAATTAATAGGGATGAGATTTCCATGCAAATGCATGTTTTTTGTCGATAGTCTAAAAACGATATCGACCAATTATCTTTCCGAATCAAGAAATTTACGCTAAAATGGCATCGATTTGTTTTTGCATATTTTGGTGAAAATGCATATTTTTGCATATTTTAGTTTTAAGTGCATATTTTGTGCATATTTCCAACTTTTAAGTGCATATTTTTGCATATTTTGGTATAATTTAGCAAAACACAAATTTAAATTTATTTTTTCAAAAACTATTTTAAATTCTAAAAATTTATTTTGTAAACAAAAAAAAAAAAAAACATTTTTTTCTTATTAATTTTATTTGTAGATTGTCTGAATTTCTAAAAAAATCTTGCTTATATAAAGTTTTAAATCTTATTATTTAAGTCCGGTGTTATTTTCGCTTTTTAAGAAGTTTATCGTCCCGGCTAAAAATGAATTGTATATGAGCATATATGAACACATCTGACCATACATCATTAATTCGAAAACATATATGATCAGATATGAACATATATTAAAATTGGCGCTTATTCAATATATGACCATATATGGTAAAACATATGATAATATGCGATTATATATTGGCCCACCCTTAACATAAATTATCATATATGATCGTACATGAGCTTGTATACATTATTTTTAGCCGGGGAATGAAAATAAAATTTTTATTGTTCACATTTTTTTTAGTTCATATTTTTAGGTTTTTTAGTGCATATTTTGGATTTTTTAGCGCATATTTTCGATTTTTTAGTGCATGAAAATCTCATCCCTAGTAATTAATAAGTGCATTTTTCTAAATTTATGTGTTTTAAAATTGTTTTACACATGTTGTGTTTATATATACACAAAATCCGTCTTATAAAACGAAAATTTTAAATTTACCAGCAATTTTAGATTGTACTTGATACTGTAATTTTGTTGTCCCGAGTAAAAAAGAGTTATATATAGCAGTGACAAATTAGATCCCAAATATGGTGGACACAATTGTTTCAAATATTATCTTCGGTTATCCTACAAGATCTAAACAGATAGTCTTATATATAATATGATACGTAAAATGGGTCTATCTGGTTTTATCAGTTTGATCCGGACTGATACAACCCTAGTAAAAAAAGAAAAAAAGTTCATGACTAATTATATCCCAAATATGGCGGATACAATTACTTTAATAATTATCTACGGGTATATTTTATGATCTAGCGGGATAACCTTATATATAATATGATACGTGAATTGGGTCTATATAATTATATCAGTTGGAGAAAACTGATACGATTAAATATAATTTAAAACCATTATAACTGATCATATATTTCTCCTTATAACGTCATATAAGTTGGATAACATTATATATAATCATATGTACTTTATGTACTGTTATATACAAAAATATGTTCTTTATGTATAGCAGTATCTAACCATATATATTTATGTCTTATAGTCTCAATTTATTTTATATTGTATCAGTCCGGATCAAACTGATAAAACCAGATAGACCCATTTTACGTATCATATTATATATAAGACTATCTGTTCAGATCTTGTAGGATAACCGAAGATAATATTTGAAACAATTGTGTCCACCATATTTGGGATCTAATTTGTCACGGCTATATATAACTCTTTTTTACTCGCGAATATAAAATAAATTGAGACTATAAGACATAAATATATATGGTTAGATATTGCTCTACATAAAGAACATATTTTTTTATATAACATTACATAAAGTGCATATTATTATATATAATGTTATCCAACTTATATGACGATATAAGGAGCATTATATGATCAGTTATAATGGTTTTAAATTATCCCGAGTAAAAAAGATCTGATATAATCATATATGCTTTTATAAAATTTTTTATATTTATATATGGTTATGCATGAACTTTGATATAGACATATAAGTTTATATATAGCATTGTATTTTTCCTTATTTTTTAATATAATAACATACATATTCATATATATTTATATACCGATCTATATGAAATTAGATATGACATATAAGGTCGGGGATTTTTTGATATGGCAGATAAAAAGATATATGATTTTATTAATAATTATATCCCGAAAAAATTTTTCAAAAAAAAGTCCCGGATAATAAAAAAATTAAAAAATTTTCAAGTCCTCAAAAAAATTTTTCAAAGTCCCGGACACAAAATTTTTTTTGGCAATTTTTTTTGGAATAAAAAATTCATTGAAAATGTTTTTAGGAGAAATTTTATTTTTTTGAAAAATTTGTAAGTTCCGAAAAAATGTTTTTAAATTTTCTAAGACACAAACATTTTTGGAATTTTTAAATCCCTTAAAAATTATTAAAAAAAAAAAAAAATTGACAAATTTTTAATAATTTGCTAAGTCCCGAAAAAATTCCGAAGAATGCAATAAAAACTCTTCTAATTGATAATGTATCCAATCTGATAAAATAATTTCTAATTTCACGTTTAAAATTCCAAAAAATTTTACCACATTTCATCTAATAATATAAAAATTTATCTAATTTTAACAGATAAGATATGATTTAATACAATTGGATAGACCCATTTTTGGGATCAAACTTAATAAAATTTGATATTATTTTATCAAAAATAATAGAATTTGATATAATCGTATAATATTCGATCCGCCAATTTTCGGATCAAATTTAATATGGATTTACATAAAAGCATATCTGTTCATATATAATTAAATATTGCGTCATATAATTTATTTTTACTCGGGATATTTAATCGTATCAGTTTTCTCCAACTGATATAATTATATAGACCCAATTCACGTATCACATTATATATAAGGTTATCCCGCTGGATCATAAAATATACCCGTAGATAATTATTAAAGTAATTGTATCCGCCATATTTGGGATATAACTAGTCATGACCTTTTTTTCTTTTTTTACTAGGGATTTTTTAAAAAACTTTGTGTATTATGCGCACTTCAAAAAAATATGGCAACATTTTCACTTACACACTCACTTTATGGAGAGCAAACTTTGATGTTGTGCTAGGTTTTTTGAGTAAATGTGTGTGTTTGTATGTATGTATTTAGTTTTCCACATTTATGTTTTTTATTTATTTTTTTTTTGTTGGTACTTGTTATTTAGCCGACTTTTCCGGCCTGTGTGTCCTAGTCATTTATGTGTGTTCGGCATAATACTGGAGCTCACAATTACATCAGTCGTATTACTAATGTCGTTGTCGTGCGTTCATGTTGTATTAACGGGAAAATACGTAGCGCATACGTAACAACAATAAAAAAAGCAAAAGAAAGAAAATAAAGGCATGAGATAAAAAAAAATAGAAAAAAAACAACAACAAAATTGTGAACAAAAATATAAAATAAAAGAATTTAAAAAATATTTTTAAAAAAATAGATAAATAATTTTAAATTTAAGTGAAAACAAATTTAAATCAATACAAAATTATTTAAAAATTTAATAAGACATATTGAAAGTGGCTTCAATAAAAAAATTTCGTTAAAAAAATATAAAATGATAGGACACGAAATCTTAAGATTTTCTACCTAAAAAAAAACGTGTTAAAAATATGTGAGAAGTGCAAAAATTTATCGAAACAAAAAAAATGCTCTAAAAATTTTAATCAAAAAATTTTAAATTTTCTATAAAAAAAAAATAATTTAAAAAAATTACTAAATTATAATCCGATACAAATTCCTGTGCTTAAGTTTCTAAAAAAAGGATATTAACTTACCTGTAAAATTACTACTTTGTAAAAAATATGAAATTTCCATATAAAAATTTTCTTAAAAATTTATAATAAATTAAAATTAATTTTTAAGTAATTAATTCAAATGTTTGTCAGTGTATTTTTGTAAGTGCGTGTGTTTATAATTAAGTCATTTATTATAAATTAAGGCGTAATTATCTTTCAGCCACATCCACATGAATTATTAAGGATATTAATTAAAGGATACTTTTTAACTTACACCCATCTATTAAAATTACAATGGTAAGTTTTATATTTTTAAATATTTTACTCACACCAAAACAACAAAAAAAAGGTTTTATTTCCTCAAGCTAAACCACTTTGTGGTTAAGGGTATTCATAAATTATTGGGTCGTAGATTGTAATACACAAAAGGGAGATGCTGGTATACCACTTGCTACTTTTTGTTTTTTTGTTTTGGTATAAAATCGAATTACAATCATATTTTAAGTGGAGTTAATGATGTCTCCTGTTTTATAAGTATCATATTTATAGGAAACTTTTTTCTTAAATGATGTTATGAATTGAAAATAAGTTTGAAATTTCATACGGCAGAGTTTGAATTTGCAGGTACCGAACACTTTAGTTGCTTTGGGTTGTAGATGATAATTGAGGATTTGTTTGAAAACTTTTTGATGGAATTAAATATATTTTTCGATACGCATACTAGGGTGTTAATATTTGGTATTAGTTTTAACTAAACACCACTGTATTTGACAAACAGCCATTTTTTTATTAACAAATAACTTCAAGTTTAATATATAATACATCACTGCAATTTGGTTCCAAACCCATGTTTTTTTTTGTCATAAATTCCAAAAAGTCGCTAGTTTTGAATCGGGCATGCTTTTTTATCTCTTAACGTAATCAAAAATCGATCTTAAAAAAAAAATTTTGGAAAAAAAAAAGTTTTTGAAAAAAAATTTTTTTTTTTAATTTTTTTTTTTTCGAAAAAATTTACAAAAAAAAAAAAAATATATATAAATTTCGATCGAAAATGTTTTGGTAAAAAACAAGAAAAACTGTATAATACACTGTGAAACAATAAAAGGGTCATTTCATAGGGCCTCAACCAAACCATTTTTGATTTTTTTCTATAATATATTAACCCTCTATTCTCCGTACCTATTTATTAGTAATTTAAGTACTTTTTTATGAAATGGATCAAAAGTCTACTAAGACGTTTAAAGGTTTAACATGTTCTACGAATATGTTTGCATCAAATTTCATGCGGGGTTACTGAAGGCAGAAAGTTCGACTGGTATAAGGAAAATGCAGAAAAAAATGTAAATTGTAAAGTATAATTTATTTTTTTATATTTATGCCAGAAACCATACACAATTGCGACAATTGGATATAAACTTCCCATTAAAACGGGAGATAGAGGTTTAACGTACTCTAGAAAACAATTCCCCATAAAATTCTATTGAAAACATCCAAACGCTATTTCAAGCCCTAGAGAAAATTAACATTGTTTTTTTCGACTTTTTTTCCAACGCCATTGAAAAAATGCCTGCGAATTTTGTACTCTAGCCCAAAACATTAAATCATGATAATGTTTTGCTTAAGATTTGGGTGTATTGCCAAAGCAAAGTTTTTTTTAGAAAAAATAATGTTATTTGCCATTCCATGCAAAACGAATTGAAATATCGGTTGAGGACCCCATTAAGTTTATATACTAAGACAAATTCTAAGATAATCTTTACACATATGTACGTCCATCTGTCTGTGGAAAGCAAGATGCAGTCTAAACCAAAAGAGCTGAAAATTTGGTAAATGATTGCATTACTTAAGTGCAAAAAAGGTTTTTTTACATTTTGGAGACAATAAATGATTCGGCACAGAAGATTTTTACACTCTCACTTATTTTTTGTACATATGTTAAACAAAAGGGACCTTTTTGGTTTCAGAATTTTACATTTAATTTTTGGTGAAAAAAAAATAAGAAAAAAATTAAAAGAAAATTTTTTCGATGAAAAACAAAAAAAAAAAATGATAAAAAAATTTTTTTTGATGAAAAAAAATTTCTTGAAAAAAAAAACATTGACGGAAAAAAATTATGAAAAAAACCCAGCAAAAAATAAACGAAGTGGTTCAAAAAGAATTAGTGGTTTCACTACATACAAAGTAGCGATAGGTGCCGAACTTCATATTCCGTAGGAAGTACTTTTAAAATCACTTCCAAAAATGCTACAAAATAACTATAAAAACATCTTTCACCAGTTCTTTACTTAATGATTTTGAAGTACCTCTTTCATATGTTCTTAGGATTTAAACTTAATCAAATTAAATCAAATCACCACAACATATGAACTTATTTTTCAACTGAAACACTTAAAATGGGGGTGATACACGAAGTATGCAATTTTTTCTACGTCCAACTTCGAATAGATTTAGGTTTTGCAAAAATGGTGACAAAATTTGGTAATGGCGTTTCATTTCTCTTTATTTAGAGATTAAAAAGACGAAAATCGATTATTGATAAATTTTTCAAATTTCATACAAGCAGTTTAAAGTTTAACTACTATATATCGTCCATTCCATGAGACATTTTAAAAAATCTGACCGAGGGTCTTCCGATTTTTGTCATATTTTTCATACAGATTCTCTATGGAGCCAATTTCAAATTTCATCCATCATATCGAAAATATTCGAAAAACTCGCGATTTTATTCACGATTTTCGTTTTTAAAAAATTCAAAAAAATGCAAAATCTGTGTAACTTTGAGCTGCTGTATTTTCTAAACTACTTATCGCATTTTAACAATCTATAGCGCATACGAATGGTATTTAAGTCTTTTTTAATATCCTATAAACTGAAAAAATATTGGTGGTTTAAAAGTGCATTTTATATGCAAATGCAGTTTTGAAGTGCATTTTGCGAAACTTTTACCCCTTTTAATTTTTTTTTAATTAGCATATTTGGAAAATTTAGAATTTTTGCTACAAAAAAATGTTTTCATTACAATGGACCGAGAATGTGTTCTATTTTTAATATTTTTTTTTAAAAAATACTTCCTTAAGTTTCCCTTATAAAAATTTTTATTTTTTAAATTATGTCTAAATTATGTAAAAAGACATGTTTATAAACCGTTATATTTTCAAAAGTACGAATCGTATATTATTGCTTTTATGCACATTAGAAAGGTATTTTTGTCTATTTTTTGCAGATAATGACCGCAAAAATTTTGGTGTTTCGAAAATGCATTTTAAATGCAAATGCAATTTTAAAGTGCATTTTTCAAAACTTTTACCCCTTTAATTTTTTTTTTAATTATCATATTCGAAAAGTTTACAATTTTTACTACAAAAAAGTGTCCTCCTAATAATGGACCCACTGTGTGTACTATTTTTTAGAATTTGTTAAAAAATCACATAATTTCAGATTTTTTTTGGTTTAATTTAAAATATTAAAATTTGTTTTAAGGAAATTTTCAAAATTTCTTTAAAAATAGCACACTCAGTGGGTCCATTATTAGGAGGACATTATTTTGTAGTAAAAATTGTATACTTTTCGAATATGATAATTAAAAAAAATTCAAGGGGGTAAAAGTTTTGAAAAATGCACTTCAAAACTGCATTTGCATTTAAAATGCATTTGTGAAAAACAAACATTTTTGCGGTCATTAAATGCAAAAAATGGACAAAAATACCTTTCTAATTTGCATAAAAACAATAAGATACGATTAGGACTTTTAAAAATAATCCGATTTAAAAACATGTCTTTTTACATGATTTTCATATAATTTAAAAAATAAAAATTTTTATAAGGGAAACTTAAGAAAGTATTTTTTTAAAAAATATATTAAAAATATCATACATGCTCGGTCCATTGTAATAAAAATATTTTTTTGTATCAAAAATCCTAAATTTTCCAAATATGCTAATTAAAAAAAAATTAAATGGGGTAAAAGATTTGCAAAATGCTCTTCAAAACTGCATTTGCATATAAAATGCACTTTTACGCCACCGATATTTTTTCAGTTTATAAGATATCAAAATAGACTTACATACCATTCAAAGTTACACAGATTTAGCATTTTTTTTACTTTTTTAAAAACGAAAATCGTGAATAAAATCGCGAGTTTTTCAAATATTTTCGATCTGATGGATGAAATTTGAAATTGGCTCCATAGAGTATCTGTATGAAAAAAATAACAGAAATCGGAAGACCCTGGGTCAAAAAATGCCTAAAATTACCAAATGTCTGGTGGAATGGACGATATAGAAAAAAGTTGGTCCTAAATTAATTAAATACATTTACGAACTAAAGCGGATGTTGCTGCATCGCATTATTAAAGATTGTTTAAGCTTTTTAGAAAATTGAGGTTTAGGCTTGTGGTCAGAACAAACTGGTGACTCGATTCGCCGTGAATTTTTATAGTTTTGTGATCTTTATTTATCTTGATTTTTAATTCGAAGTATATACGTTTGATGATCAATGAAATTAATTTTTCTATCACGTAAGGTTTTTAAGATATTCGCGTTTGAATAATGAAATATTTGGGTCTCCTCTGAAACGTATTCTTAAGTTGCTCAAACACAATAGTACTCGATTTAGTAAAAATCTGGTATTCAAATTTTGCTATCGCGTACTTTTTTTGAAAAATTGGCGTTTGAAAAACTCAAACTCCACTCACACTAAAATTTTTAAACGCGAATATCTCAAAAACAGAACATGCTTGAAAAATTTGGATTGCAGTTTTGGAACCAGGAGGTCCATTTTATATTAAATCAAGTCCTATTTGGTGGAAGCAACGTAAGAATACGTAACAGTGGACCCCTAAAAGTGCTAAAACATTGTTTTTTTTTTTACTTTTTAACAGCGAATATCTCAAAAACGGTTCGTGCTAGAAAAATTTGGACGGTAGATTTGGAAGCAGGATACCAAAATATATAAGGACCAGTTAGAAATTCCACTGGGAGGTTTTTGCTGTCGAACAGTGTTTTTAGTGTAAATATTACAAAAAAATACTCTTTCAATCAATCTTACAAAAAGAAGTGAACAATCACTTCTAATTTAGAAGTTCTAAGTCACCAAATAAAAATGACATAATCACACCCAAAATGTCAAGAAATATGTACTTCTAAAGAAGTGTTGAAAAAAGCACTTCCAAAAGGTCAAGTTATATTAACATCCGGATCACTTCTTCAGAAGTTGTGATAAAAATGTTAATATATATGTACATAATTAACACTAGTGATATATGATATACTTAAGTGCCAATCTTTCGCCACTGAAAAGTGGCGAAAAAAAGAACATACTTTGTGTGTCACGCCCATATTAAATTCATCAATGTTTCAGTTGAAGAAGAAGTACATCTGGTTCATAAGTTGTGGTGAATTTTGTAGTGAATGGTAAGCTCTTTTTTTGCTGGGAAGTTTTGGATGAAAAAAAAATATGAAAAAAAATATTGATGACCAAAAATATGATGAATACAATAAAATTTGGCAAAAAAAAATAAAATTAATGAAAAAAAAATTTAAGAAAAATTTTTTTTTTTATGAAAAAATAATTATGAAAAAAACATTTGGGCGAAAAATTTTTTTTTGATGAAAAAAAAATTTTATGAAGAAAAAAAAAAATTACTGCAAAAAATGTTTTGATAAAAAAAATTTTTGATGATAAAAAAAAAAAATAAACACCAGCCTAAAAATATTGTCAAGTTAAAAAAAAACGAAAAATTCAGTGGGCTATAAAAAAAAAAAAATTGACCCGTTACAGAGCAAAAACCTTTGGGGTTTTTACTACTTCAATTAAGTTCTTTCGAACTGTCTCCTTTTGGTTGCCCAGCAAAACTTTGACTACCAAATAAGGTATAAAATAAGGTATAGGATAACTTCCCAGCAAAAACATGGTAATGAGTTGTGAAAAGTAATCATTACCAAGTACATTATTTATAATGAGTACCCATTACCATTAACATTATTTTAAGCCCAAAAGTAACTACTTCTCAGTAATATGTTATAAAAGCACCTCTAAGTAATAATATCATCTTGCACTTGCAGTTTTTAACCTTTACAATTCAATTAACTTAAAAATTACTTAAAAACTTAATAAACATTACGCAATTTTTAAGTTTTAGTAAAAACAAGTTAAATTTTAAATGTTTTAATTAACTAATTATTTTACTCCTTATTGGTAATGGGTTTTTACTCCTTATTTGTAATCCGAGGCAGTAACTACTTATTTATCTCCATACTCTTCACTAGTTATTTTTGTCTCACGCCCTTGTTAAAATAATTAGTGTTTCATTCAATAAGTAACTACTGATTAACATCTGTTTCGGATTACAAAACCCATTACTAGTAATGCCAATTTTTGCTGGGTTATTTTATACCAAGTGCACTGATGATTTAAATATGGGATGAGACTCAAAGTAATGCATACGAGTAAGGTATAAAATATAGCTTACCAGAACGTAATATATAAGGTGTTTCGAATAGTGAGCAAGTAACGATGAATTAAATTTACTCACATGATTGTAAGTGAGTAGAAAAAAATATGCCCGTGAGTGTCTGTGATTGAAAAATTCCTGTCGTGGCCCCATCTCTAGTTTAAACTAATGCATATTTTTATAAAATATTTATTTTTTATGTTATTATAATGCAATATGTATTTATTTACAAATAATGCATAACACAGCTCAACAAGAAAATGAGTATTGGATTCTGGTTAGTGATTTGGATGGTGTCTGTTGCGCTGATTCCAAATCCGGAGCCCAAATTTGTCTATCACATCAGGATTTTGAGTAATTCGCGGTTAAAAGGCCGAAAAAGGGCATTTTTGACCCTTTTTAAAAGCTTATAAAATAATGTCCTGACATGCAAATGACTTGATATCAAGCTCATTCGAAAGCCTGTAATTTTCTCTCAAAGATAAGATAAAATGTTCTAAAAATTTAATTTTCTAAAATGGTAAAAAAAATCATTAGCAAAAAACTTTCCATTTTTTCAATATTTAGTTTATTTACACAGTGTTTTTTAACAAATTTCCATACAAATTCATACGTAAATTTTAGATTTAAAGCACTTGTGGTTAATGATTTATTTACCATTTTAGAAAATTAAATTCCAAGAAGATTTGATCTTTTCTAAAAGAGAAAATTACACACATTCGAATGAGCTAGATACCAAGTGATTTGCATGTCAGGATCTTATTTTACAGGCGTTCAAAAATGGTCAAAATGGGCATTTTTTGACACTTTAACCGCGATTTTCTCAAAATTGTGACGTGATAGAAAAATTTGAGTGACCGTTTTGGAGTCGGGGCACCAAACCCCATCAACTTTTTTTGGTTTCATCCAAAACGCAGCGACAAACCTCAGATTTGTAGAGCGGTGTAATTTAAAATTTTGAAATAATACAAAATGTAACCAAATATAAGTCACCCATGATTTAATATTTAGAAATTATAAATATGAAATACATTTTTTGCAATAATCATGCATTATGTAACAAGTTATTAGTAAAACATTATTTTCACCTGAAAATAATATGTTGTTGAACAAATGTTTGGTAAGACATCCTTAAATAATGCTACAAATAAGGTACATACACCCATTACCACAGTTTTTGCTGGCAGAGGCCCTAAATGGGCTATTTCACTGTGGTATTGGAAAAATTAACAATATCATCAGTAAAAAACCAATAATTTCGCACTTTTGGTGATACGCTGTTACAGATTATTCCAAAAATATGACAGTATTTGATATAAAATGGACCTCCTGATTAAAAAACTGGAATCCAAATTTGTCTAGAATGTTTCGTATTCGAGATATTCGCGTTTGAAAAATTTTTAAAGAGAAAATCTTGAATGCAAACATCTTAAAAACAGAATATGCTAGACAAATTTGGATTGCAGTTTTGGTATCAGGTGGTACAATATGTATGACGTTCTAGAAAAACATTGATGGCAGATTTGGATTCATGAGACCAAAATATATAAGTTTGTTTACACATAATTACAATAACAAGTCTTCTGTTAGAAAAAACAACAGCAACAACCACACTCGAATTGAATAACTCAGATTTAGTTGATACTTGCTTAACAGCCTACTTGGCGTATCGGTCTAGAGTGATTGTACGTTACAAGCAGTTAATAGCAAAGTATTACAGATGATGATGAGTTCAATCCTTGTCGGCTGCTATCTGTAAATAATTTTCACATATAGAGTTTTATTGACTATTAACTAAATAAATTTGACATTAAAAGTTTTTCTGAAGATTATTATAACTGGATAATATGAAACTAGTAAAAAACAAACCAGAATGTCTTAAATTTTTAGAAAAATTAAAATTTTTCTTTCACACTTTTCTCAATTCAAAACCATATATAACAAATCGAAAAATTATAATACTACTACATAATTATAATTAGAGCCTGAGCTCGACTGTCTTTACAGAAACAATAATTTATATCAGAATAAGTTGGATATTTGAATGGGTGGTTTTTGTTTTCGAACAGTGTAATTATTTAGCAATAAGTCGAAAACAGGATCAGCTCGGATTTTCGTCTTAACGATTTTTAAAGTTTAAACTAAAGAAAATTGAAATGCCTGTAGCCAATTTTGTCACTATTTTAACAAAACCTAAACTTTCTTTAAGAGGGGTGTGAATCATACGATGGCGATACTTTATGCAAGTGTATGTATGATTTTGAACTGATTAAAATTTCCAGATCTAGAATTTTTGCACGTGTATCATTCAAGGGTTAAACTCCTCTTACAAGACCTATGTTTATTTTGGTAATATATAGTATAGTTTCTTTTCATTCATCTGAAAAGCAGTGGAATTATTAATAACATAAACGGTCACATACGTAAACGGTCAGTTCTTTTTTCCATTCATCATAATTTCTTTTTGTGTAAACTTTTATAAAAATTTTAACCATTTTTCTTTATATCAATATGTGTATTCCACAATGTGGTTTCCTTTCACTCATTGTGAAATCTCTCATTAAAAAAAAAACAACCAACATATGTTTTTGAAAGGCTTAGTTCACATGCCTTTTGCATGCATGTGTATATTCGTGTATTCGTTATATGGCATGGCCTTTTTATGTTAGAAAATATGTTACGGAAAGGGTTTATTAGTTGGTTGGTTAGTTTTCTTGTTTGTGTTGCGGTGGCTTCTTTGTTTTTATGAATTTAAAACATAATGTTTTTTGATTTTAAATTAATTAAAGCCATTATTATTTGTGTATGCCAAAAATGTGTCTCATTTATTTTAAGTTTTTGACTTTAGAGAAAAAAAAAATTTAAAAAAACAGGTCATTCGTTAATATGCGTGTAACATATTTTTAGTGGTTTAGCTTGGATAACATTTTGTATGTTCTTTTGATAAATTGCGGTTTTACAAATGTGAAATATTTATATAATGAGTAAAAAATGATATTAAAGGTAAATATTATTTTATTGAAAAAGGGAAGTAATTTTTTAAAAACTGAACCAAATTTTTGTGGTCATTTTTGAAGCAGAAAACTTTTGGCGAACAAAATTATTTTTGTTTTAAGGGTTCAAGTCAGGGATGTTAAATGGGGTTTTCAATTTTGTACCAACTTTCAAAAAAAATTGTACTTTTTGGACCCTCACGGTACCATATTTTTTAAATTAATAAAAAACTTACCTAAAAAAATTAAAGTGTTAATTCAGGGTCGTTTTTGAACAATTTCTTGAAATATATTCTGCTGAAAAATGTCTCATTGTCCGATACTTTATCTATAGGAAAAGTTCTCAGAATTCTAGAATTTTTCGACAGGAGTGTGTAAACACGAAAATTGTGTCAAGATTTCAGAATTCTTCTAAATATAAAATGTCTCAAAATCTGCAATTAGTACTATTTTTAATAAGTGTCTATATATAACTTCCTGACAATTCTGTGGAAAATTTTGCGACTTTTTGTTTGATAAATGTGATTAAGAACTTATTTTCTTGAGTGTCTAATTATGATACCTTTTCTTTTTTGTAAAAAAATTTTAGAAAAATTTCATTTGAAAACTACTTTAAATTGCTTTAAAACATGGGGTAAAAACTAAAAA
Organism: Pegoplata infirma; assembly: GCA_963921195.1. Lineage (NCBI taxonomy): Eukaryota > Metazoa > Arthropoda > Insecta > Diptera > Anthomyiidae > Pegoplata > Pegoplata infirma. Next base: position 73,108,224 of record OY992536.1, on the reverse strand, counting down.
TTAATCTCATTTATAGTGTAAATCGGTCTAGCATTAGAACCCCTGTGAGCATTTTATAAAGTTTAGAAAAAAAAAGCTGGGGTCTTTTATTAATACTTGAGTTATAAAGAAAGAAATTGGAAATTTTAAAATTGTACCAAATGAGTCGCGGTAGTACCACGGTACTTTTGAAAACCAAATGTACCAAAAAAAGTACAATTGTACCAACTTTAACATCCCTGGTTCAAGTTGAAAAAATGCAAATCACCTCATACTTTCTTTCAACTTTTTTGTTTCTTACATTATTTCGCAAGGGTTACCAACATGATCTGGAATTGCAGACACAAATGAAGGAATTTGCATTTTCTCAGTAATTTTATTGGTTGTTTTCTGTAAGTACAGATCGATCGAGTTGAAAAAATGCTGAAGAAAAATTGAATTTCTAAAAGTTATAGACATTTCTGGTATTCCCATACCGGTTTCATACACTCCAATTAGTGTTATCATCAGTAGGATTTTCAATGTCAGTTTGTCATGTTATTAACTGTTTGTTGTTTATTTGAAAAGTTTAACGTTTTGTCATTTTTAAAGGAAAAACCATTTGTTTAATGTTAAGTTTTTTCAAATGACTTTTTCTGTTCTTTGTTTCAAAAATAACAATATAAAAAATAAAGACTTTTATGAGCATTAAATTTTGAAAGTCATTTATTTTTGTCCTGTAAGTAAAAATAAGTGATTCTTCTTTAGTTTTTAATGATTTCTGTACGTTATTTTTTTTTAAATTGTTGGCATTTTTTAAAGAAAAATCATTAGCTTTAACCTACTTATGTGGGTTATTTTTTTGTAAAAAAAAATCAAAAAATTATTTATAGAAATATAAAAACATGTTTGTGTCAAGTGACTTTGGCACGGTGGATAGAATGCCTGGCCAGAATGTAGTTGATTGCGAAATCGATTCCCCAAAATGTTATTATTATTTTTTTTTTTAATATAACTCAATAGAAAAATTGTAAAAATAACCTACGAAATCACAAATTTTTAATGTTTTCGTAGGTAATTTTTTTTTTTTTGAATTTGTTTGTAAAAATAACACAACAATCATTAATTTCACCGCTCAACACTCATTTTCCAGTTTGAATATTGGTGATAAATTTTAGTAGACTTTGATCTCCTGATTCCAAATCTGTTCTCCAAATTTTTTCATCACGTCCAGATTTTTAGTTATTCATGGTTAAAAATGCGAAAAATTAAGATTTTTGCATTATTTGAAAGCCTGCACAGCAGCCATTCAGTGGAATTCAAATCTGGTATAAAGCGCAAAAGTATAATTTGTCTTTGGTCTCCAACATAGAAAACAATTTTTATCTAATTATTGCGTTTGGTTGGGTTACACTTGCGTTTTAAAATGACCTTAGTTTTTTTTGATATTTTTCTAAGAAAAACTAAAAAAAATAAATATTTTACAAATTTAAGTTTTCTGTGTTATTTTTCGTACAAACCGGAAGATATCTTTAATGGGTTTAAAAGTCTATAAGAAAGAATGAGCTTTTGCCTAAATTTTGAGCTCATCACAGTAAAGATTGATCATCTGGTTTTTGCCTTTTAAAAATGGTGCTTTTTCTAATTTTTTTCACAGTGTTTTTAAAATACATGTTTGGCCAATATTAGTGCAACAACTTAAATTTTTTTTGATCATATATTTGAGATCATATTTCAATTCTACTCTAACGCTTTATACCAGATTTTTATTTCACCCAGTGGCTGCTGTGCAGGCTTTCAAAAAATGCAAAAAATCGCGTTTTTTCGCATTTTCGACCGCGAATAATTAAAATTCTAGACGTGATGGAAAAATTTGGAGCACAGATTTGGAATCAGCGAGTCAAAATTTTGTATCAAACTTCAAACCGGAGTCAAAAACCTTCGATTTGTTGATCGGTATTTTTAATGTTTTCGTAGGTTATTTTTTTCGAATTTGTTGGTAAAAAAATTATAGTAGCGTTATTTTTTTAAACTTTGATCTCAATTTTCTCAAAAACCTGGTGTGATGGAAAAGTTTAGAGACCAGATTTATGATCACAAAAATAATTTCAATTAGCTGTGTAAGGTCGTGTCGCAGTAGCATTAAGTTTTTTTTTTTTTTTCAAAATGTTGAGTAATGTTGTTGTAGAATTTAAATATTGCCATGCCAGGGTTGCCATTGTTGTCATTTCATTATAGGTTGCCACGATACAGCAATAATAGAAGGACCGATTAAAGTTCTGTAAATTTTATTTTGTAAAGTATTAAAAACTCTTGTGAATTTGGGAGTAAAAATATTCGATCTAAACCTAAAAAATGCAAAAATACCTAAAAATTACTTTTTTTTGGCAACAAAAAAAATATGAGATAAAAAAATTAAATAAAGCTAGAGTTTTAAAGACTAGGGTTTTTAGTCCACCAGAACTTGTTTTATCGTGGCAGCCAATTTTGAACATAGGTAAGGAGAAAAGCGGTTTGAAATTTAGCAGTTTTAACTTTTTTTAGAGTTATGTACTAATTTTGTAAAACGCAATTCCCCGCCTTGTAAAAAATTTAATGCAATTTATTGTTGTAACAAAAACAATTCCAACAGAAACTTGGACAATTTTTCGTTTTAAAAAATTAGAGGGGTAATGCTTTATTTTGAATTTATTTAACAACCTGTAACTTTTTTTTTCTGACAGTTTTCTTATCTCCATTTTTAATCAGATATATAAAATTGAAACGTTAAATAAAAATATATAAAGTGTGAACCCCCTTAAAAGTTTTTCTGGGTTCCATTCTTTTTTTTTTGCATTCTTGTTAAACAAATGAAATATTTTTCTGGGAGAAGAAGTTCAAGGTCTTGCACACATTTCAGGCCATTGTGAGCTCGTATGTATTGTGTACGTGCAAAAAGCCAAATTGATTTGGCACCTGGGTGGTATGGTTTCCGATCTCTGGTAATATAGAAGTTTATTTCAGCCCGATACAGCGACGATTTATACTATTGACCGGAGTACGACTTTTCTGCCACATTTAATATGCACCGGGCTTTTTGAATGGGAAATTATTTTTAATTGAGAACTTTTAACATGTTTTGTACAGAATCACTTTTTTGAGTTATGATACTGTTGTATAAAATGAAAGATATATTCATATAATTTTAATATATTTACACATATGTATATTGTATGTTTTTAAATATCTTTAGTAAAAATGATTTCGTATATAGCCATATATAAATTAATATAAATATATCATTTTATACATAGTTAGATCTTTTTATATATAATTATATAAAAAAACAATCAGATATGACCAAAATTCGTATCAAATTATATAAAATTGGATATAATTCCAAATAAAATTTTATAAAACTTGATACGAATTTTGGTCTTATCAGAGTAATTTTTATATAATTTTATATTCATATGTAAAATTAGATAAAATTGTATCAATTTATACACGGATATTAGGGTGGCAGCTATTTTGCAAAACTTCGAATTTGCAGGAGTGCACCCCTAATTTTTATTACATTTGGTCTAAAAATGCTATATTAAAAATGTCAGCCAAATCGGACAACGTTAACACGAGGCGCATCGAGGTCAAAGGTCAAAAAATAGCCATATTTTGATGAAAAACAATAAATAAATGGTGTTGTTTTTTGAATATATTGTTAAAAAGTGGTACACGAGTTGTTTTTGGTATAGGAATATAAATTAAAAAATTTTGGGTTTTCAAAAATTAACCCTTGTAAGTCTTTCGGGGTCAAAATGACCCAATTTTCACAAAATGACCCCTAAAACACGAAAATCAGCCCCAATTTTCTAAATTTATTGAAATAAACCAATGTAAACCCATATTTATATTCTATTCTATCATAAATACTCAGATATGAAATACTGTCTTTCTAGGATGTCATTCACCCGTTTCACGGTAAGGCCAAAAATATGCATTTTATTTGGCGTGGTTTTCAAAACTGATATTTTGGTTTTTTCAAAATTTTCTTAAACAAAATTAGGAAAAATGCTGAAAAACCACAGAATCTTATAAAATATATGTTAACATATAAAAATTTTTTTTTTGTGGGATATCTCTCGGATAGTTTGGCGGGGGCATCGATTTAAATTCAGCGGATTTCGAGGAAAATGCCTTTTTTGCCCACAATTTATTCAATATGGAAAAAATTTGGTAAATATTTTAAAATTTGACAAAGTCAGGGCCATAAATTATTAAAAACTATGTTAGACATTAACCCTAAACGTTTTAGGAAAATAGAATAATATTAACCCGGTTTTTATTCGGGTCAAAGGTCAAATTTAGGGATATTTGGATTTTTTTTGGAAAAAGCATCTAAATATGAAATGTTTATTGCGATTTTTTATAAAACTTGGTATAATTATTGTACGAGCTCAGAAAAATAATTATTTAATTTTTTTTAAATTAACCCATAAATGAACATGGGGTCAAAATGGCCCAGCACATTAAAATTTCTTTATATAGATTTTTATATTTTCTTTCGATTTGTATAAAACTTGTTATGATTATGTGCGAGGTCAGAAAACTAATTATTTGATTTTTTTAATTAACCCATAAATGAACATGGGGTCAAAATGGCCCAGCACGTTAAAAATTCTTAATATAGTTTTTTTTATTTTTTTTTTTCTATTTCTATAAAACTTGTTATTATTTTTATGCGACGTCTGAAAAAATAATTATTTGATTTTCATTGTCATTTATGAGTTAATTAAAAAAAATATCTGACCTCGAACAACGGTTATACCAAGTTTTATCGAAATCAAAAAAAATATCATTAAGCATTTTTAACGTGCCCCCATGTTCATTTATGGGTTAATTAAAAAAATCAAATAATTAGTTTTCTGACCTTGCACAATGTTTATACCAAGTTTTATAGAAATAAAAAAAAATATATATTAAGAATTTTAACGTGCTGGGTCATTTTGACCCCTTGTTCGTTTATGGATTAATTTAAGAAAATTAAATAATTATTTTTTCAGACGTCGCATAAAAATAATAACAAGTTTTATAGAAATAGAAAAAAAAATAAAAAAAACTATATTAAGAATTTTTAACGTGCTGGGCCATTTTGACCCCATGTTCATTTATGGGTTAATTAAAAAAATCAAATAATTAGTTTTCTGACCTCGCACATAATCATAACAAGTTTTATACAAATCGAAAGAAAATATAAAAATCTATATAAAGAAATTTTAATGTGCTGGGCCAATTTGACCCCATGTTCATTTATGGGTTAATTTAAAAAAAATTAAATAATTATTTTTCTAAGCTCGTACAATAATTACACCAAGTTTTATAAAAAATCGCAATAAACATTTCATATTTAGATGCCTTTTTCCCAAAAAAATCCAAATATCCCTAAATTTGACTTTTGACCCGAATAAAAACCGGGTTAATATTATTCTATTTTCCTAAAACGTTTGGGGTTAATGTCTAACATAGTTTTTAATAATTTATGGCCCTGACTTTGTCAAATTTTAAAATATTTACCAAATTTTTTCCATATTGAATAAATTGTGGGCAAAAAAGGCATTTTCCTCGAAATCCGCTGAGTTTAAATCGATGCCCCCGCCAAACTATCCGAGGGATATCCCCCAAAAAAATTTTTTTTTATATGTTAATATATATTTTATAAGATTCTGTGGTTTTTTCAGCATTTTTCCTAATTTTGTTTAAGAAAATTTTAAAAAAACCAAAATATCAGTTTTGAAAACCACGCCAAATAAAATGCATATTTTTGGCCTTACCGTGAAACGGGTGAATGACATCCTAGAAAGACAGTATTTCATATCTGAGTATTTATGATAGAATAGAATATAAATATGGGTTTACATTGGTTTATTTCAATAAATTTAGAAAATTGGGGCTGATTTTCGTGTTTTAGGGGTCATTTTGTGAAAATTGGGTCATTTTGACCCCGAAAGACTTACAAGGGTTAATTTTTGAAAACCCAAAAATTTTGAATTTATCTTCTTATACTAAAAACAACTCGTGTACCACTTTTTAACAATATATTCAAAAAACAACACCATTTATTTATTGTTTTTCATTAAAATATGGCTATTTTTGACCTTTGACCTTTGACCTCGATGTTAACGTTGTCCGATTTGGCTGAAATTTTTAGCATTGCATTTTTAGACCAAATGTAATAAAAATTAGGGGTGCACTCCTTCAAATTCGAAGTTTTGCAAAATAGCTGCCACCCTAACGGATATATACAAAATCATTTTAATTAGGGATGTCAATATTTTTGTATATTTTTAAATATGTCAATTATATATCGATCATACGCTTTGTTGCACAATACATCAAAACATATTAACATCACTCATACGCCTACACTTCTTGTTCACAATAAAAAATCGCTAATAAGCCATGTTACACAAAATATTTAAGGCTATATATTTGCATCACTCATACGCCATGGCATGAAAAGGCATGTTTTTACTTTTTAAACATAATACAAATTGTAGATCTATCCAAATCAATCAATTTACTATAAAATGGCATTGAATTGTAGTTTCATGTTTTGGTATAAATCAAGGTTGGCAATCGATAACCACCCAGAATAACGGTATTTGGCTATTGTACCGCAACCAATAAAGATATGGACATTTTTAAAAGCGATTATGAAAGTCTATGAAATTTCTAGTTCTTTTGATGTGTTACTTCGTGTTTGTACCGGTTGCTTTTCGAAATATATTCCAATACCTTTATAATACCGTTTGAAACGAAGAAGACTATATACCCGAGTAAAAATAAACATATATAACAATATATAATTTGATACAAACATAATATATCATATATGATTATATATCCTGTAGGATATTTTCTAAATTTTTTAAATGCAATCATATGCAGTTATATATAATTTAATCATGATTCGGATTAAAAGGTGTACGGTTGATATAATTATATAAAATTATGTGAGAGTCAATACAAAATTTGCTTTTCTATATAATCTATATATATAAAGTAGTTACGTGACTGACTGATGACTGACTGACATACAAATCACGCATCATCCCACAGCCCAAAACTCTGAAGCTAGAGTCTTGAAATTTGGATTGTAGTCTCACCTCACGGAATACATATCCGCTAAGGCTGGGTTTTTGGAAATGTTGATTTTAAGGGGTAAAAACGAAGGGTTGAAAAAGGGAAAACTGAGTACTTTGGTACTTTTTATTTTTTCTGTAAAAAAAAAATCAATTAATTTGAAATTTGAAATGCAGGATCCTTTAACGGAAAAACATTCCCAAAAAAACGGCTTTCTGGAAATTCGGATTCCTAAGGGTAAAAAATGGTACTTTGGTACTTTTTATATTTTTTGAAATTAAGGTCCTACAAAAATATTTAAAGTTGCAATGGTGGTTCCAACAACGGAAAAAATTCAGAAAACGTACTTTTTCAAAGTTCCGATTCTTAGGGGGGTAAAAAAGCGAGAACTTTGGTACATTTTATTTTTTCTAAAAAAAATCCTATTAATTCAAAAATAAGAATGTACGGAAAAACATTCCCGAAAAGTACTTTCTAGAAATTTGAATGCCTAAGGGTAAATTGTACTTTGGTACTTTTTATGTTTTTTGAAATTAAAGTCCTTCAAAAAAATTAAAATTTGCAATGTTGTTTCCAAAAACGAAAAAAATCTGAAAAAGTACTTTTTCGAAATACCAATTCTAAGGGGGGTTAAAAGCGAGCACTTTGGTACTTTTTATTTTTTCTGAAAAAAATCCTTTTAATTTGAAAATTGGAATGTAGGACCCTCTAACATAAAAACATTCCTAAAAAAGTACTTTCTGGAAATTCGGAAAGTTGTAAAAAATGTACTTTGGTACTTTCTAATTTTTTTTAAATTACGGTCCTACAAAAAAATAATAAAATGTTGGTTCCAACAACGGGAAAAATTCTGAAAAAGTACTTTTTCGAAATTCCGATTCTAAGGGGGTAAAAAAGTGTATTTTGGAACTTATTCCTGAAATAATGCTCCTGGAAACTTTAAATTTGGAATGCAGGGTTATTTAGCGAAAAAAGATTTCTAAAGAAGGCAAAGAATTTTTTGTTTTTTAGCGCATGTAAGCGCATATTCGGAACGGAGTGAAAGCCACATAGGACTAATCGGAATGGAATAGGATGGTAAAAACCCCATCCTATGGAGCAAACCAATTCTCAGATGACGATATATAAAGATTACATACCGAAAAGTTCCAAAAATGGGTGGTTTACTATCATTATGAAAATTTTCTGAATTTACGGGCAACGAAATACCCTGCGCACGCTAGTTTAACATAAAATTATATATAGCTTATTCTGTTCCATACAAAACTATATATGTTTCCAATTAACCAAAAATTTTCTAAGTTTTGTAGGCGAAGTATAAAAAACTTTTTAAAATGTTCCTAAACATTTCCTTGTCAGGCCCGAGTAAAAAAGATCTGATATAATCATATATTCTGCACTCAAAATAATTACTCTGTTAAATACTCTGTAATATGACTGTAATCTCAATTCGACAGATATTTGACAAAGTTATCTGTCGAAATACAGATTTTAAGAAAATACTTTGTATTTTCTTGTAACCGAGAAACAAAATGTTATCTGTAATTTTACTTTATACTTTGTAATCTCTATTTAACAGATAATAAACAGAGTTTTTTGCTAAGATATAGATTTAAGAAAAATACTTTGTCTTTTCTCGTAACCAAAATACTAAATTTCATCTGTAATTTTACTTAGTGCTCTGTAATACAGTTTTCAAATAAAACTCTCTTTAAAAAACTTCCAAATATTTCAACCCCTCTTGAAAAATCGTCTTAAATAACAATAAAACCTGGTAAATTTTACGAGGATGTCGTGTAAAATTAGAGGTACTCGTAAAAAACTCGTAATTTTCACAAAAATAAAAAAAAAGTAAATTTACAATTTGGAAGCAATCATTTTCCAATTTTCAACACTACTTGCACATTAAGGAAAGAGAAACTGATCAGGAATCAAACAAAAAGTAAAATTCTGGTCGCTTTTATAAATATTTTACAGATAATTCTGTAAATTTACTGTTTTTATTCATTGACATCATTTTACAGAGTTTTCTTCGTTAAATAACAAAAAATCTTGCTGGTTGGAAATCTATGGTATTTTCTGTTCCCTAGTAAAAAAGTTTTGATATAATGATATATAATTTGATACAATCATATTAAATTATATATGACTTTTTATATGTTCAGATCTAATTTTATCTAAGATTTATTGCGGCTCCATTTTCTTATCTGAGGTTATACATAAACATATCTGACTTTATGTAATTATATAAACCTATATTAATTTATATAAAATAAGATCAAGTGGATTTAATTGGATGTGACTAAAATTCGGATCTAATTGTATCATTTTTTATATTTGTGTATCTAAAATAATACATTTAGATCAATATCTGATCCAACTTGATACAGCCAATTTTGAGATCAAATTAGATCTTAAAAGTTTTTTTTTTACTCGGGTTGGCTCAGCAGAGTATCTCTGTAATTTAACAGAGTGATTATTTTGAGTGTGTTATATAATTATTTATATTTACATATGGTTATGCATGAACTTTGATATGGACATATAAGCATTGTATTTTTCCTTATTTTTTAATATGATAAAATACATATATACCGATCTATATGATCTATATGATTTTATTTATAATTATATCCCGAAAAAAATTTTAAAAATTTTCTATGTCCCGGACAATTAAAAAATTTTCAAGTCCTAAAAAATTTTATGAAAATTTTCCAAAGTTCCGGACACAAAATTTTTTTTGCAATTTTTTTTTTTTTTGGAGTAAAAAAAGTCATTGAAAATGTTTTTAGGAGAAATTTTTAATAATTCAAGAAGAATGCAATAAAAACACCCCGAGTAAAAAAAAGTTATATGACGCAATATTTATTTTTATATGAACAGATATGCTTTTATGTAAATCCATATTAATTTTGATCCGAAAATTGGCGGATCGAATATTATGCGATTATATCAAATTCTATTATTTTTGATAAAATAATATCAAATTTGATTTAGTTTGATCCCAAAAATGGGTCTATCTAATTGTATTAATCATATCTTATCTGTTAAAATTAGATAAATTTTTATATAGAAGAATTCCAAAATTTTTGACTACCAAAAAAACACTTTTTCGGCCTTACCTATTTTAATTGTCTTAAAAACTGGTATATATGTTCTTCTGATTTTTGTTGAATTTCGGTTTTTGTTATTTAGTCAAAATTGTGAATGGTTCGCGTTTTATCGCTGTTCAAAGTTGGCATTTTGCAACAATTGTATGATAAATACACAATGTTTAAATGATCGTATCTTTGGAGCGCATCATCCGATTATCACGAAATAAAGCACAAAATATTGGTTATGTCCTGAACTTAAAACACAATTTTGAAAAAGGATAGGATGCTTAGCAAAAAGGATATTGAAATTAAAAAAATGTCCTTAATTTGCAAATATCTCAAAACGCGTATTTTTAATTTTCCTTTATTTTTTTGCACATATAGCCCAGAATGTACTTAACAACATATCCAAATTCCAAATTGGGGTGATAAGCGGTTTAATTGTAAACGTGGTTTCATGAAACGCATTATTGATTTTTGTTAATAACTCTCGTTTACAAATGAAAAACAATTTCTGCGCACTAACCACGAATAATTTTTTTAAATGTATTTTTTATCGCTTAACTCAAAAATTTCATTAAAACAACATTTCGCCAATACATTTTTGTTAAATGAATTTTTTAGCGTTTTTTGGAGGTGTTTTAACTATTTTGCTTATATCTTAAGTTCTGTTTATCTGATCTTCTCGCAATAACAACCAAACTAAAGATAATCAAATTTCCAACAAATCCCACATTCATCATTTTTTCATCAGTTCATAGCTTTACGCGCAAATATTTTTTTTTAGCGTTATTTGGAGGTATTTTGACTATTTTTCTTATATCTTGAGTTCCGTTCATCTGATCTTTTCGCAATAAGAACCAAATTAAAGACAATCAAATTTCCAACAAATCTTACATTCATAATTTTTCCATCAGTTCAAAGCTTTCCGTTCAATAGGCAAACATATGACTAACATAAGTTTTTTGATAAACAAATCGTTAAAAAAAAATTAAAGAAATAGAAATCTTTGCAATTAATTAAGTTTTTTTATTTATCTGCAAAGCCTGAACATTTAGAAATATAACAAAGTTGATTTGATGAAATTCAATAGGTTTACTCCGAAGTTAACACAAATTATATGAAAATACATGAGAAAAGCACTAAAGGTATTATATTGATATATAAAAAAAATAAACAAATAAGCTGTTTTAAAAAAAACAAGGAAAATCTTTAGGGTAGTTTCATAAAATTTTTCATAACTTTGGTATTTGCTCATAGATTTGAATGAAACCCTTTTATAATCGTTGTAAATGTTCAGGCTTTTAAGATAAATAAAAAAAAATTGCTAATTTGTAACAATTTCTGTTTTTTTTTTAATTTTTTTAAAAATGAGCTTTGTTAATAAAAAAAAATGGTTTTCCTTGTTTGGCTATTGCGCGTAAAGTTATGAACTGATATAAAAATAATGAATGAAGGATTTGTTGGAAATTTGATTGTCTTTAATTTGGTTCTTATTTCGGAAGGATCAGATAAACGGAACTCAAGATATAAGGAAAATAGTCAAAATACCTCCAAATAACGCTAAAAAAATTTATTTGCGCGTACAGCTATGAACTGATGAAAAAATTATGAATTTAGGATTTGTTGGAAATTTGATTATCTTTAGTTTGGTTTTTATTGCGAGAAGATCAGATAAACAGAACTTAAGATATAAGCAAAATAGTTAAAATACCTCCAAAAAACGCTAAAAAAAATCATTTAACAAAAATGTATTCGCGAAATGTTGTTTTAATGAAATTTTTGAGCTTAGCGATAAAAAATACATTTAAAAAAATTATTCGCGGTTTGTGCGCAGAAATTGTTTTTCATTTGTAAACGAGAGTTATTAACAAAAATCAATAAGGCGTTTCATGAAACCGCGTTAACAATTAAACCGCTTATCACCCCAATTTGGAATTTGCATATGTTGTTAAGTACATTTTGGGCTATATGTACAAAAAAATAAAGGAAAATTAAAGATACGCATTTTGAGATATTTGCAAATTAAGGACATTTTTTTAATTTCAGTATCCTTTTTGCTAAGCATCCTATCCTTTTTCAAAATTGTGTTTTAAGTACAGGACATAACCATTATTTTGTGCTTTATTTCGTGATAATCGGATGATGCGTTCCAAAGATACGATCATTTAAACATTGTGTATTTATCATAAAATTGTGGCAAAATACCAACTTTGAACAGCGATAAAACGCGAACCATTCACAATTTCGACTAAATAACAAAAACCGAAATTCAATAAAAATCAGAAGAATGGATATGTTAATTTTTGGATAAATTGAACCACCATCGGCTGATTGCCTATGCTATTTTAAATGGAACCAGTCTATAATTAGATGAAATCTGGTAAAATTTTTTGAAATTTTAAACTTGAAATTATAAATTATTTTATCAGATTGGATACATTATCAATTAGAAGATTTTTTATTACATTCTTCGGAATTTTTTCGCGACTTAGCAATTTATTTAAAATTTGTAAAATTTTTTTCTAAAACAATTTTTAAGGGATTTAAAAATTCCAAAAAATGTTTGGGATTTAGAAAATTTAAAAACATTTTTTCGGAACTTAAAAATTTTTCAAATGAATAAAATTTCTCCTAAAAACACCCAGGCAGAAAAATACAAATGGGCCAATACTGGCCCAGTAACATAAACGGTGGTACAAGTATTGCCAGGACGTAGAATTTTTTGTATTTTAGTACTGACCCGGTTACCCAAATGATAACTCTGATCTACGGTTGGCCCAGACGTTCAGACAGCATCGTAAAAGCACTGTAAAAACCAAAAAAAAAACAACGTTGTCCCAATACTTCAAATACAAAAAAATCGGTATTTATTTCATATTTTTATTTATTTATTTTATAATTTTTTTTCAAAGCATACTGGCATATTGAATGAAAAAGATTTTAAATTGAATGTTTTAGCACTTTGCTGTGACGTCCCAGCTAGGGTTCTCTTTTTTGTCTTAATCGATTTTGATTTGTTTTACTTGTTGCCAAATGAAAAAAATATCTTTTAAAAAAAAAAAAATAAAAATACAACGATTATTACAACGATTGCTCATAATCTTATCCACATAGTGTATGAGGCAATTAATACAAGGTCCCCAATACCAGAGTTTTCAGCTTTTTAAAATAGTCAAGGGTATATTCAATCACTTATAAATTTACCAACCAATAATATATGTTTATTAAAGTGCTAATACTTGCTTTTTTCAAGTTACTTGATGCTGCATTTATTAGGGTTTTTGTAAAAAATTTCAATAACTTCAACCAAAATTTTTGAATTTATCGTAATTCGCATAGAAAAACCCTAATAAATGCAGCAACATGTACAACATTAAGGGCGGATTACTCAATAAAAAGTTAGCTGCTAACTGACGATTTAACCTTATGTCAAAATTTTAATGAAAAAGTTAAATTAAACGGAGTTATTTTATAACGGAGCATTGAGTAATCCAGCCTAAGTAATGGTAATAAAATGATGGTAATGGAAATTTTTAGTGCTGAACTTCCGATTAATAAATAGAATATTTACAAAACAAATAGTTTCAGTTCTCACTAAAAAATGTAAGAAAAAATAATAATATGCGGTAAGATTTTTTGTAATAAAGTACTGGTACAGCACTTTTAAGGTTGTTATTTCCAACACTAGCAAAGTACTCTATTTTCAAAAAAAATGTACTTTGCCAGTACTATATTTTTTGTACCGCTGGCAATTTCTGGCTTGGCATTTTCATTTTTTTTTACTCAAAAAAAAAAAAAAAAAATGCCAAAAAAATGTTATGTCCGGGACTTTAGGAAATTTTTATAAAATTTTTAAGACTTGAACATTTTTTATTTTTTTTTTTTTATTGTACGGGACTTAGAAAATTTTAAATTTTTTTTTCGGGATATAATTATAAATAAAATCATATATCTTTTTATCTGCCATATCTAAAAATTTCCGAACTTATATGTCATATCTAATTTCATATAGATCGGTATATAAATAGATATAAATATGTATGTTATCATATTAAAAAATAAGGAAAAATACAATGCTATATATAAACTTATATGTCCATATCAAAGTTCATGCATAACCTTATATAAATATAAATAATTATATATTAGCATATATGGTTATATCAAATCTTTTTTACTCGGGACTTCTAATTGATAATGTATCCAATCTGATAAAATAATTTCTAATTTCACGTTTAAAATTCCAAAAAATACTATAAAAATGTATCTAATTTTAACAGATAAGATATGATTTAATACAATTGGATAGACCCATTTTTGGGATCAAACTTAATCAAATTTGATATTATTTTATCAAAAATAATAGAATTTGATATAATCGTATAATATTCGATCCGCCAATTTTCGGATCAAAATTAATATGGATGTTAAAGGTGTCCTAACGACTAAGGTAATTTTTCAAAATCACTTTTTAATACGTGGTAGGGTCCTAAATTGTAGTTTTGTATCTAAAAATGAGTGAGCCAAAATTTGGAGACAATCGGATAAAAATAACTCGTGCCGAAAATGGATTGAAGTTTTGGGACACTCTTATCTGATGAAAAAACACGTTTTTTCTAGTTTTTTGAAAAATATTGGTATATGCTATTTTTTGTTAATTTTTTTGTTAAGTAATATGAAAATGGTAATAAATTACCTTTCCAAAAAGCTTAAAAAAATTCAAATCGGATGAAAAATAGGCATTTTACGCATACATGCCCCAGACCACTGCATGGTTTTTAAAGCCAAAATTTGAAAATTTTCAAAATTTTTAGGCAAAAAAATAAAAAAAATTAAATTTTACTTTATAATTAAATTAAATACATGTTATAGATAAAAACTAACAGATATGGTAGTCTAACTTTTTTTTCATTTGGCGTGGGTAGTGATATAATTTCCGCGGATTCCGAAGAAAATTAGTTTTTCTAAAATAATTTAGCAATTATGGGAAACAATTTTCTGTATTGCATTATACGAAGTGAAATACATAAATTCTGTAAATTTTTTTGAGAATTCGGGCATCTTTAACCCCTTTTCGTCGAGGTGAAATGACAAATTTGAGAAGTTATACATTTCTATAATACAAAATATCTGCATATATCCGATTTCTCAAAAGTTACAGAATTTACGTTTTACACTTCGATCCGCACAATAGAGCACAAATTTTCAAAAATTTGCTTAATTATTGTAGAAAAACGCATTTTATTTGGAATCCGCGGAAATTGTATCACTACCTGCGCCAAATAAAAAAAAGCTTGACTACCATATCTGCTATTTTTAATCTTAAACATGTTTTCAATTTGATCATAAAGTAAAATTAAATTTTTACTATTTTTTTGCCTAAAAATTTTGAAAATTTTGAAATTCTGGCTCTAAAAACCATACAATGGTCTGGGGCATGTATGCGTAAAATGTTTATTTTTCATCCGATTTTAATTTTATTTCTCGTTTTGAAAAGGTAATTTAGTACCATTTTCATATTATTTCACAAAAAATTTAACAAAAAATATCAAATACCAATGTTTTTCCAAAAACAAGAAAAAACGAGTTTTTCGTTCTTATAAGAATGTCCCAAAACTTCAATCCATTTTCGGCACGAGTTATTTTTAGCCGATTGTCCCCAAATTTTGGCTCACTCATTTTTAGATACTAAAGAACAATATAGGACCCTACCAGTTATAAAAAGGTGATTTTCGTTTTTAAGGACACCTCTAATGGATGTACATAAAAGCATATCTGTTCATATATAATAAAATATTGCGTCATATAACTTTTTTTTACTCGGGGGCTATGTATATCACCTATCTGGTTCGAAGCGTACCCTAACATTTTTTTTGGTTTAGAAAATTATATATTTGGTGAATGTATCGTTGACCTGTGGTTTATCTCAACCCAAACCAAAAAACACCATAATTTTATATGTTTTTATGCAATTAGATCTAATTAGATCCACCAATAAATGGAAATGTCTGGTCAAAACTCGGATGAAATCAAATCATATTTTATACAAGTTGATATTTTTTAATGCAAAAAGATCCACCATTATTCGGATCAAATTGCGTATAAATTAGAGTTGTCAATTATTCGACTTTCAACTTTGTTCGAATAATTCAAATAATTGTTTTTCCTCGTTCGATCAAACGATTAAAGATCAAAATTTATTCGATTAATCGAAGAGAATAACGAATAAAAAAATTATTATAAAAGTTAACTTAATTTTTTTACTTTCAAACGATTTTTGGTTTTATTAAATTAGATTTTGAAAACACTCTTTCGCTAATTGTTGAAGTAGGTGATATAGTAAGAAGAGCATAAAAAAGTTTATCTATTTTTTCTGTTCTTTTTTCAGATTTTTCCAAATATACCATATCGTCTGATATATTGCTAAAGTCCTTTTTATTTTCTGAATTTTTAATACTTTGAATTGAATTATTTAACTCGCATAAAAGATTATTATTTTCATTACTAATAACTACCTCTATTTCAGTACTTTTATCTGAATTATTGTGATTACCTTCAACATAAAATAATCTGGAGTATAATTTATTTGCATATTCTTTTGTTTCGCTTTTTGGAGAATATTTTAAGAAACTTTCATTGCTCGGAAAATTTCCAGAATTTAGAAAAATTATTAACGTATTTAACACTTTTATACGTCTCTCATTAATTCTTATTTTAATACGTTTTAGTAAGTCTGATGCAAAAAAATTATTAATTTTTTCTAAATTATTTAATAAAAACTTGATAACTCCCTCTAATTCTATAATGGATGTGCTATCCAGGGCTATGGCTACAATATATTTTAACTTTCCTACATTTTGTATAAAATCTTTCAAAATTTATGAGAATAAATCAAATTCTAAGCATTTATTTAATTTTTTAATTAAAAAAAAATTGTTCGATTAATCGACATTAATTATTCGATTTATTCGTTATTCGAAAATCGTCATTTTTGAATTATTCGAACAAGAGTTGGGTTTTGTTTGACCGATTAATCGAATTATTCTTAATCGACTGACAACTCTAGTATAAATATATATTGTGTTACATATCATTATTAAAGGTGTCCTAACGACTAAGGTAATTTTTCAAAATCACTTTTTAATACGTGGTAGGGTCCTTAGTTGTAGTTTAGTATCTAAAAATGAGTGAGCCAAAATTTGGAGACAATCGGATTAAAATAACTCGTGCCGAAAATGGATTGAAGTTTTGGGGCACTTTTATCTGATGAAAAAACACGTTTTTTCTAGTTTTTTGAAAAATATTGGTATATGTTATTTTTTGTTAATTTTTTTGTTAAATAATATGAAAATGGTAATAAATTAAATTTCCAAAAAGCTCAAAGAAATTCATTTCGGATAAAAAATAAGCATTTTACGCATACATGCCCCAGACCATTGCATGGTTTTTAAAGCCAAAATTTTAAAATTTTCAAAATTTTTAGGCAAAAAAATAAAAAAATTAAATTTTACTTTATAATTATATTAAATACATGTTATAGATAAAAACTAACAGATATGGTAGTCTAACTTTTTTTTCATTTGGCGTGGGTAGTGATATAATTTCCGCGGATTCCAAAGAAAATGTGTTTTTCTAAAATAATTTAGCAAATATGGAAAACAATTTTCTGTATTGTATTATACGAAGTGAAATACATAAATTCTGGAAATTTTTTGAGAAATCGGGCATCTTTAACCCCTTTTCGTCGAGGTGAAATGACAAATTTGAGACGTTATACATTTCTATAATACAAAATATCTGCATGTATCCGATTTCTCAAAAGTTACAGAATTTACGTTTTACACTTCGATCCGTACAATAGAGCATAAATTTTCAAAAATTTGCTTAATTATTGTAGAAAAACGCATTTTATTTGGAATCCGCGGAAATTTTATCACTACCCGCGCCAAATAAAAAAAAAGCTTGACTACCATATCTGCTATTTTTAATCTTAAACATGTTTTCAATTTGATCATAAAGTAAAATAAAATTTTTATTATTTTTTTGCCTAAAAATTTTGAAGATTTTGAAATTCTGGCTTGAAAAACCATACAATGGTCTGGGCATGTATGCGTAAAATTCTTATTTTTCATCCGATTATAATATTTTTAGTCGTTTTGGAAAGGTAATTTAATACCATTTTCATATTATTTCACAAAAAATTTAACAAAAAATATCAAATACCAATATTTTTCCTAAAACTAGAAAAAAATCATTTTTCGTTCATATAAGAATGTCCCAAAATTTCAATCCATTTTCGGCACGAGGTATTTTTAGCCGATTGTCCCCAAGTTTTGGCTCACTCACTTTTATATACTAAAGAACAATATAGGACCCTACCAGGTATAAAATTGTGATTTTCGTTTTTAAGGACACCTCTAATCATTATACATATATTGCATCATATACAAATTTTTACTCGGGTATCAAAAATATTAATAGGGATACGTAACAAAAAGTCTAGTCTTAAATTTTTTTCTTTTTTCTTAGAAGTTTTTCTGCATAGGCGGCCTTCGGCCGAGCTTAGAGATTACAAGCTCCATGCCTTAAACCCACCCTCTCCGCAAAATAAAACTTTATATATATATATTAGAGTTCGTTTCGTGACTATGTCACTTCATCTGTTTATCGGATATCATCATTTTTTTAAAGGATTTAGGGGAGCTAAAAAGAATGCCGGTATTTTTTTGGAAAAATTTTCAATCCTTGGGGTGGTTCAAAGCATCTGAAAACACGGATTTTGAGCTGATTTTTTTGCAGAGAAAAAACGGCTTAATATATTGCAAATCTGATTGCACCAGTCGATTCTACACCAAAAATTAAAATAATAGCAGTTTTTTGAACTCTTAAAAAAAGTTCCAATAACCCACAACAGGGGGCGTAAAAATCGATTTTTTAAAAAAAAAATATAAATTATTTTTTTAATCATGCATGATGAAGAGGCAGTTTTTGCTAAGAAATTTGGTACCAAAAGCACCTTTCGATCACAACCCATTAAAAAGTTATAAGGTTTCAAAGTTTTTTTTCTAATGGCAAAATTATAAAACACTGACCGAAATTTGAAAATTTTTTGGATGGGTCCGCAATCTGGATACTCGTTTTCGATTTTCATCTCACTGCTGATTGCAAATCTGGTTCCCAAAATGTTCCGTAACTTCAGGTTTTTGAGATAATTGAGGTCAAAGTTCACAAAAAACGCATTTTTGTGCATTATTAAGAGCATTTTTTTGTGATGTTTTAGGATGATATTCTGGGATCATAAAACTCGTTTTCGATTAACATTTCAATGCTGATTCTGAATCTAGATTTCAAATTTTTCTATCACGTCATGTTTTCGAGAAAATTGAGTTCAAAGTTCTCAAAAAACGTGTTTTTGTCCATTTTTGAAAAATGATAACTTTTTAACAGGTCGTGATAGAACGGAAAATTTAGTACCATTTTGTCAAGCTGAAAATGCCCTTTAATTGTGCATATTTAAAAAATTAATTTAAAAAGAAAATGGAAAAACCTTATATTTCCGCCCTCTGTGGTGGGTTTTTGGAACTTTTTTAAAAAGTTCGAAAAATGACCATTGTATTATTTTTTGCTGTAGAATCGACTGATGAAATCAGATTTGCGATATATTTAGCCGTTTTAGCTCTGCTGAAAAATCAGCTCAAAATTCGCGTTTTCAGATGCGTTGAACCACCCCAAGGAGCTAATTTTTTTCCAAAAAAATACCGCCATTCTTTTTAGTTCCCCTAAATCCTTCAAAAAAATGATGATATCCGCAGATCAAATTTTCAAAATTAACTCTAATATATATATGTGTTTTTGGGGAAAAAGTGTGTTCGGTTTTTTTTTTGTCATTTTTCATTTCCTTCTTGGGCTTTTTTTCGTTAATTTTGGGCGAAATTTCGTATTTTTCTTTTTGAGTAGTTTTTCATATTTTTTTGTCAATTTTGCATTTGGGCGATTTTTCATAAATTTTTTGGGCGATTTTTCTTTGGGTGATTTTGCCTACAGCCTCTTATAACAGTTATGGTGGTTGTTTTTAAGTGTTAATGCTACATTTTGATTTTGTTTAACAAGCTATAGCTCTTTTGTTTCTAAAAAAATTGTCTCAAATTTTTGCAGCATATAGACGAAAGTAAATTCAATCGATATTTAATATAAAAATATAACGAATAATAAAGTGTGAACCCCCTTAACACATGGAAAAAAAATCACAGTTATAAATAATCATTGATATAATATTGTATTGGGTGTTTAAAGATACAACTGGACTACTCTCTTTACTATATTTAATTCTAGTATCGTCAAAAAAAACTACAAACATATTAATTAAATACAAAATATAATCAAAATTTACAGGAACCTACTTATTTAAACAAAAAAGAAAAAATAAATATGAAGGGCTTATTGTAAAAACTCGATAAGCAACATTTCGTTTTATGCTGATTTTTTGCCTTAAAACTTTTGAAGTAATGTAAAAAATATAAATTTAGTAAACTCATACTTAAGATACTTGTACAAAGGGTTTAAGCTAGACTTTTGCCAAAAATATGTCGCTCGAACATCATTAGAACGCGAAGAACACCAAAAAATAAAATGTTGCTTATCAAGTTTTTGCAGTAAGCCCTTCATATGTATCATAATTTAATAAATTTTTATCCAATTTAAAATATTTATAAACGTAAATGGTGTGTAAAAAATCATGCAAAAAAATAAATATAAATTTGAAATATAATAAACAATATAATTTGTGATAAAAAAAATGTTCTTTGTAAGTTTAAATTCTAAAAAAAAATTGATTAATGATAAAAAAAATACCTAAATAAATAACAAAAATGTTTCAAATAAAATAAAGTGAATATACTAAATATTATAAAGAAAAAAGTCAGCTTTTTTTATTGTAAACTTTAACAAAAATCTAAAAATATATTATACAATTTAATACGACTAAAATTTTATAAAAAAATTACAATAAAAACGGTATTAAAATAATAGTTAAAAAAAAAACAATTTACGAAAACAATCAAAACTATTTATTAAATTAGGAATTTTTGTGTAAAAAAGTAATAAAAATATATTGGTTATTTGATTTATTTACAAAAAAATAAAAAGAATACAACTGAAAAATATTAATTTTGCTAAATTTTATAAAAATCGAATTTCAGTTTAGCATACATATATAGCAGATTTTTCTTCTAGAATACACATTAAATAATAAAAACTTAAATTTATCTGAAATTTTAATACACATACAAAATAAGGTTATTAACAGTTTATAGTTGACGTTAAAAAAAATCAAAAAATTGATTTTTACTGCAAAAAAATATTTTATTTTTCTTTAAAATAGTTTCTTATGCACATCGTCGAACTATATTCAATAAATGCCAACTCGAAAAAGCTTACTTTTCCGGAGAGCTAAAAAACTAGTTATTTTGCATATTATTGTAAAAAGAAACAATGTACCTTCCATAAGATGGTTTAAATATCTATATAAATAAAAATCAATTGTCGTTCGTTGGTAACCGCATCAGTTGAGAACGGCTTTACCGATTTGGACAATTTTTTTTTTTGAAATGTTCGTCACAGTCCAACTTAGGTTTTTACGTAAAGAAAAATTGGCCACACCCACTTTTACGCCCACTTTTTTCGATTTATCTAAAATCGGGAAACGGCTGCACCGATTAGGGTAATTTTGTATTTAAATGTTCTAATAATCCAATTTAAGTTATTACTTTTTCAATTTATCTAAAATCTGACAACATTTTTTTAAACGCATTTTCATCATATTCCAACTTTGGTTTCTACGAAAAAAAAAAAAAATTGATCACTCCCACTTTTGCTAATTTTTGTTGAAAATGTTCGTCATAAGTCTACTAAGGTTTTTATGGGTAGTAGAATTTCCCACGCCCACTTTTTTCTATGTATCGAAAGATCTAAGACGGCTAGACCGATTTGTTTATAGTCCGCAAAAGATTTTTAAGGAAAGAAAAATTGTCCAAGCCTACTTTCATGCTCACTTTTCCCGATACATATCATGGAATGGGTGGATCAATTTGTCTAATTTTTTTTTAATGTTCGTTGGTAATCGCATCACTTGAGAGCTGACCGATTTGGATAATATTTTTCTTTAAATGATCGTCTTATTTTTTTTTTATGTTTTTCTTTGGTTTTTTTCGGAAAACAAATTAATCACGCCCACTTTTACGCCTCCTTTTTTCGATATATCTGAAATCGGAGAACGGCTGGATCGATTTGACTAAACTTTTTTTTAAATGTAGCCCAACTTAGGTTAAAACGGAAATAAATTTTTTTGACGCCCATTTTTATTTCGATATATCGAAAATACTAGAACGGCAGGGACGATTTGTCTATTAGTAGTAGTTGTTGACTTTCGTGATAGTACAACTAAGATTTCAACGGAAAGATAAATTGTCCACTCCCACATCAAAGAAAGACTGGCCTGATTTGATAAATTTTTTCTTTAATGATCATTATATTCCAAGTAAGGATTATGAAATAATTATTGGCCTCCCCCACTTCAAAGCCCACATTTTTCAATATCCTTAAAATTTGCAACACTTGAAAACGCCTGGGCCGATGTGGCTAATTGTTTTAAATGTTTGTAATGTTCCATATAATTGTTTGCAATGAAAAATTGTCCTCTGCCACTTTTTTTCGATATACATATGTATCTAAAATTCGTTTTTACTCTAATTCGATCTATTAAAAAAATATTTCTTAATAGATTCTGCTTAAACTTGGTACAAATGATTTTAAATCCTTGGGGATTTTTAAAATATGTACAATTAAAACTAACCAATAAAATTTTAACGCCCACCTTTGTCTAAATATGTTGACTGCTAATGACCGGACCAATTTTGTGAATTATAATTTTAATTTAAGGAAATTTAAATGAGAAAAGTGTCCCGGAAAAATGGAAAATTCGGGAAAACTATAAAGGTTTGTTTGAACTCAATACAGTAGCTCACCATAAGAACGAGCGTAATTTATTTTTGTGTTGTTCGTAATGATACGAAATAAGTTTCGAATTTGTACAGTATGCAAAGTCGAAGACATTGTTATTTTTTTTAGTTCCTAAAATATAATTTGAAGATGATTATCTGCCTAATCGGGTCTTTAAAACCACTCCTACAATTTTTTTCTAAGCCAAGAAATTCATTACCCTTTTTGCAGGGCTATATATTTGAAGCGAGACGAAATATAACAATGATCTTATATTTGGGCCAGAAACGCGGACCGGGCCAGCTAGTTCTAAATAATTTTTAACTATGCCAAAAATTTCATATTTTGCACTGGTTTGCGTATTTTTTTGAGATGGCATTTATTACTATATCAAAAAACAAATATTTTTTTAGAGTTGGCATATTTTGTCGGAAACTAAAAATAAATTTTTTTTTTGAAAAATTTTTATAAAATTTTTGATTTTGTTTTCCTTAGTGCGGTAATTGCAAAAACTAAAAAAAATTAAAAATCTTTGCATATTTTTAAAAGTTACTAGCTCCGAAAGCCTTTTGATCTCAGGGTGGTCAATTTTGGCACTCTGTAACTCACGCTTTATTGTAGAAGGATCACTCCAAACTAGCTATTTTGAAAGCTTATATCATTTACTTTATTTGCCCCACTCATAATGTTTCAATCTGATAAATAGTTTGAAAGTTACATATATATAAGCAATTTTTTTTTTTTTTTGCAAACACTATTTACCGATATTTTCAAAATGGCAATATCTCGAAAACTAGGCATTAGATATCAAAATCTTTACCAGATTCGTGTTCAGAAAGGCAAATGCAATAAGATATGTGGTCTAATTTTTTTAAAAAAAAATTTTGAAAAATTTTTGGAAATTTACAATGGGAGTTGGCATTTATTTTCACCAAAAAAATATGTACTTTGAGTTAGCAGAATAACAAAAATGGATGTAAAACGACAAAAAATTTTTTTTTTGCTCTGAAATTTTTACCACAGATGGGTATTGCATAGGGGAGCTATTTTCCATCGGAAACTCATTTCGGTCAAATTTGAGTTGGCATATTTTGAATATAGGTTCACGACATATTTTCCAGAAAAGTTTTGTCGTTATATAAAAAAAACTGTATCAGAACCTAAGCTAACCTAATAAAAGTAAAAATAAAAATCGTGTTTAAATTGCAAAAAATTACAGTTTTTAAATTTTCTCGTTAACTATGACACGGGTGGTCGGAAACCGTCTTAGCCTAAAAGTGCGAATACCATATTTTTTTTAATATGTATTTGGAATGTCTAAGAATAATTTAGCAACAAAAACTTCGATCGAACACTTTTTGCAAAAATCGCGGTTGAATTGCAAAAATTATTATAATCGAATTTTCTCGAAAACAATGACACAGTTACAACTGTGAATAAACTTGTAAACTTTTATATAAAGATACTTTTTTTTCAAATTTTTTACAGGAAAACTCTTAGATTCTAAAATATTTTTCATATAAAAAAAAAAAATTTTGAGATATTGGTCGATAGACAAATTTTCAGATTTTAAAAGCCTTTTTTATGAAAAGGTAATTTTATTCATTTAATTAAAGAATTAATTAAAAGAATTATTAATTAAACAGTTTCTGCGAACAAGGACAAATACACCATTTGTATAATTTTTCAAATGACGATAAAAACGCAAGAAACGGTTGAAAACTAATATTTTTGTGAACTTTTTTTGCATAAATGGATTAATGCATTATGCAAAAATGTTGAAAAAATATTAAATTTTAACCGTTTTGTCGTTATTTGTAAAATTATACAAAGTCGGTTCGCCCTTTTTCGCATGAGCTGTTCAATTATAGAAAATGTCTCAGATTTTTAAACTTTTTCTATGAAAGTAATCTGATATTTTGAGACACTCTATAAAATTTTGATCCACATTTTGATAATTTTTTTTTTAATAAAAAATATCTGAAATAATTTTCATATTTTAAAGTATTTCTTAGATCTTAGAACTTTTTGCAAACAAAACTTTTTAGATCCTGAAACATATTTTGTAAAAAAAAACGACCAGATTCTAAAAAGTTATTGGTTTCTAAAACATTTTATGAAGAAATTTTGATGCACTTTTCTAAAATTAAAATCTTAAATTTTATAGCATTTTTCAATATAAAAATTTTACGGTTTTCATGGCATCTTATGATTTCTAAGGCAATTTCTTAGATTCTGAAACATTTTACATATAGAACAATTATTATTACACCGTCCGACAACCAATATTATACATGAACCGGATACGTCTGAGAGTAGTGATCAAATGAAGTAAAACTGCATTTACAGTTTTTCATTTCGTGATCCAGTTTCCTTTTAAAAAGACTTCAAAGGTTTAAAGAAAACATTTTGTAAAATATTTTTAAAATATTTTAAATTGTCCTAAGATGACTCTGGTGATGGCAGATTAAAGAGGAGGATCTTCCCCATTTTTTCATTTTTATATTTTGCAATATCAGGATAAAAGGATGTGAATTAAGTTATTTAAAAATTTAATCAAAATATTTTATTAAACATTTTTAATGATATTGAAGGGCACATTTTTGAATGGACGTAATTTATTTCCCATTTCCTGATAGGGGAGATCCTTCTCTTTCATTTGCTTTCAATATTGGCATCCTAGGACAAGTACAAATATTAAAAAAAATATTTTATAAAATTTAATCCTCTAAAACTTTGATGTCCTTTTTAAAGGAAACAGGATTACGAAATGAAAAACTGTAAATGCAATTTTACTACATTTAGTCTCTAGTGTATAACGTATATTATGCAGTTCGTGTTCAACGACTTTCGTTCATTGTTGATGAAAACAAAAAATTATGAAAAAAAAAAATTTGATGAAAAAAAAATTTTTGATGAAAAAAATTGATGAAAAAAAATTGATGAAAAAAAAATTTATGGAAAAAAAATTAATGAAAAAAAAAAAAAAAAATTGATGACAAAAATTAATAAAAAAAAAATTATGAAAAAAAGTATGATGAAAAAAAAAATGATGAAAAAAAAATTTAATGAAAAAAAAGTTGGATGAAAAAAAAAAAATTGGTGAAAAAAAAATTTGATGGAAAAAAAAAATTTGATGGAAAAAATTTGATGATAAAAAAAAAAATTGATGAAAAATTTTTTTTTTGTTGAACAATAATTATGTTACTTTTTATTCACCAGCTGGTGAAAAACGGTTTTATTCATCACGTGGTGAATTATTATTCAAGTTACAAACCCAAGTTATTAAAATTTTTGGTTTTAAGAAAATGAAAATAGTAATTCTTGTTTTCTTTTTCATTAATTGTTAGCTTATATAGTCAAACTAAGTTGGCGTCCTGCAACTTTTTTAAAATTAGACACCAGTCTAAAAACATTATCATGTTAAAAATAAAAAAAATTCAGAACTTTATTTTCACTTTTTGGCTCACTGTACATTATTTTGAATAAAAACAAAATAAAATTAAATATTTTTTTATTTTTTCAAATTTTTTTTTTTAATAATTTTTTCATTACCTATAAGTATTAGAGTTAATTTTGAAAATTTGAGCTGCAGATATCATCATATTTTTGAAGGATTTAGGGGAACTAAAAAGAATGGCGGTATTTTTTTGGAACAAAATTCGCCCCTTGGGGTGGTTCAACGCATCTGAAAACTCGAATTTTGAGCTGATTTTTCTGCAGAGCAAAAACGGCTGAATATATCGCAAATCTGATTTCACCAGTCGATTCTACAGCAAAAATAATACAATGGTAGTTTTTCAAACTCTTAAAAAAAGTTCCAAGAACCCACCACAGAGGGCGGAAATATAAGGTTTTTCCACTTTCTTTTTAAATTAATTTTTTAAAATGTACAATTAAAGGGCATTTTCAGCTTAACAAAATGGTACCAAATTTTCATTTCTTTCACAACCCGTTAACAAGTTATAAGCTCTCAAAAATGGCCAAAAAACAAGTTTTTTAAGACTTGTGACCACAATTTTCTCGAAAACATGACGTGATAGAATAAATTGAAAACTAGATTCAGAATCGGCATCGAAATGTTAATCGAAAACAAGTTTTATGATCCCAGAATATCATCCAAAAACATCATAAAAAAATGCTCTCAATAATGCACAAAAATGCGTTTTTTGTGAACTTTGAACACAATTATCTCAAAAACCTGACGTTATGGAACATTTTGGAGACCGCTGACCAACGGACCAACATTTTTCAAATTTCGGTCAGTGTTTTATAATTTTGCCATTAGGAAAAAAACTTTGAAGCCTTATAACTTTTTAATGGGTTGTGATAGAAAGATGCTTTTTGTACCAATTTTCTTAGCACAAACTGCCTCTTCATCGTGCATGATTATTTTTTTAATTTTTGCTGTAGAATCGACTGGTGAAATCAGATTTGCAATATTTTCAGCCGTTTTGTCTCTGCAGAAAAATTAGCTCAAAATCCGCGTTTTCAGATGCTTTGAACCACCCCAAGGAGTGAACATTTTTCCAAAAAAAACCGGCATTCTTTTTAGCTCCCCAAAATCACTAAAAAAATTATGATATCCGATAAACAGATGAAGTGACATAGTCACCAAACGAACTCTAATAAGCCTGTACACAGAAAGAATTGAAAACTGATTACAATTACTAAAACTGCTGATTCAATTACTTTAGTATTTGAAATGTCTCCGAGCACGAAAATGCTTGGACCAATTACTAAATTAATAGCTGAGTATTTGAATTGTTTTCAAATACTCGATTTTCCGTATTTGATTACTTTTTAATTTAAGTTTTATATTTTTTTATTTAAAAAAAATTTACACAAAAATGTTGTGAGATTTGAACCAAGGACGCCGGAGTCTTAAGCACAAGAAACAACCACCAGGCCACAGCCATCTTAAATTATTAGCAAACTTTACTGATATTAAACAAATAAATAAAATATACAAAAATAAGTTGCGTTTTAACATCTCTGTAAAAAGGGAATCTATTTTTAGAATCTGAAGCAACAAGTAGCGTTTTACCAACTCTGCAAATCTATTTATAGAATAAGACACTCATATACATACATATAAAAAAAAATGTTTTAGTTTTTATTTAAAAAAAAAGTGCATTTGTGGGGAATCGAACCAACGCTACAACGCATTTTAAGCACAACACTCTACCACCAGGCTATAGCCGTACTTGCATGTTGTCGAATTTTATTGTTATTTAAAAACATTCAAACACAAACAAAAGAAAAACTTACGATATCAGCATCTATTTATTGTATAGATGTTAGTGTCACACATGAGGCATTCCACACCAAATGTCCCGCTAGAGAAAAACATGTGTCCCGTAAATTTCAGAATAGGTTGTTTGGATATCCCTATATGGAACTAAGAAAATTGCGTTTTTGGTTTTACTAATTTTCAAAAACTGGGCTTAGAAAAAATATTAAATTTTATAACAACTTTGTAATTTGCTTGTATTTTCTTGTTTTAACGTTGCGATTGAGTAATATTAATTGCATGAATATTACTCATTCAATAAAAGAAAATACAAGCAAATTACAAAATTGTTATGAAATTTAAAATTCAAGTGTGATTTTCTCGAAAAAAACGAAAAATGTTTTTCTGATTTTTTTGTGTGGTGGACAACATCTAAACTTAAAAAAAAAAAAAAATTAAAAAAAAAGAAAAAAGTGGCCGGATTTTTGATAAATTGACTTTTTTAAAAAATGGAAAATTTCAGAGTGGGTTCTGAAAATTAAAAAAAAAAAATATATATTAATCGATAGCCTATTTGAAACTATATAACAATGTAAATTTTTAAGATTGTGGTGCATTCCGTTTTAATGTGATAAATATTTAATCAAGGCAACTCGCCACAAATTTGACCATTTTTCCAATATTTGACCACGCCTCCTAAGCCCAGTTTTTGAAAAATTTAAAAACCAAAAACGCAATTTTCTAAGTTCCATATAGGGCTATCCAGAAGTTTACGGTACACGTGTTTTTTTCGCTGGACATTTGGTGTGGAATGCCTCACATATAGAAAGAAAAATTGTGTGTTTATATTTTGTTTTTGTTTTTCTTTGAAAAATAAGAAACAAACTAAATTTGAGCATTAAAGTAATTGAAACCATTTCTATTTTTTGATTACTATGGGTAATTGAATTTTTATAGCTGAAAATTTTTTCTGTGTATATAATTAGTTATTAATACTGGTTTGATAATCATTACATTTGGCACATTTGCTTGTAAATGTAATGGGAAAGGTAATTCTGATCAGAAGTTATAACTTTTGAATTTCCCGTTACACATTTTATTACTTGGTAATGCAAGTTTTTGCTGCGAACCAGTCATAACTGTGAATAGGCCTGTAAATTTAAACGACTTTTACGTGAAAAAGTGAAAAAAAAACTTCCAAACAATTTAAATAAATCATGTGCCAATTGAAGATTTCATTTAAATATTCGTTTTTATTGCTTTAAATCTGTTAACTTTTGTTTTTAATAAAAATTATATTGAATATTAAATGTGCAACAAAAATGTTTCATTATAAATGCTAAAAATTTATAGAAACATATTTGCATTAAAATCTAATGAAATTTTGAAAACTAAAAATTTTCACACTTATTTTGAACACTTAAACGAAAATAAAAATATTTAAACAACAATGTGTATAATAAATGCAGATAATTTTTTTGCTTTGATTTTCGTTTAAAATGTTTTTTATATTAGACTGGATTGAGAAGATTTTTTTAAAATTTTCGACAAGGATGCATCTAAAATATAAAATTAAATTCTAGAAGTTTTTTTGATTGCTTTCATGAGATGATTTATAACAAAAACATTCCGTTAATCGAAATCCAATCCAGTCTAACAAATATAAAAAACAACAAGAATACAACAAAAGAACAAAAATAAAAATATATATTAAAATGAAATTAAATAAACAAATATTAGTATAGCATGAATATCCAACATGTTGTGCCATACATATAAAATGAAATGAAACAAGCATAAAACCGGATGAAATTCAATTAATTTGCATGTTTAATGTAATCATATCCGTTTTGGTTTTTATACCATAACATAAAGACTATGTACGTATGTACTATGTATGAATAATGTTATGAATGAGAGTGTTTAGAAGTTTTAATGTTTGTGTTTGTATGTGTATATATACATTGTATATGAACATTGGTATATGTTTATGTATTTAACAGTCAGAAACTTACAGATAAGTATATACTATACAAAATGTGTACTCTCGCCAGTTGGTCTTCAGGATGTCTTATGTGATTTTGAAGAAATTATGTTAATTTAAGTGGTTTTTCTTTACTAATATGTCTTAATGATTTATACAGTTTTTAAAAGTTTGCAACTTAAAATATTGATAAAAGTACTATATTTTTGATCCTTTCTGTGAAAACTCAAATTTTTGGCGTAATTTTTTTTTTTTAGAATACAAACTTTTTTGACTGCAAAATTGTTTTTGAGTAGTAACTTTTTAGTTTATTAATCTTAAAGTTTGTTTCGTAACAAAAATACTGTGTAAAATATTCTTTTGAAAGCTAAAGTGTTTTTGAACACTAGAATTCAAGGTGAAGCTCATTAAAATTTAATAGGTTTCCTTATAACTTCCTAAAGCTCGGACGGATTTAATACCAAACTGATAAGGAGAATGACAAATAAATAAACATTTATAGCAAGCTTCAGCAGCCTCCAATTTTTCTTTCGAAAGGTAACATTAACAGATGGACATCAATAGATCAAGGTAAATTTGATCGGGCATCATGAATATATGGGGCATTCCAGGCCAAATCACTCATTTTTAGACACGACCCATTCAAATTTTGGCGTTTTTTCAAAAAAAAAATTAAAAATTTAATTTTAAATTAATTTTGACTAGTAAAAATATCGATATCTTAAAAAAAGTTGGACAACGCTTTGTTGGCATTTAAATGTAGTTTTAGAAAAAAAAAATATGAAACAAGTAGAAAAGTTAAATTCGACTTACTAGGGAAGTCTCCCTGGTGTCACCCTCCGATCTTCATGAAATTTGGATATTTTGTTAAGAACGAAAATTAATTCGACACGTATTTTTTTTTAGCGGCCCAATCTCATTTTTAAGGGGGGTCGATTTGTATTGGGGGAAATTGGCCTTTTTCAGTTTTTTACGATTTACGCCTATTTAAACAAAATTAATATAGGCATGTGTGATATCATATTAAAGGTATTAAAAATACCTATCTCATAGTGCTAACAACGGGCCAAAGAAGTTAATAGTTTTCGACTTATTAAGAGAAATGTCCTAAAATTTTGGTATTTTACTCAATATGACGAAAAGTTGTGCACGTGTCCAAACGTTCTTAGCACACGTAGATAGGTTTTCCAAAGACCTTTAATTTGGTATGTAACATGACTAGGTTTCTTTGCATAATATAGGAGATAAACGAAAAAAACTGAAAAATGGCCTTGTCTTTCCCCCTCCTTTTTTCCACCTAAATATGAATTTGGGCCGCTAAAAAAAAATACGTGTCCCTTTATTTTTTCTGATCTACAAAATAAAACCAATTTCATAAAGATCCGCGGGTGACACTAGGGAGACTTCCCTTGTTAGCCGAATCTATGAATACCCTCCACAATGCACTTTTTAAGTGATAGTCAATTTTCCAACGTGAAAAAATAAAATTTTTGATTAGAAATATTTTATTTTGTATAAAAAAACTTTTTTTTAGTAATTTTTGAAAAAAAAAAAAAATAATTTACTAAATTTTATTTTGAGTGTAAAATTTTTTTTGAGTGTACATTTTTTTCGAGTGTATTTTTATTTTTGAGCGACAAAAATACCTTGTAAAATATTTTTGTGACTTACCAATGATTTTAAAACATATTTAACGGGTTTTCAACACGTGAATTTAAGGTGAAACTAATCTGAAATTCACGTTTTTGCTAATAACTTTTGACCCACTGGACCGATTTTGCTGCAATTCAACACGAGCTAGGCCAAGGGAACGACAATTATATATGCCAAACTTTAGCATCCTCAGAATTGCGTTTCGAAAGTTAGCGTTTTATTTATCTCATAAATTCACGAAAAACACTTGCCGAAATTCAGTCTTTTGCTCATAACTTTTGAACCCCTGGACCAATTTCGCTGGAAGCAATACCAACCTGACCAGGTAAATACCCAACATATATGCCAAACTTCAGGAGCCTCCGTAAAGCTTTTCAGAAGTTATCGTGTTTTCGACAGACAGACGGACGGACGAACGGAGGGACGAACGGACATCGCTAGATCGTCTTAAAATCGATCGACGATCATGAATATATATACTTTGCTGGGTCCTAGACCAATATTTCGAGGTGTTACAAACGGAATGACAAACTTATATATACCCTCTATCACTAGATTGGAGGGTATAAAAATTACACTGCGGAACACTAAAAAATAAACAAGAGTTACGACCATCATTTCTATATATATTTCGGACATGCTGATTCGAATGGCGTACTCCGTTTTTCGATGTATGGTACAGTAGGGTGGTTTTTTATTTTATTTTTTTTGGAATTTCGAGAAGCGCGCAGCGGATTTTTGTGCCATTTGATGTTAAAATAATTGTGTAAAAATTTGAGCTAAATCGGATAAAATTAACCCGAGGCGCAAGAAGGTCAAAGTTTCGAGAAAAAGCAAAAATGGCCAAATTTTTAAAAAACTTAAAAAAATGTAAATTTTGTAGTAATAAAAAAAATAAAATATTTTTTATTTAACTTTCTTGCAATAATACTCAGAAAAAATTATCTTTACTTTTTATGACGGCAGTAACACTTTCAAACATGAAATATAAAAATTACCATGCATTTTGGGGGGTACCTGAAATGAGTGTTTTCGATTTTTTGAAAATTTTATTAAACAAAAAAATTAAATCTTACTATTCTATAGCAATGGATTATTAAATACATCCTAAAGCTTAAATATTTAAAAAATTGGGGATATCCATCGACTCAATTTTTTTTTGGAGTCATTTGAGTTTTGCGGATTTCAAGGAGGCAAATGACTCCAAAAAAAAATTGAGTCGATGGATATCCCCAATTTTTTAAATATTTAAGCCTTAGGATGTATTTAATAATCCATTGCTATAGAATAGTAAGATTTAATTTTTTTGTTTAATAAAATTTTCAAAAAATCCAAAACACTCATTTCAGGTACCCCCCAAAATGCATGGTAATTTTTGTATTTCATGTTTGAAAGTGTTACTGCCGTCATAAAAATTTAAGATAATTTTTTCTGAGTATTATTGCAAGATAGTTAAATAAAAAATATTTTATTATTTTTATTTGTACAAAATTTACATTTTTTTAAGTTTTTTCAAAATTTGGCCATTTTGGCTTTTTCTCGAAACTTTGACCTCCTTGCGCCTCGGGTTAATTTTATCCGATTTAGCTGAAATTTTTACACAATTATTTTAACATCAAATAGCACAAAAATCCGCTGCGCGCTCCTCGAAATTCCAAAAAAAATAAAATAAAAAACCACCCTAATGGTACAGTTTTCTTGCAAAATGTCGTTAAAGATTTGCTGATTTCGAGCCAGTTTTTTAACAAAAAAATTTGCAAAGTTAATGATTTATAAAATTTATGGCATGGAAAACAAAGATATGACTTGTAGCAATATTTATAATGCAAATCTGTTTTAAAGATTTTCATCTTAAGCCCTTAAATTCGCGAATTTCTTTATTTTTTAAGGTTATCGCAAAATTAACCGCCAAATTGGTCTTCGATAAAAAACTTGCTTTTAGTGAATCAAAAAGGCATCCCTAACAATACGAATAGTGGACATAAAACTTTTTTGGCCAAATTTTTGGTCAGTTAATTGTTTAAGGTTACCACATTATATACTCAAATATGGAGCCTTAAATCATCTCGTAAAGTGATGCTGCCATATACAAGAAAACGGTTTTTCGCTATTTTCATAATGATGGTCCATATAACATAGCAGTTTTTTGTCCACTATTCGTATTGAAAGGGATGCCTCTTTGATTCACTAAAAGCAAGTTTTTTATCAAAGACAAATTTGGCGGTTAATTTCGCGAAAACCTCAAAGAATGAAGAATTTCGTGAATTTAAGGGCTTAAGATGAAAAGATTTTAACCAAATTTGCATAAGAAATATTGTTACAAGCCATATCTTTGTTTTCCATGCCATAAAATTTAAAAATCATTAACTTTGCTAATTTTTTTGTTAAAAAACTGGCTTGAAATTAGCAAATCTTTAATGACATTTTGCAAGGAAACTGTACCATACATCGAAAAATGGAGTACGCCATTGAAATCAGCATATCTCAAATATATAGAAACGTTGGTCACACCTTTCGTTTCTAAAAAAGTGGTCAGTTTTGTCACGCAGTGTTATTAGAAGTAATTATCACTAATTTTTTAACGTTTAAAAATTAAAATCGACTTTTTGAAATAGTCCTAAAGCTTCTATTTTTTTGTAAAAAAAGTCTAAAAACTCTACTCTAAATTACGCAACTTTTAAGCCATAATTCGAAATGCGATCACAATTCTTTTTATTTTTTTTTTTAATTTTGAAAAATGCACTTTTTTTACTCTGGTATAATTTATATATTGTTCCAAAAAAAATTAATTGGTAGATATTGACCCCAACTTACCCTAAATATATTCATTTGTGGGTAAAAATAGGTTTCACAAAAATTTAGGTTGACCGAACATATGTAAGGCGTGCCGCATCGGCCTTGAATTTTAAAAAACGGATTACAAGGCAAAATATGATTTTTATTTTCTATTTTAGCAATTTTTTTGGTATTTTAAGTTAAATTTGAATTCAGGTAGTTACAGAGCTTTGATTTTATTTCTCTAAAGCTAAAATCAGTTGAAAATCAGCCAAGTTATTAAATCTTCCCCAGGCAATTCGATTTATGAAATTCATTGAAATTTTCTACTGCAATAGCATATTTTTATTCTTCAAGTTCAAATGTTATTAGAAGACAAGTATTTTTCATATTGTGTTTTCCTAACATGTTTTAAATTAATGCTAAAAATGCCTGCATTTTTCAACATTCGTTTGAAATCTCCATTTGTAAATTTTTCTTATTTTTCTTTTACAAAATTTGGAAAAACCAAAAAAATATTACACTGGAACATGAAAAATAAAAATGTTACTACAGTAGATAATTTTAATAAATTTGAAAAATTTTACTGCAAAAAATATTACTACAGTAGATAATTTTAATAAATGTAAAAAATTTTACTCGTATTCATCATTCATTTAGTATGACACGCGTTAGATGCCTGGGGAAGTTGTAATAACTTGGCTGATTTTCAACCGATTTTAGACCTTAGTACCTTATTAGAGAGATATTTAACTCCAAATCATAATTCTGTAACCATTTCAATTCAAAAATAATTCAAAATATTTAAAAAAATGGAGAAAATTAACAAAATATATATTTTTTCCGTTTAACTCGTTTTTAAACTTCATGACAGATGAAGCACAACATAGACAAACCCGATTATCCTGAAATTTCTTGAGACTTATTTCTATATCCAAGTTAATACATCTGTTGTTGCAATCAATATCTAACAACACATTTTTGGAGCACCATATAAAATAAACCAGAGTCAAAAAAAGTGCAATTTCAAAATTAAAAAAATAGAACGAATTGTGATCACATCTCGAATTATGGTTTAAAAGTTGCGTAATTTAGAGCAAAATTTTTAGGCTTAAAAAAAAAATCGAAGGTTTCGGACTTTTTCAAAAAGTAGATTTAAATTTTTAAATGTTATAAAATAAGTGATAGTATCTTTAAATAGATTTTTTATATATTTTTTTTCTAAAGCTACATTTATACCAGCAAAACGTTGTCCAATTTTTTACTGATCAAAATTAATTGAAAATTAAAATTTTTTAATTTTTTTGAAAAAATATCCATTTTGAAATTACTCAACACCAACTTGGTATAAAAGGCCGAAAATTTAAGTGGAAGTTGCACTTAATACGTTCTAAAACATATCCAAAAAAATAGTTCGACGTTTTGTTAAACAAAAACACGAAATATAATGCACAAAAATGGTGTTTTTCAGAGGTTGGTTTAATTTTTCAAGGGGGAACTTTTTTCTTCCTGGTCCTATATTGTTCATTTACGAACTTAACCTGCCTAGGTCATATTTGCTCCAAATTTCGGAATTCTAGTTATTCTATGTTAGACTGCATCATAACTACAGACGAACGGACGGACATCGCTAGAATGTCTTAGAATCGACAATGATTATAAAAATATATACTTTATGATGTCCTTGACCGATATTTTGTTGCTTTACACACGGCATCACAAAGTGAGTATACCCCCATACTATAGTTGTAGGGTATACAAAACAAAAATGGGAAATGTTTGCATAGAACTTTTTGCAGACCTCTCGGCAGTATGTAGAACAGTATTTATAATGTGTAAAAATATTCTTACACATACGAACGTTATGTACATTAGGGCGTTTCATCAAAAACTTTTTTTTTGATTTTTGATACTCTTGAAGCGGAATATGAATTCTTATGGCCTAAAAGATTTTTGAGATTTTTTTCAGATTTTTGGCGGGCCGGGATCAACTCGCTCAAATCGATTTTATGCTAAAAATGAGGTTATAAAACATAATTTTTTTTATTTTTTTCTTATGGTGTCTTATTTTTACAAAAGTGGATAAATTACTTCAAAATATTGCTAGCCTCCTAAAAAAAAATATTCGCGGTAAAAATGATAAGGTCAAAGGTCAATAATTTGACCTTAAAAGAAAAAATTTTTAATTTTCCAAATTCAAAGCTCAATAAATTAAGAAATATGCAACGTAGGTTCATGATGTTGACAACGTTTAATAGATATTTTAAATACCTTTCATTTAAATCCAAAATGACGTCTGTCATTTTAGTAGAAGTATTAAAAAAATTAAAAAACTAACTTAACCCATTTTTTTTCTTACATTTCACATGAGCTTAACCAACAAGTACATATGTTAGTATCTTATTAATCGGTAGAATGTCTGAGAATAGATAACTTATCATTTATGTATATGCGTTATGTGGTCCTATACCGATATTTCGATGTGTTACACACGGAATGCCAAAGTAAGTTTACAAAGAATGAGAATGACTTTCAAAACTTACTAATTAATGTTGATAATAATAGAAAAATTATACCTAATATAAGCAAAAATGTTGTTGAAAAAGCGTTAGCGAAAGCTGTTTGAATATGCTACTACTTTGGCACAAAATTACTTAAGAATTATTTGGCTTTATATATTTTGTGTGAAAACAAATTGTGTTTTAGATTTAATTTTTATGTATTGTAATTTTAAATACATTTTCAGAATATTTATTATAATATTGTTATGCTTTTGATAATATTGTTATTCTTTTGATTTTGTATGATACATATTCATAAAAATATATTCTTGCTTTGGAGATTCGGCATTTTCTCTAAATTTTTATACCCTCTAACCAGAGTATGGGAGTAAACTCACTTTGGCATTCCGTGTGTAACACATCGAAATATCGGTATAGGACCACATAAGGCATATACATAAATGATAAGTTATCTATTCTCAGACATTCTACCGATTAATAAGATACTAACATATGTACTTGTTGGTTAAGCTCATGTAAAATGTAAGAAAAAAAAAACGGGTTAAGTTAGTTTTTTTAATTTTTTTAATACTTCTACTAAAATGACAGACGTCATTTTGGATTTAAATGAAAGGTATTTAAAATATCTATTAAACGGTGTCAACATCACGACCCTACGTTGCATATTTCTTAAGTTATTGAGCTTTGAAGTTGGAAAATTCAAAATTTTTACTTTTAAGGTCAAATTATTGACCTTTGACCTTATCATTTTTACCGCGAATATTTTTTTTAGGAGGCTAGCAATATTTTGAAGTAATTTATCCACTTTTGTAAAAACAAGACACCATAAGAAAAAAAATAAAAAAAAATATGTTTTATAACCTCATTTTTAGCATAAAATCGATTTGAGCGAGTTGATCCCGGCCCGCCAAAAATCTGAAAAAAATCTCAAAAACCTTTTAGGCCATAAGAATTCATATTCCGCTTCAAGAGTAGCAAAAATCAAAAAAAAAGTTTTTGATGAAACGCCCTAATGTACATATGAGGCATTCCACACCAAATGTCCAGTGAAAAAAAACATGTGTACCGTAAACTTCTGAATAGGTGGTATGGATAGCCCTATATGGAACTTAGAAAATTGCGTTTTTGGTTTTTCAATTTTTCAAAAACTTGGCTTAGGAGGCGTGGTCAAATATTGGAAAAATGGTCAAATTTGTGGCGAGTTGCCTTGATTAAATATTTATCACATTAAAACGGAATGCACCACAATCTCAAAAATTTACAGTCTTATGTAGTTTTGTATGGGCTATCGACTAAAAATTTTTTTTTTGAAAATTTTCAGAATCCGTTCTGAAATTTTCCATTTTTTAAAAAAGTCAATTTATCAAAAATCCGGCCAATTTTTTTTTTCTTTTTTATTTATTTTTTTAAAAGTTTAGATGTTTGTCCATCCACACAAAAAAAAATCAGAAACACGTTCATCTTTTTTTTTCGAGAAAATCGCATTTGAACTTTAAATTTCATAAGAATTTAGTAATTTGCTTGTATTTTCTTGTGTCAACAGAGCGTATGACGAATATTTATGCAATTAATAATACTCATTCGCAACTTTAAAACAAAGAAATACAAGCAAATAACAAAATTGTTATGAAATTTAAAGTTCAAATGCGATTTTCTCGAAAAAAAAGATGAACGTGTTTCTGATTTTTTTTGTGTGGATGGACAAACATCTACACTTTTAAAAAAATAAATAAAAAAGAAAAAAAAAAGTGGCCGGATTTTTGATAAATTGACTTTTTTAAAAAATGGAAAATTTCAGAACGGGTTCTGAAAATTTTCCAAAAAAAAAAAATTTTAATCGATAGCCCATACAAAACTATATAAGAACGAAAATTTTTGACATTGTGGTGCATTCCGTTTTAATGTGATAAATATTTAATCAAGGCAACTCGCCACAAATTTTACCATTTTTCCAATATTTGACCACGCCTCCTAAGCCCAGTTTTTGAAAAATTGAAAAACCAAAAACGCAATTTTCTTAGTTACATATAGGGCTATCCAAACAATCTATTCAGAAATTTACGGGACACATGTTTTTCTGTAGCGGGACATTTGGTGTGGAATGCCTCATATGTGTGCGCCTTGTAAAAAACATTTTTGTATGAATAACTGGAATACAAATTTATTGAGAAAACGATTTAATAGGAAAAAATAATAAATTAATATCAAGTAAAATTAATTGACTTTTTTATTTTAAAACCAAGAAAATACTAGGGCGGTGCGATTTTTCTTTTTTTTTCTTTTAACATGGTAATGTTTTTAGGCTGGTGTCTAATTTTAAAAAAGTTGCAGGACGCCACCTCAGTTTGACTATATAAGTTGACTATATAACAATTAACGAAAAAGAAAACAAGAATCATTTTCTTAAACCAAAAATTTTAATAACTTGGATAATTATTCACCTCGTGTTGAATAAACCCGTTTTTCACCAGATGGTAACATAATTATTTTTCAACAAAAAAAAAAAAATTTTTTCATCTTTTTTTTCATCAATTTTTTTTCTATCAAAATTTTTCTTCCATCAATTTTTTTTTTTTTCATCAATTTTTTTTCATCAAACTTTTTTTTCATAATTTTTTTTTCATCATTTTTTTTTTCATTAAATTTTTTTTTTTCACCAAATTTTTTTTTTCGTAAATTTTTTTTTTTTTCATTAATTTTTTTTTTCATCAATTTTTTTTTTTTATCAAATTTTTTTTTTTTATCAAAATTTTTTTTTCATCAATTTTTTTTTTATCAAATATTTTTTTTCTTCAAAATTTTTTTTTAAATAAATTTTTTTTTTTATCATATTTTTTTGCGTAAATTTTTTTTAATCAAATTTTTTACTATCAATTTTTTCTCACTAAATTTTTTTTTTATATTTTTTTGCCGTCAATTTTTTTTACATCAAAAAATTTTTCTTTTCATCAAAAAATTCATCAAAAACTTTTTTTCATCAAATTTTTTTTTTCACCCAAAATTTCGGGTTCATTAAAGTTTTTTTTAACATAATTTTGTTTTTCGTGAAAAAAAAAATCAATTTTTTTTTACCAGAACTACTTTTCGCCAAGTCTTAGCTTTTCGCATAAAAATTTTCCATTTGTTTATCAAATGTACATAAAACAAGTGAGAGTATTACATTCTTTGGTGCCGAATCTTTATACTCTCCAAAATGTAAAAACACTTTTTTGCACTTATTTTTGCACCCACTTACGAAATGTAGAGCTCTTTTGGTTTTTTAATGGGGTCCTCGACTGATATTTCAATTCGTTTTGCATGGAATAGCAAAGTAATATAACATTATTTTTTCTAAAAAAACTTTGCTTTGGCAAGTACACCCAAATATTCCGCAAAACATTATCATGATTTAATAGTTTGGGCAAGAGTACAAAATTCGCAGGCATTTTTCCAATAGCATGTGGATTGGAATATTAAACTTTTTAAGTCAATATAAACACAAAAAATAAATACAAAAAACTACCTCGAATCTAAGTTTTCCAAGATGCCATAATTTCAAAAAATTTCTAAGATTTTTTAATATATTGAAGAAATCGTAAGATTTTGAAAAATTTCTCCTATCACATGAACAATTCTGGAAAGCCGCAGGAGGCACGCAAACAAATGGTTGAGAATACTGCATGTAAAATTACTTAAACGTCCACCCTTTTGATGTTTTAATTAAAAATTTATTTTAATAAAATTCTTTTTAAAGTCCATTTAATGATGTCTTTAAAATACTTGCTACCATTTAAAATAATTATCACATCCCCCGCAGTGCTGAAAATGATTTACATTTTTTGTTTTCTTCTCATATTTTACTTTTGCAGAAAATTTAATTGTTACAGAAAATTGTTTTCCTTATATAAGAATTTCAATATTAATTTTTCCATTAAAATTTATAAAGAACGAGATGAAAAAATATTTAATTTAAATATACATACAGATTTTTTTTTTATTTACATACATATGTACATATTGTTTGTCATTCACAATGAACAGTAGAGTGGTGCAGAAAACGAAATTGAAAATCACACTATACATGATTTGAATGATATTAAAACTCCACTCAAACATTCAACAAAATGTTTTCGTTACTCCAAAAAAGTTTTTTGTAAAGTTTTTTTTCAAAACTTACTGAAAATGTTTTTAATTAAAATTTTAAAATTTTTAGTCTAGTCAGTCTAGTCAATATGGAGTCGACCAAGCCGAATTTATTTTTTTACATGTTTGCATTATGTTGTTGTTGTTAATTTCTGTAGCTTATTTTTCTTACCACTCTAATGAACAGTCATTGACATTTACTAACGTCATCAACATAAAAAACATTTTATTTTGCCAATTTTTATTTATTTTATTTTTAATTTTTTGTTTTCAATTATAATGGAAGTGTTTATAAATAAGTAAATAAACAACTTTGGTTAAATCAACAACAATAACAACAGGCATATTAAATATAACAAATTAAATATGCCCAGTTAAAATATGACACTTTTCCAACCACATTTAAACAAGTTTTATTAAAACAAATTAAATAGGGAAAAATTTATTTTATTTTTATCGATATGAGAATTGTGTGACTGACTATATGACTCCCCATACTGTATGGGATGAGAGCGTGCAAATTGAAATACCATCTAGGGAATACTGGGAAAATCCACCTGGCGGGGAACATCAAATTGAGGTCTACACTGATGGATCAAAAATGCAACAGGGAACAGGTAGTGGAGTCTACTGTGAAAAACTGGGAATTGAATATAGCTTACGGATACAGGACGGTTGTAATATTTTTCAGGCGGAACTGTATGCAGTGTCGGAGGCTGCTAGACTCATTTCAATGAGACCGATCTACTCTAGTGAGATCATTATATACATTGATAGTCAAGCGGCTTTAAAGGCATTAGGAAATAGGAATATTCGATCTAGGGTAGTCAGCCGTTGTCGCCAAGAGCTTCAGGCTCTTATCGAACAACACTCTTTAAGACTGTGCTGGGTTCCAGGTCATAAAAATATTCCAGAGAATGAAAAAGCGGACGAGCTAGCTCGTATGGGCGCCATTCTACCATCCAACGCAATTAGGACCGAGGTACATCTGGGCCTGGATGCTATTTACATGGAGATCAGGAAAAACTTTGAACGCCAAGAAGATTCAAGATGGGAATGCAGACATGACTGTATCCAAACAAAGGCTCTATGGACTCGCGGCGAAAATCGTGTTCAAAAAACGCTTTTACATATGGAAAAGGCAGATCTAAGGAAGTATGTAGGTATAATAACAGGCCACACCGGCTTGAAATGTTATTTGAAAAAGTTAAGATTAATTATGGATGACTTGTGCAGATGGTGCGGGGACGAAGAGACAGTGGAAGATTCACTCCATTATCTTTGTCAGTGCCCTGCACTATCTCGCACTCGATTTAATTGTTTTGGCTCTTATTTCTTTCAGAATGTGGAGGAACTAAGAGGGATCAGCCCGTGGAAGATGTTAAAATATATTAAGCTGAGTAAATTTGATGAGACGCATGTGTGGACTTAAATAGTCATGCTATGGGACAGGAAGACAGAAGAACGTGAATTAATGTATAGAGAAGCCCAACACCCCACCAAAATCCCCCCTCCCCGCCCCCTTCAACACACCCCTTTTCATGAGGTATCACTATGGATCAGGATCTGGTCTTGTGGACACTATGTCAACCTCTCAACCTAACCTAACCTAATCATGAAAACACTGCTGTTACGAATTATGTATATATCGTGAACCTATATTCAAAATATGCCAACTCAAATTTGAATGAAATGAGTTTCCGATGGCAAATAGCTCCCCTATACAATACCCATCTGTGGTAAAAATTTGGGAGCAAAAAAATAATTTTTTGTCGTTTTACATCCATTTTTGTTATTCTGCTAACTCGAAGTACATATTTTTTTGGTGAAAATAAATGCCAACTCCCATAGTAAAATTCCAAAAAATTTTCAAAAAATTAGACCACGTATCTCATTGCATTTGTCATGCTGAACACGGATCTGGTAAAGATTTTGATATCTAATGGCTAGTTTTCGAGATATTGATATTTTGAAAATATCGGAAAATAGTGCTTGCAAAAAAAAAATTGCTTATATATGTAACTTTTAAACTATTTATCAGATTGAAACATTATGAGTGGGGCAAATACAGTCAATGATATAAGCTTTCAAAATAGCTAGTTTGGAGTGCCCCTTATTCAATACACCGTGAGTTACAGAGTGCCAAAGTTGACCACACTGAAATTAAAAGGCTTTCGGAGCTAGTAACTTTTAAAAATATGCAACGATTTTTAATTTTTTTTTAGTTTTTAGTTATTACCGTACTAAGGATAACAAAAACCAAAAAAAAAAAAATATAAAAATTTTTCAAAAAAAAATTACTTTTATTTTCCGACGAAATATGCCAACTCTAAAACTCTAAATATTTGTTTTTTGATACAGTAATAAATGCCATCTCTGAAAAATACGTAAACAAGTGCAAATTATGAAATTTTTGGCATAGGTAAAAATTATTTAGAATATTTAAACCATCTTATGGAAGGTACATTGTTTATTTTTACAATAATATGCGAAATAACTAGTTTTTTAGCTCTCCTGAAAAGTAAGCTTTTTCGAGTTTTAATTTATTGAATATAGTTCGACGATATATAAAAAATCTGAAGAATCAAATCAAGATTTGTGGTTTTGTATAGTAATTTTGACCGATATTTTAAGAAATTTTTTTTTTCATACCAAAACCCAGCAAAAAAAAATTTTCCAATCATCAATTCACCACAACTTATGAACCGGATGTACTTCTTCTTCAACTAAAACACTGATGAATTTAATATAGGCGTGACACACAAAGTATGTTCTTTTTTCGCCACTCTTCAGTGGTGAAAGATTGACACTTACGTATAACATGTATCACTAGTGTTTATTATGTACATATGAGGTATTCCAAACCAAATGTCCCGCTACAGAAAAACATGTGTCGCGTAAATTTCTGAATAGGTTGCTTGTATAGCCTTATATGGAACTAAGAAAATTGCGTTTTTGGTTTTTCAAATTTTTAAAAACTGGCCTTAGGAGGCGTGGTCAAATATTGGAAAAATGGTTAAATTTGTGGCGAGTTGCCTTGATTAAATATTTATCACATTAAAACGGAATGCACCACAATATCAAAAATTTACATTCTTATATAGTTTTGTAGGGGCTGTCGATTACAATTTTTTTTTTTTGGAAAATTTTCTGAACCCGTTCTGAAATTTTCCATTTTTTAAAAAAGTCAA
This sequence comes from Pegoplata infirma, assembly GCA_963921195.1. Lineage (NCBI taxonomy): Eukaryota > Metazoa > Arthropoda > Insecta > Diptera > Anthomyiidae > Pegoplata > Pegoplata infirma. The sequence continues at coordinate 73,063,573 of OY992536.1, read as the reverse complement.
TTTATTAAAAATCCGGTCACATTTTTTTTTTAATTTTTTTTAAAGTTTAGATGTTTGTCCATCCACACAAAAAAAAATCAGAAACACGTTCTTCGTTTTTTTTCCAGAAAATCGCATTTATATTTTAAATTTCATAACAATTTTGTAAATTGCTTTATTTTCTTGGTTCTACAGAGCGTATGAGAAAGATTTATGGAATTAATATTACTCATTCGCAACGTTAAAACAAGAATATACAAGCAAATTACAAAATTGTTATGAAATTTAAAATTCAAATGCGATTTTCTCGATAAAAACGACGAACGTGTTTCTGAATTTTTTTGTGTGGATGGACAATAGGGATATAACCACTTGCGATTTTTTGCAAATATTAAAAAGGACCTATCATATTTAGAAAGTACATGAAAAATCAAGAAGAAATGTATGTTCTTTTTTTCGCGAATGTTAAAAAAGGTTCGGCACCGATCGCGATGAAGTTTTCGCTAATATTTTTTTTTATTATTCGGAAAACCCGTATTTCTAGTGTCGAAAACCATTTTATAAATTTGCTATTGTTTTATTTTTGTTGTAAAACGACAAAAAGCCAAAAAACGGTGGATGGGAAGGAATCCCACCATAAAACATAAAAAAATGTAAATTTATGGTGTTTTAGAAATTGCAATCGGTGCCGAAGGTTTTTGGACCAAAATGTCCCCGGATAACGTTTTTTGTTATCAGTATAAAATTGCCCATACGATTGTGATAGGTTCCTATTTTGGTTATATCCCTAATGGACAAACATCTAAATTAAAAAAAAAAAAAAAAATAAAAAAAAAGTGGCCGGATTTTTGATAAATTGACTTTTTTAAAAAATGGAAAATTTCAGAACGGGTTCAAAAAATTTTCAAAAAAAAATAAAAATTAAATCGATAGCCCATACAAAACTATATAAGAATGTACATTTTTGATATTGTGGTGCATTCCCAGTTTTTGAAAAATTGAAAAACCAAAAACGCAATTTTCTAAGTTCCATAAAGGGCTATTGATAAAACCTATTCAGAAGTTTACGGTAGACATGTTTTTTTTTGCTGAACATTTGGTGTGGAATGCCTCATATATATTAACATTTTTATCACAACATCTGAAGTAGTGATCCGGATGTTAATATAATTTGACCTTTTGGAAACGCTTTTTCATCACCTCATATTTACATATTACATATTTTTTGGCACTTTGGATGTGATTATGTCATTTCTATTTGGTGATTTAGAAGTGATTGTTTCATCACTTCATGGTACGTAGATATTTCATGACTCTTTTGGATTGATTGTAGGAGTATTTTTTTTTTTTGATAACTATACTAATTTATTAGTTATATTTAAGTGCCAATCTTTAAGTACATTATCAAGACTACACCTAGAAAAGTTTTACAGTAACTATTTACGGTTATTCAAAAAGTTTTTAGGTAAAGTTGTTTTAAACGTTTTATCGCTTGTTTTTCAAAAAAAAAAACTAAATTATTGAAAGATTTATACAGTTGTTAAAACAATAAACTACAAAAATTAACGGAACAATTTTTTATCAGTTAAATTATTTTTGACTGATTATACTGTATAATTTTACAGAAGTACGGTTTTTGTAGTTTGTTATTCAAAAAAAAAAAAATATTTTTACTCCACAAAATAAAAAATTGTAAACAGTTAAAATAACTGAAATATCATTTGTTTTTACGGAATGTCTAGTCATTTATTAACGTTTAAAAATAACTGAAAAAGTATGTTGTTTCAAGTGAAATATAAGTTGTCCGTTTTTTAAAAGGAAAAACGATTGTTTTAAATGTTTTTTTTAGTTGAATTTACTTACAAAATATTTTGAGTGTACTTTATATGAACTGATGAGTGACGAAGCACATCTAGCTTTAAGTAGATTTAGGTTTTGAAAATATGGTGACAAAATCAGGTAATAGCATTTCATCCCTCTTTATTTAGAGCTTTAAAAATCGTAAAGAAGAAAGACGGCTGTTTGGATTTGTGGTCACACCAAGCTTGTAATTTAGGACCAACTTCGTGGCTTAAATGAATAGAGCGCTTACTTTGAAAAACTTGAACAAATTAAATATCGGAATTACTCCTCTTTGTGTTAAATAACCCGTATTCACCATCATTCTTGTTGAATTCATTTGGTAGAAACTTAATCAATCTGAATATCAAAGTTTTGCTTGGCTCACAGCAATTTCACACAAAAAAAATGTGTCTTCATAACAAGAACGTCCAGATTGACAGATATTTTTCACAGAAAATTTTCAGATTTAGTCACATTTTTCCTTTAAATATTTTCAATATAAAATTTTTCAGATTTTTCCTTTAAAAATTTTATTTCTTTTTTTTTCTTTAAAAAAGTTTCGGATTTCGAGAATTTTTCTTTGAAAATTTTTTTTAGAAAATTTCCTTCTTTAATTTTTTCTTATATTTTCCTATTTTTTTCTTTATGTTTTATTTCTTTTTTTCTTTCTTTTCCTCTTTTTTCTTTTTGATAAATGGTATGGGGTTGGAAATTTCCCCTTCCCCCCCCCCCACCCGTTGTACCCGCGCATAAATTTAAGTAATATATTATTCTTGGGCGTACAAAATAATATAATTAATAGAAAATTTTCACATACATTAACAGTGTTCATAAACTTGGAATGACAAATCTGACGTACATCAACACTGACCTATTTACACAAAAAATAATCAATTAAAGAGAGCAAAAACTTAAATAGTCTTTAACATTAACAGCATTAAATCATCGTGGAAAAAATAATTAAAATTTCATAATTTCTTTAAATCCATGTTGTCCGTTTGACATTTAATTGTATGACACAATTTTCTTTTTATTAAAAACAAACACGAAAGAATTTAATATTAATCCTTGCATAATATATTAATGATCTTTTGTTGTACTGTAACAATATCGTGCTGGTTTTTATTTAATAATTTGCATAAAATAATAAAAAAAAGAAAAAAACAAAAAAGAAAAATAAAAAATAAAAAAAGGACGCAAACCGGAAAAAATAATGTCAGCGTATTGTGAGCGTTAACAATATTAAAAATACAAAAAAAAAATAAAATAAAAATTACTGGAAAAATATTAAAAAAAAAAACAAACAAACGGAACTATAAGGAAACTGGCATAAGTAGAATAATTAAATCCTTGACCTTTGGTCATAATACAAAAACAAACACAAAAGGAGAGGCAAAAAAAAATTTAAAATAATGGAAAATTTATAATATGGAAGTAGAGGCTGTAACAATAATAATAGTCAATAGCATGAACTAAATAATAGCTAGAGAATAATAGTAATACCATCTATTGTAAACCAGGACATTGGGTACCATTATATATGATTTACCCCCAAACTTCAACATCATCACAGTCACAGTCACCACCACCACCACCGACAATAACAACTATGACTACTACTTTAACTTGTACAATATTGCTAACAATGACTATGGACTATGGAATTATGCAAACAAACATCATTTGCATTTTTATTTTTACTGGTCATAATAACATCACCAACCAACTAAACAATCAACCGTCTCCATCCACCACCACTACTAGAAATCGTAATCCCTGTAAAATCAGACCTTTTTATGAGGCTGCACAGTGGAAACAATGCATATTTTTTTTTATAATTCAGCTGGTCAGTAAAAACTGGATCGATAGTCGTGATATTTGAGCTTAAGTTAAGAAGCTGGAGCGTTGTGGTTGCTCGGAGTAGGTAGCAGGACCCCTTAAAAGATGTCACCTTTTGAAATTATCGCTTTAGATTTTAAAATGATAATGTTTTAAGGCTTGTGTTTAATTTTTAAAAGTGATGCAGGGCGTATCTGACTAATGACTTAAAAAAAAATAAGAATTTCATTTTTCATTTTCTTAAAATAAGAAAGGTTTGTAACATGAATTTGTAGCTAAGATTAAAAGTTTTCCATCAGCTGGTTAAAATAAGGAACCTAATTATTTTTCATACATTTTTTTTATCAAAATTTCATTTTCGATTTTTAAAATTTGTAAACTAGTGAAACTAGATTTCATAAAAATTTATACGTGGATCTGTCCAGATCTTACTGAATAAATGAATTATTTCCAAAAAATCCCACTGTTGGCTGTAGTTGTAGTAGCTATTAAAGAAATATACATAATATAGGCACATTGTAGAAATCCTTATATATATATAAAAATGACATGTTAGTTTGTTTGTTTGTTTGTTTGTATGTTTGTTTGTTTGTGTCGCTTTCAGAAAAAAACTACTGAACCGATTTAAATGAAATTTGGCATGTAGATAGTACGTTTTCTGGAATGAAAACTGGCACCAATGGCATCTCGATTGGATGCCCCGCCTCCTTTTACGCCCACTTTTTGTGAATTTCAGATTTTTTAATATATTTGGTTTTTGTACTATATTTGGATGTTTGTTACCGATAAACATGCAATTTGGCATAGTAATAGGGCGTTTTTTGCAAGGAAATATATGCCATCCCGCATCTTGATTGGAAGCCACGCCTCTTTTTACGCCCACTTTTTGTAAATATAAGATCCTTACAAAGGGGCGTGGCATCCTTTGGTTTTTCTGTCTGTCTGTCCACAATCAAGGATAAACGGCTAAACCGATTTACATGAAATCTTCACCACAGATAGTACTAACCGAGTCGGGAATTATAGGCCATAAGAGAGACCGATCGGCTAAGTGGGCGTAAAATGCCACGCCCCTTTGTATTATATTGAACATTATTTCTGCCTTTTCAGCAATTATACTTAAACGGTTGAAACAATTTTAAAGAAATTTTCACCACATAGAGCACTAATCCAAGCGGGAAATAAAGTTCATAATAGAGCGGCGATCACACAAAGGGGCGGAAATGCCACGCCCCTTTGTACTTCATTGAAAGTTATTTCTACCTATCCCTTAATCACGCTTAAACGTCTGAACCGTTTTTAATGAAAATTTCACCACACATAGCACTAACCCAAGCGGGCTTATAGGAGGACAATCTGACGGATGGGCGTAAAAGTCCACGCTTCTTTGTATTATATTGAAAGTTATTTCTGCCAGTTCCGTAATCACTTTTAAACGTCTGAACAGATTTTATTGCAATTTTCAACACAGATAGTACTGACCGAAGCGGGAACAATATGCCATATCTGCACTTTATTGGGCAAAGGCGTTTCAAAATGCCGCTCTTTATATTAATTTCAAATTATTTTGAATGCCATTATAAAGAGCGTTTGGACAAAGAGGCATTAATAGTTGCATCGCTCTTTTGTACTATACTAAAAGTTGTTTCTGTCAGTTCCGCAATTACGCATCCACGGCTGAATCAATTAACATGAAATTTTCGCAACAGATAGTACTAAACGAGGCGGGAACTATAGAACATAAAATGAGCGATCGGACAAATGGGCATAAAATGACACGCCCTGTTAAATTTATTGCACCTCCTTTCTGCATTTTTCGCAATCACGCTTATTCGGCTTAACTGCTTTTGAAAAAATTTCCACCGCAGATAGTACTAACCGAGGCAGGAACTATAGGCCACAATAGAGTGCGGTTTGACAAAGGGGAGTAAAATCCCACGCTCTTTTGTATTACATTGAAAGTTATTTCTGCCTGTCCCATAATCATGCTTAAACGACTTAACCGATTTTAATGGATTTTTCACCACATATAGTACTTCCGAAACGGGAATAATAAACCATAATAGAGCGTGCTTAGACCACGGGGCGTAAGTTGTCACGCCCCTTTGCACCACACTGAAAGTTATTTTCTGTCTGTTCCGTAATTACGCTTAAGCACCTTAACTGGTTTTGACAAAATTTCAACACATATAGTACTTACTAACCGAGGCGGGAACAATATGCAATATTAGCGCGTGATTGGGCAAAGGCGTGTATTTTTGCCAGTTTCGCAATTACGCAAAAATGGCTGAGCCAATTTTTAATAACTGACAAACTGATGCGGGCCCATATCAGTGTGCGATCGAACAAAGGGACGTAAATTGCCACACCCATTTATAATATATTGAAAGATATTTCTGCCTCGGTTATCACGCTTAAACGTCGAGTACTAAACAAGGCGGGAATAATGGGTCATATCAGCGCGCGATAGGTGTAAAGTAATGCGAAATTGAAATTTTCACCAGATGTAGTGCTAACCCAGGATGAACCCATAGGGCATTACAAACTGTTATTCATTATATAATATTCTTTCAACCCGGGCAACGCCGGGTGCAAAACAGCTAGTTATGTTAAATAAAATATTCAAAAAAAAAAAAAAAAAAATGTCGAATGAAGATTTTATTGCGAACACAAATTTGAAAATATAACCTATGTCCATAAAGTAGTAAATTTTCAAAGTTATACATAAATACATAATATAAATACATAAAAATACATAAAATCGTAAAAATCTTATTTAATTTTTTTAAAAGTGAAAGAAATCCAATCTGTGTAACTTTGAGCAGCTTTATTTTCAATACTACTTATCGAATTTAAACGATTTACTATCAGAATGTACATAAGTCTATTTAAATAACACTGTGCTACAAAAAACACAAAATCGAATATACTTTTCAAATGAGGTAGTTAAGGTTGTAGGTCTCGTCGAAAAGATCACAAAAATGCCCATCAAACTTGCCAGACACCCTAAAATTTTATTGTCAAAAAACGTTTTTTTGGAACTAAAAAATTTTTCAACCGATTTTCAATTTTTTAAATGTTTTGGATAGAAGAAGGATAGGGCTTTTCATGTGTGTGAATTGGTCTATACATATAAGAAAGATACATATATCGTCGAACTTGTGACGGCTCATACAACCTGACACTTTCTCCAGTAGGACAGTGCTACCTCATGGTCCTTCCGTGCTCAGGGAAAATGGGGAGGATCTTGTCCATTGAAGATAAGTTGCGAGTCGCTACATTACAATTTAAAAAGGTACACTCAAAGAATTATGTAGGTAAATTCCAGTGAATATTCACTTAAAACAAATGAAATTTTATTTAAAAACCATTCCACGGTTTTTTCATTTAAAATAAAAACACATTACAGTCAATTTTAAATGTTAATTTAATGACTAACCAAAACATTAAAAACTAGTGAATATTCAGTTATTTTGTATTGAAAAACAGTAAAACTATAGAAGAAATTTTTTACTGCCGAAATTAAATGTAACAGAAAATTCGTTTTTAATACAGTAAATTATTTTTTTTAAACTACAGAAACAGTAAAAAAATTAAATCCTTTATAAAATAAGTGATTTTTCTTTTAAAATGACTTTACTGATTACTTTTTAAAATAACCTACAAACAGTTAATGACATAATTTTCTTAGTGTAGTCTTAAATTGCACTCCCAATGTCAGCCAAACCAAAAACAAACTAAAAAAGAGAAGGAAGAAACCTGGTATGTGAAATTGTAGTTCGAAAAGAATCAGATGGAAGTTTTCTTTTCGATGTCTACACCCTCCCAACCTTGCTATCGTTGGACCACTTTCTGATAGCCCTCATTTTGTCTAACTGCCTACCCTTAACTTTCGTTTAATTAATAACAAAGAAATTTAATCAAACGTTATAAAAACGCACATTTATCTAACGATAAATTTAAAATAACTTATAAAAACCATGTTTAATATAATATACCCGATTTGCAAAATTTTAGAAAATGAATGATAATAAAAAAAATACTTAAATACTATAAAAATTATTTGAGTGTAAAATGTTGGGTGTTGGAAGTTCGAACTTAAATCTTCCATACAACTTTAGACATATTTGTCCACTGAAAGGTTAAAACATTAATAAAACAAAATTGAAATTGGATTACTCAAAGAAAAAAATTATAAAAGTATTAAAGGAAATATTTAAATGTAGCAAATTTTATGAAATTAAAACGGAAAAGATGCTTAATTAATCTTTGAACTGTAGTATTTGTTTGCTATAGTTGTTACGTGTATAGATAAATAAAACCAAATTTTTAAAATAACTCACCAAATTCTTTTCCAGCGATGACAGAAGGCCTTTTGTCCGCTACTCGTAGAATTTTATAGCGAATTATATTTAAAACTGTAGGATTAGCTCTAGTCTGAAAAATTATTTTAGATGGAAAGTGTATTTAAGTTTGAGAGTGAAGTTTAGTATGAAAGGGTATGATGTTGTATGTATGATAGTGTTTGTACGAACGTGGAATGAATGAAGTTGAATGTAGTAAAACTAAAATTGTTTAAACAAAAACCCCCTTATAACCTACTCAAAATCTGATTTTAAAAGTACAAAAAAAAATTAAACAATAAAACAAAAAAAAATAAAAAACCAAAAAAAAATAATAATCTGTCAAATTTTTGTTGATGCAGATGTTGATTTACGAGACTTTAGTTTGACGTATAACCAGTTTTACACATAACTGTAAAACCGTGAACAAATGTGAATGTCCGGTTTGAAATTAAATTCTTGGAAGTTTCAAATTATAATATTGGAGTTTGATTCTACGACAATTTATCCTTTGGCCCTTTACTATACCAATTTATCAGATAAATAGTTGATCGTGTGGCCACCAGCAGAAAGTCAAAAGCCTGGTGGTACTTGTGGCACACAGCCGACGTATTCTTTTTGCAAGTTAACTGTTGTTGGTGATGTTAATAACCTGTATAGATGCACTTTGCATAAAACAATCAGCGTAGATTATAATTCCATATAGCCAACGATTGGGTCTATCGCCACTTAGCTTAATTTTACCGTTATATTCCCCGCTAACGAGATTATATCCTTATTAGCTTTTTACTGATTTCAATATGCGCCAAGGCGATTTAACAATATTGGAACTTAATTTGAATTTTCGTTTTTAATTTATTTTTATACAAATTTTATGTTGTCTGTCCAAACTTCCAAATTGAAATCAAATTTTCCCAGGATATTTTTGAAATTTATTTCCCAGAAATTATTTGACAAAAAATTTTAAAATTTTACTTGTTCCTACAGTCAACACTCCATAACTTCTACCCAATTTAATTTCCAACCCAAAACCTTGTGAGATACCCTCACAAACTATATTCAATAAATGTCAACTCTAAAAGCTTATTTTTCAGGAGAGCTAAAAAACTAGTTATTTCGCATGTTATTGTAAAAATAAACAATGTACCTTCCATAAGATGGTTTAAATATTCTAAATAATTTTTACCTATGCCAAAAATTTCATATTTTGCATTTGTTTGCGTATTTTTCAGAGATGGCATTTATTACTATGTAAAAAAACAAAAAAATTTTTAGAGTTGGCATATTTTGTCGGAAAATAAAAATAATTTTTTTTGGAAAAATTTTTATTATTTTTTTTTTTAATTTTGATGTCCTTAGTATGGTAATTGCAAAAACTAAAAAAAAATTAAAAATCATTGCATATTTTTCAAAGTTACAAGCCATTTAATCTCAGGGTGGTCAACTTTGGAACTCTGTAACTCACGCTATATTGTATTAGGGTCTCTCCAGACTAGCTATTTTGAAAGCTTATATCATGGATTTTATTTGCCCCACTCAGAATGTTTCAATCTGATAAATAGTTTAAAAGTTACTTATATATTTATAGTATTTTTTTTTTTGTCAAATTTGTGTTGGCATATTTTGAATATAGGTTCACGATATATTGTTTATTTCAACAATATCTATTTTTTTGTTATTTTTTTAAAATTTTTGAGATTATCGATTTTTTTCTGCTATAGTTCGTTTAACAACATTTATACTTATAAACGTATTATTAATGAAAATTTAATTGTGAATACGATGAGCTTTATGCCTTAAAAAATCGGATAACAATTGACAGAGTTGTAATAATTTTTCTAAAAAAGAAAATTAAGATTTTGCATGAAATTGCCGTTCGGATAGGATAACACAGGCAAAAAAAATAAAAAAAATAAAAGAACATACTGAGAGGTCGCGTATCATTAACTAAAGTTTTTTGGCCTCCTGAATTTGAATTTGACCTTGAAATTGCGCTAACTTATTAAGTTTTTGATATATCAGTTTATGTTAAATATCTGAAAAACTTGACGCGATAGAGCATTTTAAAGGCCAGAATCGGACTCAGCGCGACAAAAAACTTTAAAGTTATTGTGAATTACCTCTTATGATAAATTAATTTTTTGCCTGGTTTATTTGAACGGCCATTACCTGCAAAATCTTAATTTTCTTTTTTAAAAAAATTATCACAACTCTGTCAATTGTAATTCGTTTTTATAGCATAATGCTTATCGAATTCAGAATTAAATTTTCTTTAAAAATACGTTTATAAATAAAAAGGTTGTTAAACGAACTATAGCAGAAAAAATCGATAAACTCCAAAAATTTTCAAAAAATAACAAAAAAAAATTAGATTTTATAGAAAAAATCAATAGATATCTTTCTTATATGTATAGACCAATTCACACACATGGAAAGTCCTATTCTTCTTCAATCAAAAACAGTTTAAAAATTTAAATCGGTTGAAAATTTTCTAAATTACACAACCCAGCAGAAATTTTGCTGAACTGGCAGCAGCTTTTAGAAAGGAAACTCGATTGAAGGAGCGCATCCAAACCTGCTGAATTCATGCATGATTTTTTAAGGTGATGTCACACTTTAGAGCGCTAGTTGGATACACCGAAAAAGCGCTCTTAAGATGCTCTGAATTCACATCTCTTTATAGCGCTGAAAAAATAGCTATAAAGATGCAGTGAATCCATATATTTTTTAGATATATTTAAGCAGAACAAAGATGAAGAACATTTGACTATTTCTGAAATACAAATTACAAAATCTGAAATAAATGACTATTTCTGAATACAATTTGAAAATCTTAAATACAATTGACTAATTCTGAAAATCAGTTGACTCCCTGCAAGCATTTGGAGGAAATAACGCTTAAGAGATCTAATCACATTTAAAAAATTTCCAATTATATTTCGAAAATTTCAAATTATATTTCAGAAACTTCCATTTATATTTCAGATATTACCATTTATAACCAAAAAAAATTTAATTACATTTCAAAAAAGTTCAATTTTATTGGAAATTTTTGAAATATAATTGGATATTTTAAAATATAATAGGAGAGTCTAAAATATGATTGGACATTTTTAGTAATATAATTTGTATTTTCTGAAACTAAAGTGGAAATGGTGTACTCAATTTTTTTTTCATTCAAAATGTGTTAAAGGTGCTATGACTGAAGCACTCTTTGCAGCGCTGATTAATGCGCAATAATGATGCAGTGAAATCATGTGTCTTTGTCCAAAACTCATGATTTTTTATTCAAAAAGTGTTAAATATATTTAAGAGGAAAGCATGTGTGAAATTTTATCAAAATATAATTTTATATTTTATGTTTTATATAAAAAGTCTTAACAAAAATTTATTTGTTTCCCCTTACTTTTACTGCATCGTCAAAAACGCTCTTTGGATGAGCTTCGTTCGGTATGCTATAAAAAGATGCTGTGTCGCCAAAATCTCGATTTATTTTTGCTGGGAGGGTTTATTGAGAAAAGTCCCAAAAAAACGTTTTTTGACAATAACTCTAAAATTTGAGGGTGTATGGCAGGTTTAATGGACATTTTTGTTGTCTACTCGACAGGACCAACAACCTATACTATGTCTCATCAGAAGTATTTTTTCATTGTAGCACAGTGTAATTAATTTTTATTAAAATGAAAAACCTTGATCATTTTCATTCATGTACTTTAAATTTTTTTGAGAAACAAAACTCTCTATCTATCATAAAATCCCCAATAGTGCAAAATTTCAAAAACGAATTATATGTGAGATTCAGTAGTTGATTTTAAAAACTATTGTAGAATATCGAATTTAAATTACTCTAACAATACGCGAAATAAACAGTTTTTTTGGCACTCCTGAAAAATTGTGTTTTTTTAGATAGAGGGTTTTGAATATAGGCCCTCGATATATTTTAAGTTTCGGGCAAATATTTGCCTTGTTAATTTTGTATTGATTTCCCGAGTAAAAATAATTTAATATGATATTATATACATTTATATAGTGAAATTATTTCATATATGATCATGTGAGACACTATGTATTGCGATATAAATTTATGTAATAAATTTTGATGTGCGATATTTTTAAATTATCGCCATACATAACTATACGTTTTAACCAGTCCCATGCATCATTCCAAATTGCTTAGTGTTTTATATAAAATTTTGTCTGCCTCCATTATTTTTTAATTTTTCTAAGTTTTTTCCAAGAACATATTTTCATTGCGAATATTTTTCAAATGTTTTATATAAAATTTCATATGACTCCATATTTTTTTATTTTTCTAATTTTTTTCCAAGCACAACTTTTTTATCACGAATATTTTCTAACTGTTTTATATAAAATTTAATACGACTCCATCTTTTAAACTTTTTTTTCAAGAAACATTTTTTTATCGCAAATATTTTCTAAGTGTTTTATATAAAATTTTATATGCCTCCATTTTTTTAAATTTTTCTAAGTTTTTCCAATGACAAATTTTTTATGAGAATATTTTCTAAATGTTTTATATAAAATTTAACATGACTCCATTTTTTGAAATTTTTCTAAGTTTGAAATTTTTCTTATCTTGTTTGAACTTTAAGATTCAAAATTTTTTGTCTTTTGCCCACCTAAATTTGGCCTTAGAACCACAGTGCACGAAGGTTGGAAACTGCCCCTGGTACAACCAGTTTTCCCCAATCAAAATTTATTTTTTTGCTACATTTTAGAGGGTAAAAAAATTCGGCATTGTCGAATTTCACAATTTCACTTGTTTTATTTAAGATCTTTAACTCGAGATGTTTTTTGAATTCTTGCCTTTTCCTTTTTAAAATAATAAAAAAAATAATTATTTTTAAACAGGAAATAACATTAAAACATACATTATTATTGCATGTATAAAAGTTGGCCTTGCCTGTATGCATTATATACAAATTAAAATTTAATTTTACCAGCAGGTTTTTTTTTCATATATTTTTCCCTTTTAGAATTAACTTTTAATTGGTTTTTTATTGCCTTTTCTATACTATACGTTGTTAAATGTTACAGGAAGAACGGTTAAGGTATGGATCATATAATATGAATTAAATTGTAACATATTGAAACAATTTAATAGTTGGATGTTTCGTTATATGGCAGTATAATTAAATATTAATGAATTTATACATACAAATTTTATTAAAAAAAAAACGGGTTTAATCACAGTTTTCAAATTCACATTTTTTAGTTTTTTGTTCTCTTTAAAGCGAGAAAATAAATTAAATTAAAAAAAAACTTAATAATGTTTAAATTTGCACAAATTGCAAATAATTTTTCAACACTCTACAAAAAATATAATACTGACATAATCTTTTTTTTTTTTAATTTTTTTCCCCATCCTATCATGAACAAAATTGTGGGACACAACTTTCTGCACAATATTTTACCAACAAACATGCTCGTGTCATCTCTAGTTAGTTTCTTTACATTTTTTTTTAATATACATATTTTCTTCTTAAAAGAACAGACTATTATGGCCAACAGCTTATTATTTACAACACAAAATGAAAATATTCTGCTTATAAGGGTTTTCAAGCAAGACAGCAAGGGGAAATAAATTTTGGTATAAGAAATTTATTACAACCGTGTAAAAATTGCTTAGAACTAGGGGGTTAAAGTTTAGCCCTGAATTTATTTATTTTTGGTTTGTACAAGAAACTTTAAAACCCCAAAAGTCACGGGTTATTTTTGGCACGATTTGGCTAAAAATTTAAACATTGAGATAATTTATTTTCGTTGAATATATTTTGGGTATATAAGTTTGTCATTCCGTTTGTAACTCATCGAAATATCGGTCTGGGACCCCATAAAGTATATGGGGCATTCCATGTCAAATCGGACACTTTGAATATTTTTTTTTTTAGATGTTCCCAATTTTTTGACAGTTTTTAGTACCCTTCGAAAACTCCTTCGTGGTTAATTTTCAGATTGTTTTGATGACCCGTTCAAAAGATATAAAATTTTTAAATTTAAATTGGTAGTTTGTTCCTTTACTCAAACTTCTTTTACTCATAACTTCTTCAATAATGGTCCAAATTGAAAAATTTTTTGTTTCAAAATTTTTGTTTTTTTACGTAATTTAAAAAGAAACATCCCAAAAAATTCGTAAAAGCACCCTAGTTCTGCCAATTTTTAAAAATTTAATATCTTTTGAAATTGTCATCAAAAAAATCTGAAAATTTACCACGAAGGAATTTTCGAAGGGTTCTAAAAACTGTCAACAAATTGGGAAAATCTAAAAAAAAATTATTCAAAGTGTCTGATTTGACATGGAATACCCCATATATATTATTGATCAGTAGGGATAAGATTTTCATGCACTAAAAAATCGGAAATATTCGCCAATTTACTTGTTGTAGTCCTAAGTAGTTTAGTATTTGAGCGAAATCGGTTCAGCGGTTCAAAAGTTATGAACTAAACGGTAAGAACACCTCGAAAATTTTGGTATATTCTACATAACCTAAAAATACAAAATGCTTTAAAATGGCTGATGGTTGGCATATGTGAACAGAATTGGACACAGAATGGAATTTTTACAAGTACAAACCAATTTTTTTACAAAAAAAAAAAAAAAAAATCGCGGAATTTTTTTTTCACCAAAAATTTTTTTCCGCGGAATTTTTTTTTTTAATTTTTGTTTGCAAATAATCTTTTAATACATTGGCGGGTTATCAATACATTCGGCAAAGCCGAATTTAACTTTTTTACTTGTTAGGGGTAATTTTTTTCTCATTTCTAATGCTCTCTTAGAAAACCATTAAATCGATTGTTAAAATGTTCTACAAAAATGTTCTGCATCAAATTTCACTAGGAATTGTCAAAGGCCAATAATTTGTGCGATATAAGCAAATTGCTCAAAAAAGTAAAATTGTAAAGTATCTTTGGTGTAACACAATTTAATAAAAAATGATACTTTACAATTTAACTTTTTTCAGCATTTTGCTAACATCTTACGAACTTTTGGTAAATTTGATGCAAAACATTTTTGTACAGCATTTTAACCCTGTAAACGCACTATTTAATGGTTTTCTAGGAGAGTATTTAAAATAAGGACAAACATTAAACCTTAAAATTGCAAATAGAGGCTTAATATATTCCAAGAAAAGAACCGCCGTTAAATTTTACTGAACATATCTATTAACATTATTTTTCTAAATTTTTTCGACTTATTTCACACTTCTTTTGTGAAACACAATTTAACATTATATTTTGTTTGCATTTTTCGCGAAAAACGCAAATTGATTTAAAAACCCTTAGATACACGGGAATGTTTTTTTTTATACTCACTTTCTGACTGGAGTGAATTTTTTCTATAGTGCGAAATTTTTTTTTGCATTTTTCGCGAAAACGCGAATTCATCTCGAAAAACTGGGAGACACGGGTATTCTATTTTCGGCCGTACTCTCAGAATTTTTTTAGACTGGTTCATGTGTACAGCTAAAACTTAAAATTTGTCGGACGGTCTTATGAATAAGAGTGAATACAATTGAAGGGCTTATTGTAAAAACTCTATAAGCAACATTCCATTTTAATGGTGGTTTTTGCCTTAAAACTTTTGAAATAATGTAGAAAATCGAACTTTTGAAGAACTTCATTCTCAAGATACTTGTACAAGGGGTTTAAGCAAAAAATAAAATGTTGCTTATCAAGTTTTTGCAGTAAGCCCTTCAATTATTTTTTTAATTTTTTAAGTTAACATAAGCTTAGCTTACACAAAAATCAATATTTGGCCACGGTAAGTACTAGAGAATTTAATAATCAAATAAAAAAAGAAATCATCAAAATCTGTTCAGTAGTTTTTGTTGTACAACCGATTAGGTCCTTAAAAAAAAAAACATTATACAATTGAGTGGCATCCCTGGAAATTCTACTTGACCAAATTTTTGTTTTATAATCTTTTAAAAATATAACAATAACTTATCTTTCAAATAAAAATAAAACAAACAAAAATAAAATATTTTTCGTATTTATTTTTTTTATTTGTTTAAAAATTGCTCACATTAAGGCTATATTTTTTGTTTAATTCCCCCATAATTTAAAAATTAAACCAGGATTTTACCAAAAATTACTTTTATTTAGAAAAGGAATCCCTAAAAATAAAAAAACTGCAATCCCTTTTTTTAAACAAAATAGCACTGAAAACTCATTATTACTATAAAAAACAACGAACACAAAAAAATAAAGACTGAAAAAGCTCGTCTGGTCTGTTAACTGCAGAAATATGATTATTTTTTTAATATTTCAATTTTGAGCGTCTTTGTTTTCATTTTAATTATTTTGTAATTTACTAGAGAATAGAAAGCAAAGTACGTATATTTTACAAAAAACAGTCAGTGCAATTATTTTTAACAAAAAAAAAAAATTAAGAAGAAAAAAAAAAACATTTAAACATGTGCATAGAAACTAATTATTTAGAAACAAAAGATTAAAAAATTGTATTGAAATTTTTACAATTAATTTTTAGAATTCAGTCGACGAAAAATATATAACAAGACAATTCAAATAATAAATTAATTTAAATTTTTTCAGTCGTCGACTAACACTTGTTCAAAGCAGACGTTTTATTTATTTTTACGCGTATAGAGTTTTTACATCGGCTTAAAATACCATATTCGTAATCCAACGTGTACTCTCTTTTACTTCTCAGTAAAAAATAAAAAAAAAACAATATAAACTTTTAATTAAAAAAAAAAAAAAATGCCCCCTGGGCCCCCCAACCTTGGGGACAATAGATTTGCTGCTTTAGCAAATTCTACTAGTCCCAAACGGAAAAAAATTAAAACTAAAGATACGACACCATTTCCACTACTTCCTAAAGTTCAACCTCCGAATCCAAAATATGTAGTTATGGAGTCTACAAATCCACAAAAACCTCTATCCAGCTATTCTTGCTTTGCAGTACATCGAGCTATTCAACTTATCAGTAAAGATATCACTTCAATATCACAACTACGTGATGGTAATTTACTTTTACTAGTTAATAACAAACAAGCTGCCGATAAATTTTTAAATTCAGTGGAACTAGTTGGTATTTGCAACATTAAATGCAAACTCCATACAAATTTAAATTCCATCAAAGGTACTATTTACGCACCCTACCTAAATGATATTTCTGATACAGAAATAGTAAAAGAACTAGCTGATCAAGGCGTAATCGAGATTTACAAGTTCCAAAGAGTCGAAGATGGTAAACAGAAAAATACAGGAGTCTTGCTTCTTACTTTTGATCTGTATCACTTACCAGACAAAATAAAAATATCATGGAATTCCGTCACAGTTCGTCAGTATTACCCAAATCCTATGCGATGCAAAGGCTGCCAATTACTTGATCACACGAAGAAAAACTGCACAAACTCACCAATTTGTGAAAACTGCAACCTTCCGCCACATGATAATACAGCTTGCACACGCCAGCAATGCGCAAATTGTCTTGAGAACCACCCCTCCTCTTCAAGCAAATGCACCAAATTTATTCAACAAAAAGAATTATTAAAAATAAAAATTAAAAACAAATGCTCTTTTAATGAAGCAAAACGTATCCAAAGAAATAGTATACCTACAATTCCTCTGAATACAACATTCTCCTCCGTTACATCAGCAAACACAATAAATAAACAACAAACCACACTAAATCAAAAACACATAAAAGAAACCAATGAAAAAGAATCAAACAACAACCAAACTCCCCTCAACACACTTCCTTCAACAAAACCAACAACATCCAACACTCTCCCAAATTCAAACGACAACTCCACTAAACAATCAACAACAAAAACTACAAACCAAAATTCTAACAACAACCTTTACGCAAAAGTCCAAAAAATAATTGGCACTCCAACAATTTTAACTAAAATACAATCAGACAACATGGATTGCGAAGTGATCGTTACTAGCGAAGAAGAATAAAAAAATAAAAATAACAACAAAAAAACACAAACTTACTCTTTTTAAAATATTATTAACTTTTACTATGATAAGGTTAATACAGTGGAACATGAATGGCTACAACAATAACTATAATGAACTCTCTCTTCTTATTAATGACTTTTATCCAGACGTAATAGCTCTACAAGAAACCCACATTCCCTACAACAAATATAATATAATAACACACAAATTATACGAGGGGTACTTCTATAATTTACCAAACAATTCTTATGCAAAACAAGGTATTGGATTTCTTGTAAAAAAACAAATCCCACATAAAACAATCTATCGCAACAATAACATTGCATCAATTGAGTTGGTGATAAACTTAAGTTTATCCTTTTCTATCATTAATTGTTACATTCCACCTAATCAACAATTTACCTTAAAAGATTTAAATGACATATCTTCTCCAACTAAACAACTTTATTTTCTTATAGGTGATTTTAATTCGTGGAGCTCTATATGGGGTTCCCAAACAACAAATGATAGGGGTAAAATTGTAGAAGATTTAATTCATAATAAAAATTTAGTTGTTTTAAACGATGGTTCAAGCACACACTTATCAACCCACAAATCTTTTACAAATGTTGACATTTCTTTATGTAGTGCCCAACTTTCACCAAGAGTTTCATGGAAAACAATTAATTCTTTATACGGAAGTGATCATTTTCCCATAAATATTGAGATAGGATGCAGTTCTAATTGCAGCATATGGAAACCTAATTCTAACTTCAAAATCGCAAAAGCAGATTGGAATAAATTTGAACAAAAATGTATCGAACTAAACGATACAATAACGAAATCGCAAAATATTAATGCTGAAGCCGCAAAACTACATAGAATAATCCGCACTTCTGCCAATGCTGCTATACCTCAAACTATATCGATCATTCGTAAACACTCCGTCCCGTGGTGGAATACCAATTTACAAAACCTAAGAAACGACAAACAAATAAAGTGGCGGTTATTTACTCGATACAGATCAGACGATAATCTTCTTGCCTATAAAAGGGCAAATGCTTTGTTTAAAAAAGCTACAAAAAATCCAAATCGGAATCTTTCGAAAAATTTACCTCATCAATTAGTCCAAATTCAAATACAAAAAAGATGTGGAATGATATAAAAACGCTAGTAGGTAACAAACCCTTCAACACTTTTCGATTTATAAAACAGGATCAAGATTTTTTAACATCATCTACTGATATAGCTAACAATTTTGGCAAATATTGGTCAGATCTATCACTTGATCAACAATTTCACCCATCATTTATCACAAAAAAAACAGAGCTATTGAATCTTTCATACAATACTAATAGCCAAAAGATAACAGACAGGCATATTGAAAGCAAAATTAATCTTATTGAGCTAGAAAAAGTATTACAAAATGCAAAAGGCAAAACACCTGGATATGATAAGATCTCTTACCCAATGTTAAAGAATCTTCCACCCTCTTTAAAAGACAGACTTATATCTCTTTACAACAACATTTTTGACTCTGGCATATACCCCCAAAGCTGGAGAACTGCAATTATAATACCAATACAAAAACCTAATAAACCAGTTGAAGTTATAAGCAGTTACAGACCAATATCTTTGCTGCCATGTGTTGGCAAAGTATTTGAAAAAATAATAGCTGAAAGAATTATGTGGTATGCCTCAAAAAACAATCTTATTCACCCCAACCAAGTCGCTTTTAAGAAAAAACAATCTACTTTAGATGCTCTGTTACACATAAACCACTTTATTTCACAAACCATTTCTCATAAAAATCATGTCTCAATTCTCTCAACGGATTTTGCGAGAGCCTTCGATCGAGTTGGCATTCACATTATTCTGGAAGAACTTATTAAATGGAAAGTTAGCAAAAAAATTTTCAACATAGTTAAATCTTTTTTAACGAATCGAAAATTTAGAGTTCGCATCAATAACACCTTATCAGAATTTTTTCCTCTTCATAACGGCATACCCCAAGGATCTCCCCTTTCGGTAGTGTTATTTTTAATAGCCTTCAATGAAATTAGTAACATAGCATCCAAATATAAAATCATTAGTCACTCTTTATATGCGGACGACGCAATATTTTTTTCAAAAAATAATGACTCAGACAGAGTGAAAACAGCATTTTCTAATCTTCTTTCCGACATCAAAAAATGGTCTGAAGTATCTGGAGCAACACTTTCGCTTGAAAAATGCAAGATATTACATATTTGTAGTAAAAGAATGTGCAGCCCACTAACAATTAATTATAACAACACAATTATTGATAACGTTTCTGAACTACGAATTTTAGGTGTCATCTTCGATGATAAATTTAACTTTAAACAGCACTGCCTCAAACTCAGAAAAGACCTTACACAACGCCTAAACATCATCAAATTTCTGGCATCCAAAAAGAGCTTTATACATTCTAACACTCTCTTAAATGTAACAAAAGCTATTATACTCTCCAAAATTGACTATGTATTACCAATATATGGCCACTGCCCAAAACAACATCTAAGCTTGCTGAACGCACCCTACCACGCATCAATCAGACGTGCGTTAGGCGCATTCCACACTACAAACTTAAAGAATTTACTAACGGAAGCAGGTTTTCCATCGATCTCAGAACGCATTTATTCAAATGACCATAAACTCATTCCCAAATTTTTTATTTCTTACAACTCTAACTTGCACAAAAACTTAAAAAATACAAGCAAACTTAAAAGAATATGCAAGAAACAATCTCCTATTCACAGATGTATACAACTCGCAAATGACCTCATACCATCTCTCCAGCCTGTTCTAATAAACACCAAATATCAACCCTGGTGGTTATTAAAATCTACTTCATTTATTCTTGACCTTCAAGAATATCATAAGTCCACAACTCCACCTGAAACTTATCAACAGCTCTTCAGATCTATACGATCATCTGCCTACAACGACTGGAATTTTATATATACCGATGGCTCAAAAACAATATCAGGTACATCTTTTGGTATAGTTGACCACAACAACGTAATTATTAAAAATGGGCTATTAGAACCACATTGTAGCATTTTCACCGCAGAAGCTCTCGCTGTTAAATTGGCAGCAGAATTTTCTTCAAAACAAAAAGGTCGTTTTATTATATGTACTGATAGTAAATCCACAATTTCAGCAGTCATGAACACAAAAAATATGGAACAAATAGTAGCAGATATTCGTAATTATTTAATAAAATTCCCAAATAAAATTCGCCTAATGTGGGTGCCAAGTCATATTGGCATTGTTGGAAATGAAACTGCGGATAATGTTGCTGGTAATGCTCAACGTGCTCCGCTGTTAACCTTTCATACACAAGAAGCAAAAGACCTCCAATCCCTGGTTGTAAAACATCTCACAACAAAACTAATCAATAATTGGACAGCATACAACCATAGCTACAAATCAATAAATCCTACAGGAGAGAAAATCTTATTCCCTGCAACAAGTACGCGACGAGAAACAATTGTATTTTCCAGATTAAGGCTCGGCCACACCATATTAACTCATCAACACCTACTAAAAAAAGAAGATAAACCGAAATGCAACATTTGTAAGACACCTCAAACTGTAAAACATATTTTGGATGAATGTCAGAAGTTTAGCCAAGAGAGAAATTTAACATTTAATATAAATACACCTAGTTTATTACTTAGTGATCCCAATCCTAATAATATCTCTAATATCTACCTTTTTTTAAAAAGATGTAAACTACTTAATTTTATATAAATAACTTTTGTAAGTAACAATATACTTATATTATACATAGAGTCGAAGGCCTTAGTTGCTCGTACTCATTAAAACAACATATTTATGTAATAGCATTTATTGTATTATATAAATCTAATAAATAAATAAATAAAAATAAAAAAATTTGTTTTTAAATAAACACATTTATTATCAAAGTTTGGCTAAAGGGGTAAGGTGCTAGACCAGTGAACAGAAGGTTCTGAGTTCGCGGACCAAGTGAGGCAGATAAAAATAGTAAGTTTTAAAAAATTAAATTTAAGAAATGGACAGATAAAAATAGTAAAGTAGTGTAAATTAAAAGACGTGATTAATAATTTTTAAATTTTTTAACGATCTCTGACGTACTATGTACATGTCATAATGTAGTCAGCACTATTGACTACCTGCTTACTTGTCGGCGAGGAATTTTGACAAAATATTTGAAAAAGTCAGGAGGTGTCATGAGGTTTTTTGTATGGTCAGAGATTTTTCAGTCAGCAGGTACACTGACATTGTCATAAGGAAGTCTTTGAGATGTCTTAACGACATTTCTAATTGGGTAAGGGCGGATTACTCAATGAAAAGTTAGCTGCTAACTGCCGATTGAACGGAGCCTTATGTCAAAATTTGTATGAGAAAGTTAAATTTAATGTAGAGTTATTTTATAACGGAGCATTGAGTAATCCAGCCTAAGACCTTAAAAAAGTAGGTCAATGCACAATAAGTGCGGCTTTATCAGTTCGCTTTAAAGTGAGAAATATGAATTGAAAATTTGGTTTGAACTTCAATTTTCTACAATTACACTGTTGAACAAATTCATAGAAATTCACACTATCATGAATCAGAATGCATGAATTAACACTTTAATACCGCTTTATGGCGACCTTGTGGATTAAGTTGTAACTTTTGAACAGCATCACGTACAAAGAAGAGGGTGATTGATTTTGAATGCTAACATTGCACAGTTTAATGTTGTGCTCTTCTTCATTCACATTTCTCATACTTATGAACAAAAAAGTAGGTAATAAAGAAGAGCACAATACAAATCTGTAAAGGTTTGATTTAAAAATCAACAACTCTTTTGTTTGCTAATTTCGGCTGAACAAATTGTTGATTTAAGAAGAAAAATTTGAAATCACGCCTAGTTTCATCCAAATGATACGTTTTCTAAAAAAATAACTTTTTTCAAAAATAACAGTTTTGTATAAAATTGGAAAAATATTTATATGTACATATTTAGGTATATTTAACAACTTTATAAAATTATTTATATGAACGAACAAAAAAAAAACACATATCGTAACAGGCACACATGAAAGAATATAAAGCAAAACTAACTCAACATACACACTTACACTCACAAAAAAACTTTGTCAAGTAATAATAATAATAATAATAATAATAATAATAATAATAATAATAATAATAATTTGATCCAATGATCAGTTTTTATTTATTTTTCCAATTTTTATTTACAACTCATTTTAAATAATTTTAACCTAACCGAGAACTGGTAACAATGACCGTCGTCTCGTTGTAGCGAAATCGACCAAGGGTTTTGGTGGGAATCGAACCCACGACCCCCTGTTTCATAGGCTAGCACGCTACCAACTGGCCTACAGGGGCCCCTACTTTGTCAAGTATTTAGGAAAAGTCTTGTAATCCCATTTTACCAATATTTGACAGTTTTCCTTGCAATTTTGAATCGAAATTAAAAAAAAAAATTTATAATTTTACAATTTTTTTGTAATTTTACAAATTTCCAAGATAATTTTATAAAAAAAAAAAATCTAGTAAATTCACCAGAATTCCTTGTAATTTTAATTGCGCCAAAAAAACTGTTAATTTACAATTTTTTTTGGTAAAACGCTTGTAAAATTACAAAATTATTAGTAAAAATATTGTAAAATTACTAGGAATTCTCGTAAAATAGGAGGTAGCAAAAAAACTTGTAGAGTTACGCAACCTCCTTGTAAATGGTATCGTGTCAAAAAATTTGTAAATTTACAATTTTATTGGTAAAAACCTTGTAAAATTACAAAATTATTGGTAAAAAGCTTGTAAAATTAATAGGAATTTTTGTGAAATAGGAGGTAGCAAAAAAAAATACAAGTTTTTCTTTTAATTTTACAAGTTTTTTTTTTAGTGTATATCGTGGGCTATGTGATGTTTTTTTTTTTTTTTGGAAAACCGATTTAAATTTCTTAAATCTATAATAAAATGTTTTGAAAAAATTTGTATACTAATTGTTTTTAATTTCTTTTCATTACAGGTATGTTTTTTAATTTATAAATTAATTTTTCAAATCGAGTCAAAAACACAAGGTAATAGTTATACATAGTTTGTTTTCTAGAGCTTTTTAGCCTTGTCCCCAAAAAAGTTGAGAATATCCACAAAAATCCCCAATTAAATTTTTTTTAACCAATTTTTAATTTTTTTATATTTTTTTGGCAGGTTTCAAATTAAAAAATTACCAAATAGGGGAAATCCTTTCTCTTCTGATTAAACAAGACCGATTTTTATTACAACAATTAAGGTTTAAAACTAATTGTGTTTTCTTTTATGAACAAAAAATGTGCATCGTTAAAATGTGTACTTTTAAAATGTTAACATGGCCTGAAACGATGTAGCATTTTTTACACTCAGAAAAGTACACAAAAAATGCTACGCATATTGCTCTGATTTGCTGGATGTGTTTTTCGCTTATATTGCCGGCAGCTCAGGTTCGAATACCAGCGATTTTTTAATTGTTTTTTTTTTTATTATTTAAACTGTAAAAAAAAATACCAAAAAATAATCAAATTTAGTCGATTTTATATATTTTTTTTTAAATTATTAAAATACTAAAAAAAACCCTATTAAATAAATAATAAATAATACTTAATTGAATAAAAAAAAATTATTTGCCCCAATGGGATTTGAACCCTGGACCTCCGGCGTCACATGATACGACACAAAAGCACCAGCTAACTTGTGCGCTTAATTTGAATTTTGCTACATGAGAGAATAACAGGGCAGTTTTTCACCCCGTCATTTGATTTGGGGGTGAAAAATATGCATTTTTTACGTCACGGGCAGGCAATATTTTGAGAAAAGAACATTTATTTAGTTCAAATAATTTTTAATAAATTTTTAAAGGTTTTTTGAGGTATTTCACTTTTCGTCTTATATCTTGAGTTAACTACATCTGATTTATCCGCGATAAATTTGCAGCAAATCCTACAAGCATTATTTTCCCACTAGATCATAAGACAAGCATATTATAAAAATGCGTTTTTTTTATTAAAAATTTAATTTGATTTTTTTAAAATATAAATCGTTGTAAATTAACAAGTATTTTATTTATATTAAAAGCTTGAACCTTTACAAAGATAACAAATTGGGTTTCATAAAAAACTATGGGAAAATACCAAAGTTAATAAGAATTTTATGAAACTGCGCATACAATTTCCCTTTATTTTGTAATTTTTTTTTTACAACAAAAAAAAAAACTTAGCTGAACACCTTAGTGTTTTTAGTGTGTTTTAACATGATAATGTTTTTAGGCTGGTGTCTAATTTTACAAAAGTTGCAGGACGCCACCTCAGTTTGCCTATATAAGCTATTAATTAACGAAAAAGAAAATAAGAATTACTATTTTCATTTTCTTAAAACCAAATTTTAGTAATTTGGGTTTGTAAATTGGATAATAATTTACCTCGTGGTGAATAAAACCGTTTTTTACCAGCTAGTGAATAAAATGTAACATAATTATTTTTCAACAATTTTTTTTTTTTTTCATCAAATTTTTTTTCCATCAATTTTTTTTTTTCATAATTTTTTTTTTCATCAATTTTTTTTATAATTTTTTTTTCATCAAATTTTTTTTCATTAATCTTTTTTTTTCATCAAATTTTTTTTCATCAAATTTTTTTTCATTACTTTTTTTTCAGCAAATTTTTTTCTTATCAAAAAAAATTTTTTTTCATAAACTTTTTTTTATCAATTTTTATCAATTTTTTTTTTAAAAAATTTTTTTTAATTAAAATTTTTTTTTTCATCAAATTCTTTTTATCAAAATTTTTTTTTTTCATAAATATGTTTTTCGTACATTTTTTCGTTTTTTCACAAGTTTTTTTTTCGGCAATTATTTTTTCTAAAAAAACTTTGCTTTGGCCAGTACACCCAAATCTTCAGCAAAACATTATCATGACTTAATGTTTTGGGTAAGAGCACAAAATTCGCAGGCATTTTTTGATATAATTAGTCATAACTTCCATAGATTTTATAGTCGATATTTTTTTGATTTTTTTGACGTTCAACCAAATTTTAATTTAATTTAATTTTTTTTCATCATTTTTTTCCCGTCAAATTTTTTTCATTCCTCTTTTTATACCCTCCACTCTAGTGATAGAGGGTATATATAAGTTTGTCATTCCGTTTGTAACACATCGAAATATTGGTCTAGGACCCCATAAAGTATATATATTCATGATCCTTGATCGATTTTAAGTCGATCTAGCGATGTCCGTCCGTCCGTCCGTCCGTCCGTCCGTCCGTCCGTCTGTCTGTCTGTCCGTTGAAAACACGCTAACTTTTGAAAGACTTCACGGAGGCTACTGAAGTTTGACATATATGTTCTCCATTTACCGGGTCAGGTTGGTATTGCAATCCAGCGAAATTGGTCAAGTGGTTCAAAAGTTATGAGCAAAAGAGTAAATTTCGGCAAGGGTATTTTTCGAATTTACAAGATTAAAACCACTATAACTTTCGAAAGCCAATTCTGAGGGGGCTGAAGCTTAGCATATATATTTGTCGTTCCCCGAGGCTATTTGGTTTTGAATTTCAGCAAAATCGGTTCAGTGGTTCAAAAGTTATAAGCACAGCACTGAATTTCAGATTTGTTTCACCTTAAACTGTTGAAAACTCGTTAAACAAGTTTTTAAAGCATGGTGAAATACCAGTTTTTTAAAACTTGTTGTTGTTTGTTTTCTTGTCGTGGGGTGCAGTTTAGTTGTTAGACAAGTAAATATTTGTTATTGTTTTGTTATTGTTTTTGTAATTGTATGTAACGGTGTATAGCAAGAATTTTTGGAAAAAAAATCAAATGAAGTAAAATAAAAAGTGGGAAATATGTGAAATATTTATTTTGTATTGCATATAGGTATAAAACAACAAAAATCTTTTACAAAGTAATTTTGTTACTCAAAGAAATTGTACACTAAAAAAAATATTTACACTAAAAAAAATGTTACACTCAAAAAAAAATGTATACATAATTTTTTTTTTAATAAAATGTCACACTCAAAAAATGCTGACAGTCAAAAAAATTTTACTCTCAAAAAAATTTGATTGATTAAAAAAAAGTTTTACTCAAAATAATATATTTCTAATAAAAAATTTATGATGCAATTTTTTAGAAAATTACTATGAGATGACATTGTGGAGGGTATTCATAGATTCGACCAAGTCGAACTTAATTTTTCTACTTGTTTTAGCTAATTTTTTTCTTATCAAAATTTTTTTTTTTTTCATAATTTTTTTTTTTTATCAATTTTTTGGTTTTTTCATAAAATTTTTTTTTTTCATAAAATTTTTTCGTCAAAAACGTTTTTTTTCATTAAAATTTTTTTTTTTCATCAAATTCTTTTTATCAACCTTATTTTTTTTATAAATATGTTATTCGTACATTTTTTCGTTTTTTCATAAAGTTTTTTTTTTCGAAAATTATTTTTTCTAAAAAAAAACTTTGCTTTGGCCAGTACACCCAAAATTGTTCGGCAAAACATTATCATGACTTAATGTTTTGGGTAAGAGTTCAAAATTTGCAGGCATTTTTTGATATAATTAGTCAACACTAAGAAAATTATGTCATTAACTGTTTGTAGGTTATTTTAAAAAGTAATCAGTAAAGTTATTTTAAAAGAAAAATCATTAATTTTATTATGGACTTCTTATTTTTTACTGTTTCTGTAGTTAAAAAAAAAAATTACTGTATTAAAAACGAATTTTCTGTTACATTTAATTTCGGCAGTAAAAAATTTCTTCTATAGTTTTACTGTTTTTCAATACAAAATAACTAAATATTCACTAGTTTTTTAATGTTTTGGTTAGTCATTAAATTAACATTTAAAATTGACTGTATTGTGTTTTTATTTTAAAAGAAAAAACACTGGAATGTTTTTTAAATAAAAGTTCATTTGTTTTAAGTGAATATTCACTAGAATTTACCTACATAATTTTTTGAGTGAAAACTTCCATAGATTTTCTAGTCCATATTTTTTTGATTTTTTTGACGTTTACCCAAATTTTAATTTCTTAATTAAAAAAACGCATTTTGAAATACTTATGTATGTTAATTCCACTAAATCTTTTGAGCTGATTGAAAAAAATAACGATTTTTTTCAAATATGATTCATTTTAACATTGTTTTCATTGGGAGTTGATCGGATGTATACAACGCGAGATATAAGGAGAATAGTAAAAAAACAAAAAAAAAAAACGCTAAAAAAGTTTTTAAAATTACTAAATCCGTGAAAAAAATTGTGAAATTTTTTTTTGAATTTGAAAAAAAATATGGTTACGTTTTTTTCACGAAAGTTGTTTATTTTGCAAAATAGGGTTATTCACCTGCTGGTGAATAAAAACGTTTTTCACCAGCTGGTGAATGAAACGTAACGAAATTATTTTGTATCATTTTTTTAAATTTTTTTACCATTTTTTTTTTTTCATAAATTTTTTGTTATGAAATTTTTTTTTTCATTATTTTTTCATCAAAAATTTTTTAATTCTTCAACATCTTCTTTTTTATTAATTTTTTTTTTATAATTTTTTTTTGACAGTTTTCATTGTTGCACTCAAAAAATTATGCCATTAACTGTTTGTAGTTTATTTGAAATGTTTTAGGTTTTGTCGTTTTTAAAAGAAAAAACATTTGTTCTTTTAAATGACTATTTCTGTTCTTTGTTTCAAAAATAACAACATAAAAAATAAAGACTTTCAGTAGCATTTAATTTTTAAAGTCATTTATTTTTGTTCTGTAAGTAAAAAAAAGTGATTATTCTTTAATTTTTAATGATTTGTGTACGTTATTTATTTAAATTGTTGGCATTTTTTAAAGAAAAGTCCTTAGTTTTAACCTACTTGTGTAGACAAAAAATTAAAAAAAATATTTATAGAAATATTAAAACATTTTTTTATCAAGTGACTTTGGCACGATGAGTAGAGTGTCTGGCCAGAACGTAATTGATTGCGTGATCGATTCCCTCAAAAATTTTATTAAAATTTTTTTTTAAATAAAATTCAATAGACAAATTGTAAAAATAATCTACGAAATCATTAATTTTTATGTTTTCGTAAGTATTTTTTTTTTAATTTGTTGGTAAAAATAACACAAACATCATTAATTTTTAATGTTTTTGTAGGTTATTTTTTTCGATTTAAAAAAAAAAAAAAAAAAATTTCGATTTTGTTGGTAAAAAAAATTAAAGAAACGTTATTTTTTAATGTTCAATGTTATTTATTTTAGAAAATTTTATTAACAGTAAAAAATAAATCTTGATGTTTGTTAAAATAAATGAATATTAACATGGATGGTTTTCAAATGTTTGTTCACTTGTTTTAAATATCTTTTTCATTTGTTTTTGCCTACAAAAAATTTTGAGTGTGTGGTGAATATTTAATTTGGCTTGATGTTATATATTATAAATAAAAAGGGCAGACGAACTCGCGAAACTTGAAGCAAGAATTCGCCGATCGATTACTGGTCAGATAAGCTTTAATACTTTGGAAGATATAACGCGAATGGATCTTAGAATATTAAAGAGATTCGCAATGACTTTGAACCAAGGTTGGCAATCGATACCCACCCAGAATAACGGTATTTGACTATTGTACCGCAACTAACAAAGATATGAACATTTTTAAAAGCGATAATGAAAATCGATGAAATTTCTAGTATTTTTGATCTGTTACTTCGTTTTTGTACCGGTTGCTTTTCGAAATATAGGCCAATACCTTTATAATACCGTTTGAAACGGTATTTTAAAGGTATTGGCCTATATAACGAAAATGAACCGTTACAAACACGAAGTAACACATCAAAAATACAAGAAATTTTATATACTTTCATAATCGATTTTAAAAATGTCCATATCTTTATTGGTTGTGGAACAATAGCCAAATACCGTTATTCTGGGTGCGTATCGATTACCAACCTTGCTTTGAACGTGTTTAACTTGCGCCGCTAGCGAAGAAGAAAAAAAAGTTTTGTGGTATCGCTATGGACCAAAAGGTCTATGCGAGGTGTAAATCGTACACCGCCACCCTAACTTAACCTTACCTATGGTAAGTGATTATACACATTGGATTTTAAACCCAGGTTCTCTTTACATTCCTGCATTGAACAGAATTTTTTTTTTTAATTTTTCTTTACATTCCTGCTTTGAACAGAAAATTTCTTGCAAAATTCGGGCACTTATGGATAAAACCTAAAAAAGGACATTTAAGATTCCTTTTAATGTCCTGATTGAAGCCCTGATCGTACGGAGTCCAGATTTCGTGCAAAAGCATGGTCATTGCATTGCGAGTTCGAATAAAAAATATTAATAGCTTTTACATTCCCTTTTCCAGTATTAAAAAAAATTTCGGTTTTGGGGATTGGTCCACACTAGGTCCATACTAGAGTTGATCGTGTGACACGAATTTTTCGTGATTCATGTGACCGTGATTACAATATATTTTTATAAAATAATTTAAATTAATGTTTTTGTTTTTAGGAAATTTAATACTTTTTGTGTAGGAAATTGAAAAAAGTAAAATAAAAATTTATTTATTTAAATTTCGTGCACTGAAAAAAAGACATAACTAAATAACTAAGTTCGGAAATAGGCAAAATCGAACCAAGGGGAAAAAGTTCCCCCTTGGAAAACTAAACCAACCTTAGAAAAACGGTTTTGCATGTTTTTTTTACTTTTGTAAAGCAAATTCAAAATTTGTATGTCAGAGAAAGTTCAAAACCCTGCATGTGTACCCAGTGGATAAAAAAAATAAAAAAACCCGCCCCTACACATTGTGTACATTGTTATCATTATTATGCTTAATATTTTTCCAACGAAATCTAGATTTAACTGTTTAAGTAAGATTAAAAATGTGATAAAAATAAATTGACATTTGTTATATATTATTTTATTTCAAACAAAGCACAGAATTAAACAAAAAAATCCTCTTAAAATTCTATTTAAATGTCAGAACTTCTAAAAAAAATTCTCAGAAATTGAAATGTTTTTATATGCTCCTTTAAACAATATAACAGTCTTATAATTTGCAAAAAAAAAAAACTAAATTATCATGTTTATTACGTTTGACGAAACATTTACTTATCAGTTTTATTCGATTTAATGTCTAGACCAAACATAAAGACACAGACATAAAAAATAAAATATATGTATAGCACAAATAACGACATAACAAAAAAAAAAAGTTCATTCAATGTCACATGACCCCTTTTCTTTACATACTTAATTTAAATATACAAAGAAATGTTTTCTAACATATTTTTTTCTGCAATATTATGCATTAGCAAAAAAAAAAAAAAAACTTGCTTAAAATTCATTTCAACTCCTCAAAAAACAAAAACCAAACTAAGCACTGAAAATGACTGACACCTTAGCATTAATGTCATGATAATGACAACACAATGACAAAACAAAACAACTCAAATTCATGCAACACTGAAAAAAAGAACATTTTGTTTTTATCTTGATGTTCTCTGTTTCAGGGTTGCTTAAATTAGTTAGTAGGTGCAATGGGGAGGGGATTTGAAGTGATTCAAAAACAGAAACAAAATGTCAAGATTTTAGCTTGTTGTTTAGAGTCATGTCCTTGATTGTTTGTTTCTTTTGCATTAATGTTTTTTTTTTTTTTTTTGTTTTTGAGAATGTAATTTGCTACAAACAATTGTAGTTTGTTTGGGACATAATAATGATGCTTAATTTTTTTTTGGCTCTTGTCTTAAATAGTTGGATGAATTCTTTTGTTTAATATTAAATAAACTGATTATTTCAAAATATGCGTCATTATGTTGGAATTATTTGGCTCGCATAGAGAAGCAATTTTCAGATTACCAGATAGTTTGGACCCCACGCATACTTGGCGAAGTCTGATTATAACTAATCCACTATAGCCAAAAAACCATTTTGTTTAATAAACTTAAAAAAAAAACAAGGTGAATACCCTCCACAAAGCCCCATGAATACCCTCCACAAAGCCCTATTTAAGTGGTAGTAAATTTTCTTACCTGAAAAAAAATTACCAATTTTGGATTTGAAATATTTTATTTTAAGACAAAAAAAATCTTTTTTGAAAAAAAAATACCTGATTTTTTTTTTTTGAGTGTAAAATTTTTTGAATAAATTTTTTTTTTCGTGTATATTTTTTTCGTTTTTGTGTAAAAATATTTTTGGGTTACAAGTATACTTTGTGGCTTACCAATTCGCACCTGACGAAATTCACGAGTTTGCTAATAAGTAGGGCAAGTACTTTCATGCATCTAAAAAACGAAAATATGTGCCTATAATATGCATCTAAAAATCCAAAATATGCACTAAAAACTTCAAAAATATGCATCTAAAAATTATTGTTTTTCTATTAAAAAAAAATAAATTGTCAACATAAATTAGGGATTGTCAAATTCTTTAAGGCCCTCGACAATTTTAAAAAATGTTTTATTGAGTGAAAACAATTTTAAATTAGTAAAATATTTTTTTGCTTGAGAAGTTTTTTCTTTGAGTCACCAAATATTTCTGAAGAAAAAAATTTATAAAAGATAAAGAATATGAAAATACAATTGTTTTTCTAGAACAAGTTATTTTTCAATAATTTTTGTTTTTTATTCTAAAAAAAATTATTTATTTTTAAAATATTCTTTTTCACTTTTTTCGGAATTTTCAAAAAATTAATTCAAAAGCAAAGGCCCTCTAACTCAAATCAAAACGCAATTTTCCTGTAAAAAAATCTTAAATTCTAAAACATCACGAATGACTGTATATAAAGTATGAAGAAGAAAGACAGAAATCGGTGTGTACTAAAAAAATAAAAAGAATTGTGAAAATGTCAATTTAATTTTTTTTGATTTGCTTAAAATACAAGAAAATTGTGTGATTTTCTTTAAAAAAATTGATCAGAAAATGATTTCTATAAATAAATACATTTTTCTACAAAAAACAGGCGATAGGTTTTGAATTTTCCTAAGGATGCTTTTAAAAAATATTGATGAAATTTAAAAAAAAGTACAATTTATATGAAAATATGCAAAAATATGCATTTATACCAAAATATGCAAAAATATGCATTTATACCAAAATATGCAAAAATATGCAACTACAAATCAATGCCATTTTAATGCAAATTCATTGATTCGGATAGATATTTCATTTATGTTATGTTTACAATGCTGAGTAAAAATATGCATTTTCATGAAAGTACTTGCCCTACTAATAAGTTTTGAGCCACTGCACTGAAAGAATTTTGTTCATTGCGGCTATGAAAACGTACATTGATTCTATGAAAAAAAAAAACATTAGAAGTCAGCCAATGATGCCCTTCATAGAATTTATGAAACAAATTCATAGAAACCAGATACCTTTGAAAAAGCTCATAGGCTATACAAAAAATGCCTGCGAATTTTGTACTCTTGTCCAAAACATTAAATCATGATAATGGTTTGCGAAAGATTTGGGTGTACTTGCCAAGGCAAAGTTTTTTTAGAAAAAATAATGTTATATCCCAGCAAAACTTAGATTACCAAATAAGGTATAAAATAAGGTATAGGATCTCTTATTTTATACATTGCAGCATTGATGATTTTAACAGGCGATGAGACTCAAAGTAATGCATCCACATTATCACAAAGAATACCAGTAAGGTATAAAATAAGTCATAAATTTATAACAAAGAATACGAGTAAGGTGTAAAATATATGATATTTTATAGGTTACGAGTAAGGTATATAATATAGCATACCAGAACTTAATATATAAGGTGTTACGAGTAGTGAAAAAGTAATTTTGTATTAAATTTACTCACGTGATTGTAAGTGAGTGTAAGTAGATAAAATATGCTCGTGAGTGTGTGTCGTTAGAAATTTCCTGTCGTGAGCCCATCTCTAGTTTAAACTTATGCATTTTTTTTTATAAAATAATTATTTTTTATGTTATTGTAATGCATTATGCATCCAAATATAAATAATGCATTATTTCAAACTTTCAAATAATACATTATGTAACCAAATACAAGTCATCCATGATTTAATGTTTAGAAATTACAAATATGAAATACATTTTTTCCAATAATCATGCATTACGTAGCAAATTATTAGTAATTCATTATTTTTCACTTTAAAATAATACGTTGTGGAACAAATGTTTGGTAAGACATCCTAAAATAATGCTACAAATAAGGTATATACATTACCTGGTAATGTGTTATATAATCACTACCCATTACCAAAGTTTTGCTGGGATTACTTTGTTATTCCATGCAAAACGAATTGAAATATCAGTCGAGGACCCCATTAAAAAATCAAAAGAGCTGCACATTTCGTAAGTGAGTTCAAAAATAAGTGCAAAAAAGTGTTTTTACATTTTGGAGAGTATAAAAGATTCGGCACCAAAGAATATAACACTCTCACTTATTTTATATACATTTGATAAACAAATGGAAAATTTTTATGTGAAAAGCTTAGACTTGGTGAAAAAGTAGTTTTGGTAAAACAAATGATTTTTTTCACGAAAAACAAAATTATGTTAAAAAAAATTTAATGAACCCAAAATTTTTGTTAAAAAAAAAAAAATTACGAAAAAAGAGTTTTTGATGATTTTTTTTGATGAAAAGGAAATTTTTTTGATGTAAATAAAATTGGTAAAAAAAATATGAATTTTTTTTTTTTTTGGTGACAAAAAAATTTATAATAAAAAAAATTATGAAAAAAAATTTTGATGAAAAAAAAAAAAAAATTGATGAAAAAAAATTTATAAAAAAAAATTGATGAAAAAAAAAATTTGATGAAAAAAAATTTAATAAAAAAAAATTGATAAAAAAATGATAAAAAAAAAAGTTTGATGAAAAAAAAAATTATGAAAAAAAAAAAATTTATGAAACAAAAAGTTTGATGAAAAAAAAAATTATGAAAAAAAATTTGATGAAAAAAAAAAAAAATTTGATGGAAAAAAAATTGATGAAAAAATTTCATGAAAAAAAAAAAATTGATGAAAAAAATTAATGAAAAAAAAACTTTTGATGAAAAAAAGAATTTGATGAAAAAAAAATTGTTGAAAAAAAAATTTGATAATAAAAAAAAAAATTGATAAAAAAAAAATTATGAAAAAAAAGTTTGATGAAAAAAAAAAAATTTGATGAAAAAAAAAATTTTTTTTTGGTGAAAAATAATTACGTTACTTTTTATTCACCAGCTTGTGAAAAACGGGTTTATACACCACGAGGTGAATTACTATCCAAGTTACAAACCTAAGTTATTAAAATTTTTGGTTTTAATAAAATGAAAATAGTAATTCTTGTTTTCTTTTTCGTTAATTGTTTGCTTATATAGTCAAACTGAGGTGGCGTACTGCAACTTTTTAAAATTAGACACCAGCCTAAAAACATTATCATGTTAAAAAATTATTGTTCAATTCTTTTTTTATTTATTCTATTATTTCATTTTTATTTACTTTATAATTTTACTTTTATTTATTTACAATATTCTATTTTTTAAAATTAATTAATTCTAAAATTATCCCCACCGAGATTCCAGGACACAACCAGTTGTTCGTGAAGCTTAGTCCCTAGCCACTGAGCTAAAGTATATAAACAAATAATATTTCTTAAAATCCATTTTGTTTAATATTCTGCTTTAACATATTGAGTTTGTATCTATGCTCTGCTACAATGCTCTGGCAAAATCTGTGTGTGAGTTTGTAGAAAACAAAATGTTTGTGTATTTCCAAAAAAAAAAATAACGAATTTTATAAAACTAAGTGTTGGGCGGAGTGGTTTTCTCCTTTGGTGGCGCTGACACCTAAGGTGTCGATTACAAATTTGCCAACCGGTAGGTCTTGGCTTCGAATCCCGCCAGGCCAACATTTTTTTTTACGTTTTTTATGTTTTTTTTTATTTTTTTATTTTTTTTATTGTATTTATTCAATTTTTGTAATCATTGCAACAATACTGATTAATTTTTATTAAAAAATAAAAATTGTTTTATTCAACCTTTAAAATATAATATTTTGAGGAATAAACATCCTCAAAATATTATATTTTAAAGGTCGAATAAAACAATTTTTATTTTTTAATAAAAATTAATCAGAATTTGAACATAATGGTTGGCACGCCATGTGATGAATAACCCTAATATGGAGTATTACTCACAACAATAACACAAATAGCATATTGTTGTAGTCCAATGGACTATCGTATGTAAAATTGTTTTAAATATTTTTGTTGGTTATTGACAATCGTTGCCTTATTAGTAAGGTACAATTTCTTTGTCTTTCTAATTCTCGTTGTGAATAGAGGCGAATATGTATTAATATTTTAGTTTGTGCACAAACGATTTGTCATTAGACTCGTTTGCTACTTTCTAGTAAATCGTTTCTATTTTTTGCTAAATAATCTTGGCAATGGAATTTGACAAATTCCGAAACACATGTCGATTAAGTCTTGCAAAAATGACCAACATAAATAAATTTAAAACAAAAAATAATTTTCTTGAAAATTATGCTATGAGAATATCATGGGGTTAATTAGTAAAGAAAATAATGACCTCGAGCCAGAATAAACATCCTCAAAACATTGCAAAAATATTTTAATTATTAAAAAACTTAAAAGGCTTATTGATGACATTTTTGTCTATGAATAATATTTATTAGTTCTATGACATTTTTCTATGAATCTAACAAAATCTATGAATAAAATTCTATGAAATATTTCACAATACTAATGAATATTCATTCAGCCAATGAATTGTTTCATAGATTCTATGAATTTGGTTTTCTTAAATTTTTTCAAAGATATTATTAACAATAAATCTTTGAGTGTGCACAGTGGCCGCAGTACCCAATACAGCGTTGCTTAATTCGGAAATGTAAAATAACATTATTTTTACATCAACAATTTTCTTTTTATTAACATTTTTGTTTCTCATCAATTTTTTTTTTTTCATTAAATTTTATTTTTTTTGTCGAATTTTTTTCCTCAATATTTTTTTATACCCTCCACCCTATTGATAGAGGGTATATATAAGTTTGTCATTCTGTTTGTAACACATCTAAATAATGGTCTAGGACACCATAAGGTATATTCATGATATTCGATTCGATTTTATGTCGATCTAGCAATGTCCGTCCGGCTGTCATTCTGTCTGTTGAAAACACAATAACTTTTAAAAGACTTAACTCCGGCTGTTGAAATTTGGCATACACGTTTGTTGTTCGTCTGGTCAGGTCGGTATTACATTTTAGCAAAATCAGTTGAGTGGGTCTTCGCAAATATAGGAGATGATTTTAAACGAATTTAGGAGACAAAAAACACACTAACTTTCAAAGGAAAATCCTGAGGCCATTGAAGCTTGTCATACATATTTGTTTCCATGGTCTAGTTGGTATTGAATTTAAACAAAATCGAATTAGTGGTTCAAAAGATCTTATCAAAACCGTGAATTTCAGACAGGTTTCAATTAAAGTTTACGTGGTGAAAAAAACCGTTAAACAAGCTTGTGAAATATTTCTAAGTCACAAAAAAATTTTGAAACTTATTTTTGTCATTAAAAAAAATAAAAATTTTACATTAAAAAAAATTTAATACTAAAAATTTTTAATTTTCTTTTATTACAAATATATAAAATGTTGTAGGGGTTTGTTTGGCTTAAGGTCATAAAAAATTATAAATAAAAAATCTGCACAATTTTTGTATTTTTAATTTTGTTTCTTTATTTTTCCTTCCGACAGAAAATACAATACAGAATAAATACAGAATATATAAAATAAATATTTCTAATCTAAATTGTTAAAATTTTCCACTTTCTTGTTTTTCGTTAATTTATTTACATATTTTTATCAACATTTTTTGTATGAATTTTTTTTTTTTTTTCATAAATTTTTTTGTTTTTTCATAAAAAATGTTTTTCTATCACCATCAAAAACTACTTTTTTTTTCATCAAAAACTACTTTTTCACCAAATCTAAACTTCTGTCATACAAATATTCCATTTGTTTATCAAATGCACAAAAAACAAGTGAGAGTGTTAAAATCATCTGTGCCGAATATTTTATATTCTCCAAAATGTAAAAATACATTTCTGCACATAAGTAATAACATTGAGGAACAAAGACTGCCAGTGATCATCTCTCAATTTTTCCTCTTAAAGCCAGTCTGGCTGGGTTAAAAGGAAATTTTTGGTTTTTTTAATAACTCTTTCAACCTTCATTCTTTTAATCCAAACCAGTTTAATTATTTTCTCACGAGCTACACGATAACCCCCTGGTAATACACCCATTTACCAGCTATTTTGGATTGCAATACATCCTGCTTTCCACAGACATATGGACGCATGTATATAGCTACAGTGTCTTAAAAATGGATAAATCCTTATATAGGGTGTTTTTTTTACTGTTACCGAACTTCAAACTAAAATAAAGTAAGGAAAAATATTTTTAATATCAATCAAACTGACTTTATTGAATAGATAATTTTATGACATTAATGTTTAAAACTGATTTGGAGCCATATCGATACCAAAAATGGCTCGTACATGAAGTAATCTGAACCTCCATTTTCACACAATTTTCACAGAATTTGAGGCCGTTTTTCGAATTTCTCCAATAACTCGTCAAAGTTTTATTTCCAGGTGTTTAATTGTCTCTAATTTATCGGAAAAGACAAGTTACTTTACATAGCCCCCCAGAAAATAATCCAATGGGGTTAAATCAAGCGATATTGGTAACCAATTAATAGGATCTTTGAATAAAATTTTAGTTCGACGAAAATAAGCATTTTTTTGATAAAAAATTTCTACAATTTGGAAGCGTTGCTCTTATGTAAGTCTTTGCATGATAAAATGTCAAACCATACTTAACAAAACACAACTATCAGCAGTTAGATCGGTTGTCAAATAAAGCAGTATTACCAATTCAAACTTGTGAACCTCTAAAAAAAACACCCTATATATATATAAAAATGACATTTTAGTTTGTTTGTTTGTTTGTTTGTTTGTGTCGCTTTCAGAAAAAAACTACTGAACCGATTCAAATGAAATTTGGCATGTAGATAGTACGTTTCCTGGAATGGCACCAATGGCATCTCGATTGGATGCCCCGCCTCCTTTTACGCCCACTTTTTGTGAATTTCAGATTTTTCAATATATTTGGTTGTTGTACTATATTTGGATGTTTGTTACCGATAAACATGCAATTTGGCACACTAATAGGGCGTTTTTTTGCAAGGAAATATATGCCATCCCGCATCTTGATTGGAAGCCACTCCTCTTTTTACGCCCACTTTTTGTAAATATAAGATCCTTACAAAGGAGCGTGGCATTCTTTGGTTTTCTGTCTGTCTGTCCGCAATCAAGGATAAACGGGTGAACCGATTTACATGAAATCTTCACTACAGATAGTACTAACCGAGACGGGAACTATAGGCCATAAGA
Source organism: Pegoplata infirma (assembly GCA_963921195.1). Classification (NCBI taxonomy): domain Eukaryota; kingdom Metazoa; phylum Arthropoda; class Insecta; order Diptera; family Anthomyiidae; genus Pegoplata; species Pegoplata infirma. The sequence goes on along the minus strand of OY992536.1, from coordinate 73,024,177 downwards.
GAGACCGATCTGCCAAGTGGGCGTAAAATGCCACGCCCCTTTGTATTATATTTAACATTATTTCTGCCTTTGCAGCAATTACACTTAAACGGCTGAACCGATTTTAAAGAAATTTTCACCACATACAGTACTAATTCAAGCGGGAAATATAGTTCATAATAGGGCGGCGATCACACAAAGGGGCGAAAATGCCACGCCCCTTTGTACTTCATTGAAAGTTATTTCTACCTGTCCCGTAATCACGCTTAAACGTCTGAACCGATTTTAATGCAAATTTCACCACACATAGTACTAACCCAGACGGGCACTATAGGTTATAATAGGAGGGCGCTCTGACGGATGGGCGTAAAAGTCCACGCCCCTTTGTATTAAATTGAAAGTTATTTCTGCCAGTTCCGTAATCACTCTTAAACATCTGAACAGATTTTATTGCAATTTTCAACACAGATAGTACTAACCGAAGCGGGAACAATATGCCATATCAGCACGTTATTGGGCAAAGGCGTTTTAAAATGCCGCTCTTTTGTATTAATTTCAAATTATTTTTGACTGCCATAATAAAGCGCGTTTGGACAAAGAGGCATTAGTTGCATCGCTCTTTTGTACTATACTAAAAGTTGTTTCTGTCAGTTCCGCAATTACGCATCAACGTCTGAATCAATTAACATGAAATTTTCGTCACAGATAGTACTAAACGAGGCGGGAACTATAGAACATAAAATGAGCGATCGGACAAAGGGGCATAAAATGACACGCCCTGTTAAATTTATTGCACCTCCTTTCTTCCTTTTTCGCAATCACGCTTATTCGGCTTAACTGATTTTGAAGAAATTTCTACCGCAGATAGTACTAACCGCGGCAGGAACTATAGGCCAGAAAAGAGTGTGGTTTGACAAAGGGGACCCACGCTCTTTTGTATTACATTGAAAGTTATTTCTGCCTGTCCCACAATCATGCTTAAACGGCTTAACCGATTCTAATGGATTTTTCACCGCATTCCGAAACGGGAATAATAAACCATAATAGAGCGTGTTTAGACAACGGGGCGTAAGTTGTCACGCCCCTTTGCACCACACTGAAAGTTATTTTCTGTCTGTTCCGTAATTACGCTTAATTGCCTTAACTGATTTTAACAAAATTTCAATACATATAGTACTTACTAACCGAGGCGGAAACAATATGCCATATTAGCGCGTGATTGGGCAAAGGCGTGTATTTTTGCCAGTTCCGCAATCACGCAAAAACGGCTGAGCCAATTTTTAATAACTGACTAACAGATGCGGCCCATATCAGTGTGCGATCGAACAAAGGGACATAAATTTCCACACCCATTTATAATATATTGAAAGATATTTCTGCCTATTGGTTATCAAGCTTAAACGTCGAGTACTAAACAAGGCGGGAATAATGGGTCATATCAGCGCGCGATCGGACAGAGATGGTGTAAAGTAATGCAAAATTGAAATTTTCACCTGATGTATTGCTAACCGAGGATGCAACCATAGGGCATTACAAACTGTTATTCATTATATAATATTTTTTTCAACCCGGGCAACGCCGGGTGCGAAACAGCTAGTAATATATAAAACTAAATAGTGTCCTCGGCTGATATTTCAATTCGTATTGCGTGAAATGGCAATGAATATAACATAATTTTTTCTAAAAAATAACGTTTCTTTGGTAAGTACACCCAAGTCTTCAGCAAAACATTATCATGATTTAATTTTTGGGCAAGAGTTCAAAACTCGTAGGCATTTTTTTTAAAGAAACTAGAAAAGTTCCAAAAAATTATTACATTGGAGCTTAAAGAACACTCCAAATAATTTTACATTTTCCAAAGTTTTTACAAATGTTTCCAAATGTTTTAGTAAGTGATTTAGTACCAAAATCTACAAATAAATTACTAATTATTAGATTTAACTTTTTGCCTTTTTTAGTCCAAACTGGATTTGAACCTGGAACCTCCAGTTTATTAGTCCCACACATAGCTACTTGTCCTAAACTTTATTTTAAAAACTGTTATTTTAAATAAGTCGGTATAATTAGGTCTGTTTGTTTACCCAAATTTCTTACTATTTTTACTACAACTGGAAAGTTTTGTTTACTTTTTGTATTGAAATTTTCCAGCTGTAGTAAAAGTAGTAAAAATGAGAAGATTGTAGTATTGCCATCTTTTTCTTGGAAATTGAGTTGCCCAGATTTAAAACTTTAATTTAATATACTGCTATTCTGAAGTCATTTTCTTATCGAAACTGTCCACATTCTTATAATAAACATTCATTGTTGACAAAGTTAAGACATGTCATCAAGCATTACCTATGATTTGTCAAAACCTTAAGACATTTACTCAAGGAATCACTATGTAAATTTCCTGAGTGACACATTTTCTAACTGGGAATAAAATGGACATTTATTTTCCAAAATTAAAAAAGTTCTAAAAAACTAAAACCAATCTTAAAAAACGAAATGAAATCAGCGCCTGTTTTATCAGCTGAATGGATCTTTGTTCAAGAAATGTTGTTTAGATAATTAAAATAAATAATTTTTAAATTAAATGTGTTTTTTTATTCTTAAAAGTTGTTATAACTTATTTATCAAGGTGAAAAAATAAAATAAGGATCTAAGAAAACGAATAAAAAAGAAAATAAAAATTATAACACAAAGTAAAATAATAAAATAAATTAATACTTATATTAAAAAAAATATACACTCTAATAGTATCTATTGTGGAATTTTTACCTTTGTACTCGTTTGAAAACTTATCTAATGGTTAAGTTCATATTAATCTGTTTTAGCTTCTTTGTATAAGTGAGTACCATTTTAGCTCATCTAAACCTACTTATTCAATAAAAAATCTTATTAAGATTATTTAAAGCGGTACCTTTTGAAAAAAATTATATTTCTTAAGAGTCCTTGATATAGAAAATTATCGATTTTCTCTTTCTATGTATGTCTATAGCCTTTTTGCATATTTCAACAACACTTATAGGTATAAAAGAATTTTTTTTACACTGGTCAACAATAAAATGTTAAACAATTTTATTTATGCTTCTTTGATAAAATATCTTACAAATAATTTTGGTGGAAATGATTTAATATTTTTACTCCCCGAAGAAAAACACAGTGCTCAACTTGAAAACTTTTAATATATACAACCAGATACAATAATATATGAATGATATATAGGGTTCAAATTTGAGCTAAAAAAATTAGCTCATTGAAAAGACCCATCAAATTAAATTATTTTATTAACTGAATATAATTGAGCCCCCACAAAACAACACATATATTTCGTCGATCAGTGTAACTATATATATATAAAACTAAATTCTCTTTCATGCATATATCTATAATTATGTTCATTTAATAATAATTATAAAGAATATACAAAATACATACACAAAAAGAAAACACATAACACTCACTTTATTGTACCTATGCATACTAAATTCCACTTTTATAAATATTTAACCCAATTTTGTTATATTTTTCTATGGAAAAACATAAAAACGAACGAAAAATATGCCATAAAAACACAAAATAGACCTTAAGTAAAGCAAACAAAAAATAAAACATCCTTATTGATAATTTGCATGCAACAGAAATTAGTTTTTATGAAAAAAAAAAGAAAAACAGGAATTGAACTATGAAAACTTTATTGCTTCTGCAGTGTCAAAGTATGAAAAGACTTTTAAAAACATTACACTGCGTAACAGGATTTTTTTGGAATGGGTGGAACAAAAACAAGTAAGAAAGTTATAGTCGGTCAAGACCGACCATATGATACCCTACACCAGTGTTTCCCGGAAATGGGTCCCAAGTCCAAACATGGACCGATTGGATCTGTCGTTGTTAGATCTTTATTTAGTGTAGAAAACACACACAGGTCAAATTTTAGTGGAATTGGTTTATTTTCTGTCAATTGACCGATTTAACTGAATATCGGTCCAAATTTTTATATGGGGGACTAAGTCCAAAAATGGTCCAACTATATTCCGATTTGATAAGGTTACTTAACTACACGTTTAAAACCTAAAAAACAAGTAAAAAAGTTATAGTCGGTCAAGACCGACCATATGATACCCTACAAAAGTGTTTTCCGGAAAATGGGTCTCAAGTCCAAACATGGACCGATTGGATCTATCTTTTGTTAGATCTTTATTTAGTGCAGAAAACACACACAGATCAAATTTTAGTGGAATTGGTTTATTTTTTTTGGTTTATTTTTTTATTTCCATTTTTAGGAATTTTAAGGGAATTATGTGAATATCGGGAGGGTGGTTTGTATGGGGACTACCAGAGGGTTATTAGAGTCATTTAAGCCTAATCCAAAGGGGGTGTTTGAATGGGGGCTAGGTCTGAACATGTAACGATTTTTTCAATTTCAATAGGATTCGTCCTTGGTCCAAGGGATGCTTAAGTTTTAAATTTCAAGCCAATTGGTTGAAAATTGCGACTTGTATCGTGCTTAAACCGATAGATGGACGGACGGACGGAAGGACGGACATTGCTAAATCGACTCAAAAAGTGATTATGAGTTGATCGGTATACTTGAAGGTAAGTCTAGGACCAATATTTCGGGTAGTTACAAACATCAGCACAAACTCATTATACCCTGTACCAGAGTGTGGTGTTTTATGAATTTTGAGGGAATTATGTGTACCACAGAGTGGTGTTTTATGAATTTTGAGGGAATTATGTGAATAATATCGGGAGGGTTGTTTGTATAGGGAATACCAGAAGGACTGACCCGATTCCTTTGAAATTAAAAATGGTAATTTTTGCATACAAAATTTGGTAACCTGTAAAATTTCAAAGCGATATGTATTAAAATACAGTTATTAGAGTCATTTAAGCCTAATCCAAAGGGGGCGTTTGTATGGGTGCTAGGACTGAACATGTAACGATTTTTTCAATTTCAATAGGCTTCGTTCTTGGGCCAAAAGATGCTTAAGTTTCAAATTTCAAGTCAATTGATTGAAAATTGCGACCTGTATCGTGCTTAAACCGATAGATGGATAGACGGACGGACGGACATCGCTAAATCGACTCAAAAAGTGATTCTAAGTCGAATATTTAGGGTAGTTACAAACATCAGCACAAACTCATTATACCCTGTACCACAGAGTGGTGTAGGGTATAAAAATTTTAATATAACTTTAGTAGAAACAAACCAATAAAGGTTTTTTTTTTTAAAGGCGGTTGATATAAGTAAAAAAAATGTGTATTAAATCAAATTCTGAGCTAATTAAGGTTAACAATGCATTGGAAAAGTACTAAAAACTTCAGTGGGTCATAATAAAATTACTCGACAATTTTTACGTCGGAGTGCCTCCGCTAATCGGCCATATCGGGTATTAAGGGGTCCAAAAAAATGGGTAAAAAAATGTCGAAAAAAATTTTTTTTTATTTTTTTGCGTTCATTTTCTTTTTGTTCCCATCCAAGATGCACTCGTTCAAAAAAATTGTTGCACAGTGTTATTTAAACCTTAAATGTTAATATTTTAAAAAAGCAACGACCTTTTAGAAATTATAATTTCCTGCTTGACTGAGATGATTCATTCCACATCAACTGTTCCGGTACAGAAAAATGTATCAACATGAGATGCATTGTAAAGCTGCATTTCGAGGGCCTATATTTAAAACCCTCTATCTAAAAAGCACAACTTTTCAGGAGAGCCAAAAAAGAGTTTATTTTAAGTACATGATTGAAAATGATCAGATAGAGGGTTTTTCATTCTAATAAAAATGAATTATTATGATTTTATTTACGATATCGGTAAATTTTTTACGTGATCTATTAATGATAACGGCTTATAAAACATTTTGAAATCGCGGTTTTGGTCTAAAGGGGCTGATTTTTAAGACAAAAATTATTTTTTTACCGAATTCATCTTAAAAGTTGACAAACTGTTGAGTATGTTATGTAAAAAATAGTAAAAAAAATTAAAAACGCGATTTTGGTTTTGGATTTTTGATTAGCATAATCAACATCGCAATTTTTAAGATCAAAATTTTTGTTTCATAATGTACTCAAGACATCCGAGCCATATTTTTCAAAAAAGTCAAACAAGAATTTTCAGAAATAATTAGCATCAGTGGACCAAAATCGTGGTTCCGGAAAAAAAAAATATCAATAAATTAATTATTTATAAAGATAGAGGGTTTTGTGTTCTGAAAAATTAATTGTGTAGGAGATAGACAAAACCAAAAATGCAAATTAAATAGCAAAAAAAACTATTTTTGTTCTGAATTTTACACCATAGACTAAGGCCGTTTTACTGAATAGTTTGCCATCAAAAAGGTATTTTCGTGAAAACGGAAGATAGAGATAGGCCCTCAATTTACTATAAATTTTTAAGTTGTCTGAAAAATTTTTTTTTTTTTTACAAAACAAGAATTAAAGTTAAATTCGACTTGGCAGAATCCTTGATAAAAAAAAAAAAATCTGTTAAAAAATTTGACTTAAAACATTTTATTTTGAATGTATTTTTATTTTGTAATTTTTGAGTGGATTTTTTTTATAGAAAAAGCTATTTGGAATTTAAAAAATAATTTGTCTAATATATTTGGGGCTTACAAATGTCTTGTAAAGCTTGTTTATTTTTATCATGCTATTGCTCCAATAATACGGCGCGTATTATTAACGTACTATGGTAAACATAATAAAATTAATAATACGCACCGTATTATAGTAGTGTTTTAAATTAAGAAATTACACAGTGCAACAGCCCAATTAGGGCCTCAACCAAACCAAGATCGTTTGAAAGTACCTATGTGTATTAGTAAATACCCCAAAGGGTTTAGCACTGTAACGTCTCAAATTTTTTTTTTATAGCCCACTGAATTTTTCAGTTTTTTTTTTTCAAAGGCGTGGGAAAAAAGTCAAAAAAAATTATGTTAATGTTCTTTTGAGCTTGAAATAGTGTTTGGATGTCTTCAATAGAAATTTATGGGGAGCTTTTTTCTAGAGTACGCTAATCCTTTATCTCCCGTTTTAATGGGTCATTTAAGTACTTTTTTTAAGAAATGGCTCAAAAGTATACTAAGACTTGCGTTTAAATATTCTAAAAATGTTCTACGAATATGTTCAGCATCAAATTTCACTTGGATTTCGGAAGGCAGAAAGTTCGACCGGTATAAAATAAATACATGAAAAAGGTTAATTGTAAATTATCATTAATTTTTTATATTTTTTCCTATATTTGTTAGTTACAATTGTATACGGTTTCTGGCAAAATAAAAAAAATTAATGATACTTTACACTTTATCTTTTTTCTGAATTTTCCTTATACCAGTCGAACTTTCTGCTTTCAGTAACCCCTAGTGAAATTTGATGCTGAACATATTCGTTGAAAATTTTAACCCTTTAAACGCAAGTCTTAGTATACTTTTGAGCCATTTCTTAAAAAAAGTACTTAAATGACCAATAAATACGGCAGATAGAGGGTTAATATATTCTAGAAAGAAATTCCCCATCAAATTCTATTGAAGACATCCGAACACTATTTTAAGCTCAAAAGAACAGTTACATTATTTACATTATTTTTTCGACTATTTTCAAACGCCTTTAAAAAAAAATGAAAAATTCAGTGGCTATAAAAAAAAATTTAGACTAATTTTGATTAATTTTTATTAATAAATAAAAATTGTTTTATTCGACCTTTAAAATATTATATTTTGTGAGGATGTTTATTCTGGCTCGAGGTCATTATTTTCTTTACTAATTAAAACCATGATATTCTCATAGTATAATTTTCAAGAAAATTATTTTTGTTTTAAATTTATTTATGTTGGTCATTTTTGCAAGACTTAATCGACACGTGTTTCGGAATTTGTCAAGATTCCATTGTCAAGATTATTTAGCAAAAATAGAAACGATATACTACAAAGTAGCAAACGAGTCTAATGACAAATCGTTTTTGCACAAACTAAAACATTAATACATATTCGACTCTATCCACAATGTGAATTAGAAAGACGAAGAAATTGTACTATGCTAGTAAGTAACAATTGTCAATAACCAACAAAAATATTTAAAACATTTTACATACGATAGTCCATTGGACTACAACAATATGTTTTTGTTGCTGTGAATGAAATTATACCATTATTAGGGCTATTCATCACTTATGGCGTGCCAACCATTATGTTCAAATTTTGATTAATTTTTATTAATAAATAAAAATTGTTTTATTCGACCTTTAAAATATTATATTTTGTGAGGATGTTTATTCTGGCTCGAGGTCATTATTTTCTTTACTAATTAAAACCATGATATTCTCATAGTATAATTTTCAAGAAAATTATTTTTGTTTTAAATTTATTTATGTTGGTCATTTTTGCAAGACTTAATCGACACGTGTTTCGGAATTTGTCAAGATTCCATTGTCAAGATTATTTAGCAAAAATAGAAACGATATACTACAAAGTAGCAAACGAGTCTAATGACAAATCGTTTTTGCACAAACTAAAACATTAATACATATTCGACTCTATCCACAATGTGAATTAGAAAGACGAAGAAATTGTACTATGCTAGTAAGTAACAATTGTCAATAACCAACAAAAATATTTAAAACATTTTACATACGATAGTCCATTGGACTACAACAATATGTTTTTGTTGCTGTGAATGAAATTATACCATTATTAGGGCTATTCATCACTTATGGCGTGCCAACCATTATGTTCAAATTTTGATTAATTAAATAATCTTGACAATGGAATCTTGACAAATTCCGAAACACGTGTCGATTAAGTCTTGCAAAAATGACCAACATAAATAAATTTAAAACAAAAATAATTTTCTTGAAAATTATACTATGAGAATATCATGGTTTTAATTAGTAAAGAAAATAATGACCTCGAGCCAGAATAAACATCCTCACAAAATATAATATTTTAAAGGTCGAATAAAACAATTTTTATTTATTAATAAAAATTAATCAAAATTTGAACATAATGGTTGGCACGCCATAAGTGATGAATAGCCCTAATAATGGTATAATTTCATTCACAGCAACAAAAACATATTGTTGTAGTCCAATGGACTATCGTATGTAAAATGTTTTAAATATTTTTGTTGGTTATTGACAATTGTTACTTACTAGCATAGTACAATTTCTTCGTCTTTCTAATTCACATTGTGGATAGAGTCGAATATGTATTAATGTTTTAGTTTGTGCAAAAACGATTTGTCATTAGACTCGTTTGCTACTTTGTAGTATATCGTTTCTATTTTTGCTAAATAATCTTGACAATGGAATCTTGACAAATTCCGAAACACGTGTCGATTAAGTCTTGCAAAAATGACCAACATAAATAAATTTAAAACAAAAATAATTTTCTTGAAAATTATACTATGAGAATATCATGGTTTTAATTAGTAAAGAAAATAATGACCTCGAGCCAGAATAAACATCCTCACAAAATATAATATTTTAAAGGTCGAATAAAACAATTTTTATTTATTAATAAAAATTAATCAAAATTTGAACATAATGGTTGGCACGCCATAAGTGATGAATAGCCCTAATAATGGTATAATTTCATTCACAGCAACAAAAACATATTGTTGTAGTCCAATGGACTATCGTATGTAAAATGTTTTAAATATTTTTGTTGGTTATTGACAATTGTTACTTACTAGCATAGTACAATTTCTTCGTCTTTCTAATTCACATTGTGGATAGAGTCGAATATGTATTAATGTTTTAGTTTGTGCAAAAACGATTTGTCATTAGACTCGTTTGCTACTTTGTAGTATATCGTTTCTATTTTTGCTAAATAATCTTGACAATGGAATCTTGACAAATTCCGAAACACGTGTCGATTAAGTCTTGCAAAAATGACCAACATAAATAAATTTAAAACAAAAATAATTTTCTTGAAAATTATACTATGAGAATATCATGGTTTTAATTAGTAAAGAAAATAATGACCTCGAGCCAGAATAAACATCCTCACAAAATATAATATTTTAAAGGTCGAATAAAACAATTTTTATTTATTAATAAAAATTAATCAAAATTTGAACATAATGGTTGGCACGCCATAAGTGATGAATAGCCCTAATAATGGTATAATTTCATTCACAGCAACAAAAACATATTGTTGTAGTCCAATGGACTATCGTATGTAAAATGTTTTAAATATTTTTGTTGGTTATTGACAATTGTTACTTACTAGCATAGTACAATTTCTTCGTCTTTCTAATTCACATTGTGGATAGAGTCGAATATGTATTAATGTTTTAGTTTGTGCAAAAACGATTTGTCATTAGACTCGTTTGCTACTTTGTAGTATATCGTTTCTATTTTTGCTAAATAATCTTGACAATGGAATCTTGACAAATTCCGAAACACGTGTCGATTAAGTCTTGCAAAAATGACCAACATAAATAAATTTAAAACAAAAATAATTTTCTTGAAAATTATACTATGAGAATATCATGGTTTTAATTAGTAAAGAAAATAATGACCTCGAGCCAGAATAAACATCCTCACAAAATATAAAAAATTGAGACGTTGCAGAGCAAAACCCATTGGGGGTTTTGCTACTACACACAAGTACTTTCAAACTTTTTTGGTTTGGCTGAGGCCCTAAGAAATGACCCTTCAATTGTGTCACAGTGTTATTAGACTTTGACGACCATACATTTTCTGCCGAAGCGCTTTTAAGTTTCTGTTCATGGTCGTGATCTGTGACCTAATAATAGTTATCAAACAAAAAATTGGACCCCTAACCCCTCTCCTTCCCCCTTATTTTTCTTGGTGAAAAAATTTGCCCTTTGACTATTCTGCAGTTCTGGCCAAAGCAATCTGCTACTTGCTATGATTTTTAAGATCTGCAACTCAATAATAGTTACCCTACAAGAATTAGGACCTCTGTCCCCGATTTTGCTCTACAAGTAAAGATCCTTTTGTCCCTAAAATATAGAAAATCATTTTACAAATTGTGAGGGCTTTAAGTGAGTAAGTGGATCACATTGGAGACTTACTGTAAGCTAGACTTTTGTTGCCCAAACAATACTATACAATTCGTATTTTATGACATTTACCCTATCTTTCACTTGAACAAAAATAATTGCCAAAAACGCTTTGGCAAGTATACTTGCCTGTGGTCGTTAAAGGGTTAAGATTACGATTAATTCTATTTAGTTAAAAAATGAGTCAAATCAAGTCCCAATATTTTTTTATAATTTTTTTTTTCCGAATCTATTTTTTGAACTCCTATAAAATAAGGTCCTGACTTGCAAATGACTTGGTATCAAGCTCATTCGAAAGTGTGTAATTTGCTCTTTCAAACAAGATGAAATTTTCTTGGAATTTAGTTTTCTAAAATGGTAAAAAAATCATTTGAAGTGGGGGAGGACAAAAATTATTTCCGTAAAATCTTTACTTGGAATATAATGATCATTAAGGAAAAAAATTTACCAAATCAGGCCAGTTGTTCTTCGATTTTAGATGTATTGAAAAAAGTGGGAGTGGATAATTTTTCTTTCCGTCAAAACCTTAGTTATACTATTACGAACGCCAATAAATACTACTAATAGCCAAATCAGCCCTGCCGTTTCTCTATTTTAGATAAATCGAAATAAAAGTGGGCGTGAAAAATTTTTATTTCTGTTTAAACTAAGTTGGACTCTGACGAACATTTAAAAAAAAGTTTAGTCAAATTGATCCAGCCGTTCTCCGATTTTAGATATATCGAAACAGGAGGCGTAAAAGTGGCGTGATTAATTTGTTTTCCGGAAAAATCTAAGGCAAACAAACGTTAAAAAAAAATATATAAGATGAACATTTAAAAAAAATATTATCCAAATCGGTCAGTTCTCAAGTGATGCGATTACCAACGAACTACATTTGATTTTTATTTATATATTATTATTCTATATTTTTTTTTTCTATAGAGAAAATTTTAAATATAATTATCGAAAAAAGAGTGGGTTACAACTTTTCTTACCGTAAAAAACCTTATATGAATATAACCAACTCGGTCCATCCATTTAAAAGTGGGCGTAGAAATGGAAAATTGTTCTTTCCGAAAAACCTTAGATGGACTATGACGAACATTAAAAACAAACAAACAAACATATATATCGGGAAAAGTGAATGTAAAAGTAGGCGTTGACAATTTTGCTTTCCTCAAGTTTTTTGCGGACTATAACCAAATCGGTCTAGCCGTTATAGTTCTTTCGATACATAGAAAAAATGGGTGTGCAGAATTTTACTATCCGTAAAAGCCTTAGTTGAAGTATGACAAACATTTTCAACAAAAATTAGCCAAAGTGGTCGTGTCAATTTAATTTTTCATAAAAACCAAAGTTAGAATATGATGAAAATTCATTAAAAAAAAAAAAACATAGTCAACTCGGTCCAGCCATTCATAGATTTTAAATAAATTGAAAAAGTGGCGTGGTCGATTTTTCTTTCAGTAAAAACTTAAATTGGATTACTACGAACATTTTAATAAAAAATTACCCAAATCGTTGCAGCCGTTTTCCGATTTTAGATAATTCGAAAAAAGTGGGCGTTAAAGTGGGAGTGGTTAATTTTTCTTTACGTAAACACCTAAGTTGGACTATGACGAACATTTCAAAAAAAAAAAATTGCCCAAATCGGTCCAGCCGTTCTCAAGTGATGCGGTTACCAACGAACGACAATTGATTTTTAAGTCCACTTTGGATTAAGTTGGATTTATTTATAATTTTTTTTTTATTTTCCAAATTTTCGTATTATTTTTTCGGATTATAATTGGTAATTTAACGTAGAATACGGAAAAAAATATTCCAAATTTGTTTTGTTAAGTTAAAATATTTTTTTAAACAAAATAAGATTAATCTGAAAATAAATCCACTTTTTGAAAAACACAGCACTGCCGCTCCAATAGTGATTCCTAGAGAGGTCAACGGCAAGTACAACGACCATTTGGCGGTCAAACGTCAAAAAATTTTCATTTTAAGCTTATCTTAAAAACGATAAGAGATATAACAAGTAAAAAAGTTAAATTCGGCTTTGCCGAATGTATTGATACCCTCCACAATTTCAAAAAGATTATTGCAAAAAACTTTTTTTAAAGGGAAATTACTAAAAAAAAAAAAATTTGAAAAAAAAATTTTGGTAAAAAAAAAAATCCGCGATTTTTTTCTTTTTTTGTCAAAAAATATGTTCGTACATGTTTAAATACCATTTGGTGTTCAATTATGTTCACATATGTCATCCAGCAGCCGAATTAAAGCATTTTGTATTTTTAGGTTATGTTGAATGTACTAAAACTTTTGAGGTGTTCTTACATTTTCGTTCATAACTTTTAAACCGCTGAACCGATATCGCTCAAATGCAATACCAAACTTCTCAGAAGAACTTCCAATAAATGTATTAAGTTTCAGTCATATCCGTGAAGTATTTTGGTCGTGATCACCATTTCCACAGACAGACGGACAGACGGACCGACGGACATCGCTAGAAAGTCTTAAAATCGATCGGGGATCATGAATATATATACTTTATGGGGTCCCAGATCGATATTTCGATGAGTTACAAACGGAATGACAAAGTTATATATACCCTCTATCACTAAGTGGAGGGTATAAAAAAAATACTATACAAAAATTATTCCTCGGAAAAAATGCAATAAAACTGCACATTCACATTTTGCAATTGCCATTTTTGTGGCCAAAAATTGCACCTTTAAATTCCGATCTAAAAACTTCGCTTTTTATGTAAATAAATAACGAATTTTTAATACCGCGATTACGATTTCTTTATTTACTTACTTTATTTCAATTTAATCGGGTTTGTTGCAAAAAAATATTCTTGCAATATGTTTTTTATTAATGTTTAACTGCAACTTTGCGTGTTAATAACTCGAAAAGGAAGCGAGATATCAAAAAATGACTCATGACCAGGGAAACCAAAAATATGCAGTATCATGTTTTTTCCTGTGCATTTTATTGATAAAAGAGTAAGGTATTTATCCGTTTCCGAAGTTTTAAAGAAATCTGGCATCGATTTGTTAGAGCATATTTTTGCATATTTTAGCCTTAAGAGCATTTTTTTGCATATTTTAGCCTTAAGAGCATATTTTAGCATAAGAGCATATTTTTAGAGCATATTTTTAATTTTTAGAGCATTTTTCCACTTTATAGATAATTTTTTTCACATTTTAGAGCATTTTTTTTTCAATTTTTAGAGCTTTCTTTTTCAATTTTTTTATGATACCATTTATTTTTAAATTTTTTTATGCAACAAGGATACTTCTTTTTCAACAATTACGGAATTTTGACGATTCATTCCCCTTTGGCCGGTTCTTGATTTATGGCGCTATAGGAAACTATGTTTTCTTTAGATTCAGCAACTTGGTAGAAAATATTAAATATTAACGGAGGGTCTATTCTCTAACAAATTGTAAAAAACACCGCAAAAAAAGTGACATAATTTTTTTTAAGAGCAAATTTTTATTGTTTTTAGAGCATATTTTCCGTTTTTAAGGGACTTTTTTAAGCGCATAAAACGTGTTATTTAGAGAATATTTTTGGTTGAGCAGGGACATGACTAAATTTATTTCTTGCAAAAAATGCAATAAGATCGGTCACCCGATCTTATTCCTGTTTTTTTTTTTTTTGATATTCGTGTTCAGCGAATTTTTTAAAAATGATTCATCGCAATTTTTAAAATTTGTACTATATTAGTTTTAAGCCTATCATCATTAAAGAATCATTAAAGGGTTAATATACATAACTTCCACTCTTTTGGTTGTTGTTATTAATTTGATATGCGTGTGCAAGTATTACCTATTTATAAAATTCAAAAATTTTTTAAATACATACAAAAATATTTGAAATATTTCTTGTTCAACTTTCCATATCCTGATAAACAAACATAATATTTTCGGGAGCGCTGAATAGAAAAGTGTGTATAGGCATTGTTTAGAAATTTATTGAAAAAATTCCTAATATTGCAATATTTATGTTAATGGTTGGTACGGCAATGGTTGTTATGGTGGTATTTTAATAATTTTTAGTTCAATCGAATACAACGAAAGAATATTGCAAATATTTTGTAGTATTTATGCAAATATGTAATATCCTGACACTCTAAAAAGTATGGCATAAATTATAACCAATTTTCATTTGGTTTTTAGGGAAGACAACGCACGCTCCGACAACAAAAATGTATACAATTGTATGGTAATGAGGAATTTTCTAAAATAGGCTGATATATGCATAGAGATTTTGTACATTATTTCAATATTAATTAAAGTAAATTACACAAAAAAAAACGTTGATAATAAATACTTAAATGGCTGTAACAACCCTGCAAAAAAAGTCATTACCACTTCCCAGTGGAGTGCTTTAAAACTAAAACAAATGTAAAGAAATACAACAAAAATAACAAAAAACACAAGACAAAAACACACAAACAGTTTTTTCTACTCCAGAATTCATGGTTATTCAGTTCTTAACTCATTACCTTCCGCGACACTCCCATACAAATGTAAGTAGATATTCAGTAGATATGAAGTACTCCGGGAAGTAGTTGGAAGTTGTTTGAAAACTCGGAGTACTTCTTATCTACTGAATATCTACTTACTTTTGTATGGGAGTGTCGCGGAAGGTAATGAGTTAAGAGCTGAATATCAACTTTTTATGGAGTAGAAAAGAAGTCCTTTGCGTTTTTTCCTTGTGTTTTTTGTTATTTTTGTTGTATTTCATTACATTTGTTATAGTTTTAAAGCACTCCAAATAGAAGTACTCCGAATTTTTTTTGCTGGGAAATACAAAAAAATTGGAGCAAGATAATTAAAAAAAAACAACCTGAAAAATTTGCTAAAAAAATTCTACACACTTAAAAAAAAACAAATTTAAATTTGGGATTTAGTTTTTGTGACCCAAAAAATTATTTAGGTTTAAATTTTTTGTGGTGTAAATTCGATCAAAAAATTTTTGTTAAAAAACAAGGAAAACTGACAAATATTAGTAAAATGGGATTATCCAGTTATTTGACCACGTTTTTTTGAGTGTATGTTAAAGATAAAAAAAAAATAAGTGAGTGTGATATATTCGGCTGTGCCGAATCTTTTATACCCTCCAAAATCCAAAAAAAAGTCAGAGAAATCAGAGATTTTTTCTATATAAAAATATCTCAGAATCAGAGGCCTTTTTTGGAAAAAATATCTCAAAATCAGACACTTATTCTATCTAAAACTTTTTTTTATTTTAAAATGTCTTAGAATCTGAGACTCTTTCTTAGGAAAAATGCCTAAAATTCTGAGACTTTTTCACAGGAAAAATGTTTCAAAATCTGAGAATTTTTCTATATGAAAAATGTCTTAGAATCTGAGAAATTTTCTATAAAAAAATGTCTCAGAATCTGAGACAAATGTCTCAGAATCTGAATTTTTCTATCTGAAAAATGTCTCAGAATGTGAGAATTTTTCTGGAGGAAAAATGTGTCAGAATCAGATAATTTTTAAATGAGAAAAATGTATCAGAATCTTAGAATTTTTCTTCAGGAAAAATGTCTCAGAATCTGAGCTTTTTAAAAAAAAAACTCAGAATATGAGACTTTTTTAATAGGAACAATTTCTGGGAATCTGATACTTTTTCTTTAGAAACTGATGGTTTTTCTTTAGGAATGCATCAGAATCCGATACTTTTTATAGGAATAGGAATTTATTAGAATCTAAGACTTTTTCTATAGAAAAAATTACTTTTTCGATAGGAACAATGTATCAGAATCTGTAACTTGTTCTATAGGAAAAATGTCTCAGAATCTAAGACTTTTTCTATTTGGAAAATATCTTAGAATCTAAACTTTTTTATAGGCAAATGTCTCAAAATCTAAGACTTTTTCTATAGAATAAATGTCTGAGAACCTGATACTTTTTCTAAAGGAAGAATGTCTCAGAACCTGATACTTTTTCTTTAGAAAAAATGTCTCAGAATCTGATACTTTTTCTTTAGGAAAAATTTCTCAGAATCTAAGACCTTTTTTGAGGGAAAAAAACCTAAGACTTTTTCTATAATTTTTTTTTTCAGAATCTGAGACTTTTTCTAACGAAAAAATGTCTCAGAATCTGAGACTTTTTCTATATGATAAATATCTTAGAATCTAAGACTATTCCTACTTGAAAAATGTTTCAGAATCTGAGACTTTTCCTATAGAAAAAATGTCTCAGAAACTGAGAAGTTTTCTATAGAAAAAATGTCTCAGAATCTGATACTTTTTCATAGAAAAAATTTTTTAGAATCTGAGGCTTGTTCTATAGGAAAAATGTATCAGTTTCCCAGACATGTTCCATAGCAAAAATGTCCCAGAAACTGTGATTTATTCTATAGGAAAAATGTCTCAGGAGCTTGGACTTTTTCTATAGAAAAAATGTCTTCAAATTTGAGACTTTTTCTATTGAAAAAATTTCTGAAAATCTGCGACTTTTCTATAGAAAAAATGTCTTAGAATCTGGCACTTTTTCTATAGAAAAGTGTCTTAAGTACCTACATATCTTAAAACATTTTAAATTTTTGAAAGATAAATTATCAGAATTTGGTTTCTCTTAAACAGTTAGGTACATTTTGTTTCAAGGGAAAGACGACGGAAGAAAAAGATATGTAAACAAAAAAAAATGTTGGGCCCCCTGCGAAATAAAATCCTGGATACGCCCCTGTCTAGCTCTTTTATTTTGGTCTGTATCGTGTGCTCAACCTACGGACAGGCGGACAGACAGTTGGACGGACATCGCTAAAATGTCTTAGAAACGATCACTGATCAATAAAATATATACTTTTTTGGGTCGTAGACCAAAAATTTAATGCGTTATGCACGGAGTGACAAAGTGAGTTTACCCCCATACTGTGGTTGGAGGATATAAAATATCTAAACATTATTTATCACACCGTCCGATAGCCAATATTAAACATGAACCAGATGATAAACGTCTGAAAGTAGAGATGAAATGGAGTAAAACTACATTTACAGTTTTCCATTTCGTGATACTGTTTCCTTTTAAAAGGACTTCAAAGTTTTAAAGGATACATTTTGTAAAATATTTTTGAAATATTTGTACTTGGTCTAGGATGACACTGGTGACGGAAAATGAAAGAGAAAGATCTCCCCTAATTTATCAACTTTTCTATTTTGCCATATTAGGATAAAAGGATGTGAATAAAGCCGTTTGAAAACTTTACCAAAATATTTTGTTCAAAATTTTGAATGATATTAAAGGATACATTTTTCACGTAACTTATCTCCTTTTTCCCGATATGTAAAAATAATAAAATAGGAAAATTAGGGGAGTTCCTCACCTTTTATTTGCTGTCAATAGTGAAATCCTAGGACAAGTACAAATAATAAAAAAACATTTTATAAAATTTAATCCTCTAAAACTTTGAAGTCCTCTTAAAAGGAAACGGGATCACGAAATGAAAAAGAGTAAATGCTGTTTTACTACATTTAGTCTCTAGTTTCAAACGTACAATATCTAGTTCGTGTTTAATGACTTTTTTCATTTTTGTCGTACGGTGTCATTGGCTCTTTTATAAAACTCGATACGATCTTTCATTAAAACTTAATTTGATACAAATCACTTAATTTTAACCCGTGCAGCCTTTCAGTTAAAGTTTCGAATTTTTTTTAAGTTTTTAAATTATCAGATTTAACTCAAATTGGGTTTAAATAAAAGTTATTCTCAAGCTCTACAAAAAAACAACTTGTCCAATTACTAGAAAAAGTCTCGTTATCCCATTTTAACAATATTTGGCAGTTTTTTTTGTTTTTTAACTTTGGTTTCATTAACAATAATTTTAGAGAAACAAACATTTTGAAAAGTTTTAAAAGTTCTCTAAGTTTGCGTTTTTAACTAAGTTTGCGTTTTCACGAGAATTCCTTGTGAGTTTTATCGCGCCAAAAATGTTTGCAATGTACAACTTTATTGGTGAAAAGCTTGTCAAATTACAAAAAAGCTCGTTGTTTTTATTAGAAATTCTCATAAAATTGGAGGTAATAAAGAATTATGAAGTTTTCCTCTCATACAAGTTTTTTTTTTCAAGTGTACACTGAAAGAATTATTGTTCATAATATCTATGATCAAATTTCATAAAACCAAATTCATAGAATCTGTGAAACAATTCATTGGCTGAATGAATATTCATTCGTATTGTGAAATATTTCATAGAACTTTATTCATAGATTTTGTTAAATTCATAGAAAAAATTCATAGAATTAATGAATGCCCTTCATAGAAAAAAATTTCATCAATAAGCCTTTTAATTATTTTTAATAATTAAAATAGCGTTACTATAATTAAAAAATTTAATAAATATATTTTAAAAAAAAGTATTGTTCCCTAGCGGGATAAGAACCCAAGATTTACTGGCTGTGAAAATAAGTGTCGACGCCTTAGAAATCAGCGCCACCAAAGGAGGAAAATCTCGCCAACTATCACTTACAATTAGTTTTATACTGTTCGTTATATTTTTTTTTTTTTGCAAATACACAAAAATTTTGTTTTCTACAAACACACACACAGCATTTGGCAGAGCATAGATACAAACTCAATATGTTAAAGCAGAATATTAAACAAAATTCTAAGTGGTGTAATTTGTTTACATACTTTAGCTCGGTGGCTAGAGACTAAGCTTTACGAACATATGGTTTTGTCTTCGAATCTCGGTGGAGATAAAATAAAAACATAAAAATGTTTAAAAAAAGAAAATTGTAAATAAAAAAAATAATAAAAAAATGAACCAGAAAAATAAAATAAATATTTAAAAATAATAAAATAAATAAAAATGAAATAATAAAATAAATAAAAATATAATTGAATAATAATTTTTTTTCATAGTCTATGAATTTTTTCATAGATTTCTGGTTTCTATGATTTTGTTTCATAGATTCTATGAAGGGCATCATTTGCTGACTTCTAATGATTTTTTTTATAGAATCAATGTACGTTTTCATAGCCGTAATGAACAAAATTCTTTCAGTGTAATAAAAGGTTGGGGAAAATCATTTAGAGATTTTTTTTCCAAAAAAAATTTTAAACGTAGGAATAAACAGTTATTTTTTACAATTTTCAAAGAGTGATATTTCAAAAACTAGATAAAGTTTTTTATTTATTTTTTAAAAGTTTTTAAAAATGCCATTTAATTTTTACCACAAATGTTTTAAGAGAAGAATAAAAATTTGCATGAACACTTGAGGAAATCAAAAGTTGAAAAAAAGGCCACTCTAATACGTCCACGAATTCAAGCAATTCTTAATTCTACCAAGCGGACCTCACATGTGCGGCCTGTGAAAGGCTGGAGCAAAAAGCTCTAAGCTTCATTTCCGATGGAATCAGAAACTTTTTCCCATATGCAAGTTTCTGCACAATCGGTGGGTGCATATTAAAACCCCTCTCTTGTAATCCAACCATATTTAAATTTTACCCAGATCAACTAAAAGAGACTTCCCTTGTAAGCTGTACAGATATACATTTTTTTCTCAATTTTTAAAAGTTTTCTTTGTGTGTATTGGGAACTTTGGTAAATATAGATTTTTATTAACAACAAAATAAAAATTATATAGTACATTGCAAATCCGGAAGTATATTTGTTAGGCAGTTATTTAAAATCATTCATCTATTCATAAAAATGTTTTTATATTCATATTTATGTACTTGCAAATATGTAGCAGCACTCTATTCAATAGACCATAATTAGCAATATATAATAGGAAATTCCTATCAAAATATTTTTAATATTTTTTTTTTTGTATTATACATTATACACATTTTTGGTATGCTGTCATGTAATTGTTGGAAAATATATCGCTCATTTACTTGCAAAGTGACATAACTCAAAAAAAGTTTTTTTTTTGAGTTAATGATGCAGTATTATTTGTTATATCATGCTTTATATTGAGTCAACAATTAGTAATAATATCTACACCTAGAAAAGTTTTACAGTAACTATTTACGGTTATTCAAAAAGTTTTTAGTTAAAGTTGTTTTAAACGTTTTATCGTTTGGTTTTCAATTAAAATAAAAAATTGAACGATTTATACAGTTGTTAAAATAATAAACTACAAAAGTTACGGAAAAATATTTTTATCAGTTAAATTATTTGTGACTGATTATACCGTATAATTTTACAGAAGTACGGTTTTTGTAGTTTGTTATTCAAAAAATTTTATTTTTACTTCACAAAATAAAAAATTGTAAATAGTTAAAATAATTGAAATATCGTTTGTTTTTACGGAATGTCTAGTCATTTATTAACGTTTAAAAATAACTGAAAAAGTATGTTGTTTCAAATGAAATATAAGTAGTCCGTTTTTTAAAAGGAAAAACGATTGTTTTAAACGTTTTTTCAGTTGAATTTACTTACAAAATATTTTGAGTGTACTAAACTCACTTTTGAGAAGAGCACACGCCATAATTACATTTTCTATGTATCGGCCTTTTTCAATGGAAAGTCAGTTTCTATAGTAAACTTTAAACTCGATTTATGCAAAATCAAATATTTTGAGTTATGACACTATACAAGAAAATGAGCGATATATTGTAATATTTATGTTTAAGCATTTTAGAATTTTTAACCAGGGCTGGGAAGTTTATGCACTAAAAATCGCGTTTTTATCAAAATTTAAAAAAAATATGCAGTAAAAATTTAAAAATATGCATTTAAAAATTGATTTATTATAATATTTATTCATAAAAAATCATAAAAACAATTAATTTAGTCTCAGTGTGAAAAATATTTATATGTACGTGTAAATATTAACAAATGTCCCGAATTCGGGTTTGCTTCGAATTTGGAAATGCTATGCGCAATTAGGATCTATTTACGGGAAAAATAAGAAAAAAACTGATATTAAATCTGATTTTTTTCAAATATCAGTGGAGTTTAATAAAAAAATTAACAAAACAAATTAAAAACACTCCTTTTTGTCTTTTAGATGCAACACTTGACTAAAATTACGCCATGAAAATTTTATATATTTTTGATTTTCACGGCTTGTACTTAATATTTTTAAACTTTTTGCTTCAAGTTTTTCAGAAAAATATTTTTAACATGATAATGTTTTTAGGCTGGTGTCTAATTTTAAAAAAGTTGCAGGACGCCACCTCAAATTGACTATATAAGCTAACAATTAACGAAAAAAAAAAAAAAAAAGAATTAATATTTTCATTTTCTTAAAACCAAAAATTTTTATAACTTGGGTTTGTAACTTGGATAATAATTCACCTCGTGGTGAATAAAACCGTTTTTTACCAGCTGGTGAATAAAAAGTAACATAATTATTTTTAAAAAAAAAAAAGTTTTTTTTTTCATCAATTTTTTTTTTTTTTTTAATTTTTTTTTTCACCAAATTTTTTTTTTTCATCAATTTTTTTTTTTCATCAAATTTTTTTTTTTCATAAATTTTTTTTCCATAATTTTTTTTTTCATGATTTTTTTTTTTCATCAAAATTTTGTTTTTACATAAAATTTTTTTTTCATCAAACTTTTTATTTTTCATCATTTTTTTTTTTATCAATTTTTTTTTTATCAGTTTTTTTTAATCAATTTTTTTTTCATTAATTTATTTTCATCAAATTCTTTTTTTTTATCAATTTTTTTTCTTTTCATCATTTTTTTCCATCATTTTTTTTTTTTTTTCATAATTTTTCTTTTTCATCAAACTTTTTTTTTTCATCATTTTTTTTATTAAATTTTTTTTATCAATTATTTTTTTTTTTCATTAATTTATTTTTTTCGTCAAAATTTTTTTTTCATAAATTTTTTTTATCATATTTTTTATCATATTTTTTTTCATCAATTTTTTATCAAATTTTTTATTATCGATTTTTTTCTCACCACAATTTTTTTTTTTCATCAATTTTTTTTACATCAAAAATTTTTTCTTTCCATCAAAAAAATTCATCAAAAACTTTTTTTCATCAAAATTTTTTTTTTTTCACCAAAAATTTTGGGTTCGTTAAATTTTTTTTAACATAATTTTGTTTTTCGTGAAAAAAATAATTTTTTTACCAAAACTACTTTTTCACCAAGTCTAAGCTTTTCGCATAAAAATTTTCTATTTGTTTATCAAATGTACATAAAACAAGTGAGAGTGTTTTATTCTTTGGTGCCGAATCTTTGATACTTTCCAAAATGTAATAAACACTGTTTTGCATGTATTTTTGCGTTCACTTATGAAATGTACAGCTCTTTCGACTGATATTTCAATTCGTTTTGCATGAAATAGCAAAGTAATATAACATTATATTTATTAAAGTTGTTATCGACCTCTTCCTAATTTTATTATTACGTTATTTAGAAGTTTCTAAATCGGGCTTATTTAGGTCATGTATTCTATTTATGTAAATAAAAGATTATTTCATAATTTTTTCCGACGTTTCGTTGGAGATTCCCAACATCATCAGGGATATTTTATTAAATCTGGCAACATTAAAATAAATACACAATAGAAAAATATTAGTTTAGTAACAAACACGACAACTTAGTTTTGCAGGAATAATATTACTCACATATAATCTTTTAATAGTTTCACATTTATAAAAGTAAACACACATTTTTGTTTTATATAAACACGACATAAAACATAAATTTAAATAAACAAAACAAATGTAAAAATATTAATAAAAATAAACAAGTAAAAAAGTTAAATTCGGCCTTGCCGAATGTAGTGATACCCTCCACAATTTCAAAAAGATTATTGCAAAAAACTTTATTTAAAAGGAAATTACTTTAAAAAAAAAAAAAATTTTTGAAAAAAAAATTTTCGCGAAAAAAAATTTTGGTAAAAAAAATCCGCGATTTTTTTTTTTTTTTTGTGTTCGTACTTGTTTAAATACCATTTGGTGTTCAACTATGTTCACAAATGCCAACCAGAAGCCGAATTAAAGCATTTTGTATTTTTAGGTTATGTTGAATGTACTGAAATTTTTGAGGTGTGCTTACATTTTCGTTCATAACTTTTGAACCGCTGAACCGATATTGCTCAAATGCAATACCAAACTTCTCGGGAGAACTTCCAATAAATATGTTAAGTTTCAGTCATCTCTGTGCAATATTTTGTCCGCGACAGCATTTTCCACAGACAGACAGACAGACAGACGGACAGACGGACAGACGGACATCGCTAGAATGTCTTAAAATCGATCGGGCATCATGAATATATATACTTTATGGGGTCCCAGATCGATATTTCGATGAGTTACAAACAGAATGACAAACTTATATATACCCTCTATCACTAGAGTGGAGGGTATAAAAATATCACAGTATAATTATGTTAACCTAAGTATCACAGCAGAATAACTAAACTAAAAAATTGCGATTGTGTATATTGCAATCGTGTTGTTTTTATCGTCTTTTGTATTTAATGCATTCGTAGCTTTTTCCTGAATTCTCAAACTTTCCAGTGTGTATCGTTTGTTTGTTCTCTTTTCCTTGTCTAATATTTTAACGTTCGTGAGATCAGGTGTATGTTTTTCTTCAAAACAGTGTGTAGCCAGAGCTGTAGTTATTTTATTTTTCCTTATGTCTGTTTCGTGCTCAGATATTCTTGTACCAAGGCTTCTTTTTGTGGTACCCACGTAAACTTTTCCACACTCTTCACCCGTTTTGCCTAGACATGTTATTTCGTACACCAAATTACTTTGTTCACTTTTTTCTATGTTTGTCTTTGTTTGTGTAAATAGTGTATTAATTGTTGTGTTTGCTTTATACGCCAATTTTATTTCGTTGTCATTATTTTTTCTAAAAAAACTTTGCTTTGGCAAGTACACCCAAGTCTTCCGCAAAACATTATCATAATTTAATGTTTTGGGCAAGAGTACAAAATTCGCAGGCATTTTTTTTGTTAGCTAAGATTACAATCTTTGGAAGCTGGTATAGAACTATCTTTTTGTCCAAAATTGTTTTAGTGATTTCCCCATAAAACGGGACTTCCTAATTGGGCATATTTTGTGCAGGCCAAGCTTAAAAATTTAAAATTCGGGATGGCCTAATGTAAAAAGTACATATCGAGGGCCTATTTTCAAAACTATCTATCTAAAAAAAACACAACTTTTAAGGAGAGCCAAAAAACTATTTATTTCGCGTATTGTTAGAGTAATTAAAATTCGATATTCTACAATATTTTTTTAAATCAACTACTGAATCTTATATGTACATCATTTTTAAAATTATGCACTATTGGGGATTGATAGATAGAGGGTTTTTTTCTCAAAAATATTTTAAGTACGTGTATGAAAATGATCAGATAGAGGGTTTTGCATTTTAATAAAAATGAATTATTATGATTTCATTTACGACATCGGTAAATTTTTAACGTGATTTATTAATGCTAACGGCTTATAAAAATGCCAGCGAATTTTGTACTCTTGCCGAAAACATTAAATTATGATAATGTTTTGCGGAAGATTTGGGTGTACTTGCCAAAGCAAAGTTTTTTTTAGAAAAAATAATGTTATATTACTTTGCTATTACATGCAAAACGAATTGAAATATCAGTCGAGGACCCCATTAAAAAACCAAAAGAGCTGTACATTTCGTAAGTGAGTGCAAAAAAAAGTGTTTTTACATTTTGGAGAGTATAAAAGATTCGGCACCAAAGAATATACCACTCTCACTTGTTTTATGTACATTTGATAAACAAATGGAAATTTTTTATGCGAAAAGCTTAGACTTGGTGAAAAAGTAGTTTCGTTAAATAAAATGATTTTTTTTTTTTTCACGAAAAACAAATTTATGTAAAAAAAAAGTTTAATGAACCCAAAATTTTTTTGATGAAAAAAAGTTTTTGATGAAAGAAAATTTTTTTGACGTAAAAAAAAAATGATGAAAAAAAAAATATGAAAAAGAAAATTTTTTGGCGAGAAAAAAATTGGTTAAAAAAAAATTGATAAAAAAATTTGATGAAAAAAATATGATAAAAAAAAATTTATGAAAAAAAATTTTGATGAAAAAAAAAGTTAATGAAAAAAAAAATTAATGAAAAAAAATTGATGAAAAAAAAAATTGATAAAAAAATATGATGAAAAAAAAAAAAAATTGATGAAAAAAAAAACTTGATAAAAAAAAATTTAAAAAAAAAATTGATAAAAAAAAAAAATTTAAGAAAAAAAAAAATTGATGAAAAAATAAAAAATTAATGGAAAAAAAAATTAATGAAAAAAAAATATGAAAAAAAAAAAATTTATGAAAAAAATTAATGAAAAAAAAACTTTGATGAAAAGAAAAAAAATTGATGAAAAAAAAATTTGATGAAAAAAAAAAAAAAAAAAATTGATAAAAAAAAATGATAAAAAAATTTTATGAAAAAAAAAATTGATGAAAAAAAAGTTTGATAAAAAAAAAATTGAAAAAAAAAAATTTGATGGAAAAAAAATTTGATGTACAAAAAAATTGATGGAAAAAAAATTGATAAAAAAAAAATTTTATGAAAAAAAAAAAATTTATGAAAAAAAAAAATTTTATGGAAAAAAAAAAAATTTTGTTTAAAAGTAATTATGTTGCTTTTTATTCACCAGCTGGTGAAAAACGGTTTTATTCACCACGAGGTGAATTATTATCCAAGTTACAAACGTAAGTTATTAAAATTTTTGGTTTTAAGAAAATGAAAATAGTAATTCTTGTTTTCCTTTTCGTTAATTGTTAGCTTATATAGTCAAACTGAGGTGGCGTCCTGCAACTTTTTTAAAATTAGACACCAGCCTAAAAACATTTTCATGTTAAAATTATTTTTTACCGAATTCATGTCAAATCTTGGAAAACTCTTGAGTATGTAATGTAAAAAATAGTAAAAAAAAATAAAAACCCGATTTTGGTCCACAGATGCTGATCAGCATCGCGAGTTTTAAGATTAAAATTTTTGTTTCATAATGTACACAAGACATTCAAATTTTTAGCCATATTTTTCAAAAAAATCAAAGAAGAACTTTCAGAAAAAATTAGCATCAGTGGATCAAAATCGTGGTTCTGAAATTTTGTTGACAAATTTATGTTCAACATGCAACAATTAGTATGAAAACATGTAATGCATGATGAAATTATTAAAAAAAAAAAAAAAATGCAAATAAAATAGCAAAAAAAATATTTTTGTTCTGAATTTTGCACCATAGAGGAAGGCCGTTTTACTAAATATATTGTCATCAAAAAGTCATTTTCGTGAAAATGGAAGATAGGGGGTTTTGAATATAGGCCCACGATATTTTTCTATATTTACATACACTCAAAAAAAAAAAAAGCCTTGTAAAATTACAAGATAAACTTGTAACTTTTTTCTGTTTGCTACCTCCTATTTGGCAAAAATTCCTTGTAATTTTACAAGCTTTTTACCAATAATTTTGTAACTTTGCAAGGTTTTTACCAATAAAATTGTAAATTTACAAATTTTTTGACACGATAAAATTTACAAAGACGTTACGTAATTTGACTAGATTTTTTGCTACCTCCTATTTTACGAGAATTCCTAGTAATTTTACAAACTTTTTACCAAAAATTTTGTAATTTTACAAGCTTTTCACCAATAAAATTGTAAATTTACAGTTTTTTTGGCGCAATTAAAATTACAAAGAATTCTCGTGAATTTACTAGATTTTTTTTTTTTGTAAAATTATCTTGGAAATTTGTAAAATTACAAAAAAAAAATGTAAAATTCCAAAAAAAAATTAAATTTCGATTTGTTAAAAAACAAGGAAAACTGTCAAATATTGGTAAAATGGATTAACTACAAAGTTTTTTTTTGTGTGTAGATAAATAAGTTTTTTTTATTAAGTTTTTAAATGTAAAACTTATTCTCTTTCGTTTAAAAAAGAACGTTCGACGAAATTTGTAAAATTATTATTTTTTTTTTAATTAATTTTTCCCGAAAAGAAATATTAATTCAAAAGAATTTCTTTCTCCCGCAGGTTTTGCTTTTTCGAATTTTCTTTTATTTTTCACAAAAATAACAAAAAAAAATAATTATTTAAAAAATGTTGTTATTTTATTTTTAGTACCAAAAGGTACATAAAAATAAAATGTATTTATTCGGCCTTTATATATGTATATATATTCGATTAGAGTTTTATTCTAGTTCGAGGCCCAAAAATATTTCTATTTATGATATTGTCATAATAGAGTATTTTTAATTTATTGCTTTAAAAAAGTTACTATCTCATAGTATGTCTGTACTGATCAGTTTCATCCCCACTAAAGGAATCTTCAGCAGACTTTAGAGAATCATCGTTGGTCAATCAAACATCAAACCAGACATAATATTTGATATATTTCCCAAGTTATATGAGAAGTACTATTATGAAGGTCCGAAATCTGTTTTCCAACAAAATCGAATATTATTTAAAAAAAATATTAAAAAATATGCAAAAAAGAATTTAGTTTAAGCAAAATATGAAAATATATGCATTTTCAAAATATGTTAAAATATGTACTAAAAAATCAATTCCATTTTTAAACAAATTCTATGATTCGAAAAGATAATTACATTAAGTTGTTTTCTGGCTAACGACGCCAAACATGTATTTACATGAACCCCTTGCTCTGTTTTAACAATGAAAACCATTTTAGTTGTTTCTAATAATTTGTAATATTTCATAATAATGAGTTTATGATAGTAGCAAATTCTTTTGTTACAGCGTTACAGCAATGAAAATGTAATTTTAATTGACATATTTTTATAAAAGAAATACAACAAATTATAACTTAAGTAATTTAAATTTTCTAAACATTCTTAAGTGAATTGGGAGATTAGAAAACAGGCACACAATACAAATACAAATATCACCTTTTCCATCAAACAGCACGAGAAAAAGGGTATTTTATGACCTGGTGTCTTAAAATTTTTGTCATATTGTGTATAAAGATACCCATTTAGATATTCCCATTTACAGTTTATTTAAATTCCAAAAACTCGCGATTTTATTCGCAATTTTAATTTTTTAAAAAACACAAAAAATTTAAAAAGTGGTGTAGTTTGAAGAGCTATAACTTCCTAAGTTAATATCAGATTTTTATAATCAAAATTGAAATTAAAAGCTAAACTCATCTACTTTAAACGTAAAAGTAAAAAAAAAAATTGTGTCATTAAAAAATTGCAATCTAAATGCAAATGCAGGCGCTATGAAAAAACCCCCAATGAAAGAAATAAAAAAAGGCGTACGGTCTAAAAATGTTACTTCTCCCAAAACAAAGTTGTCAAAAAATCCAAAATATTTTTTTTGGGCGAAATGTCCAAATTACGACTTCTATGATTTGTTTTTTTTGTAGTAAAGGTTTTCTGCGAAGCCGGCCTCCGGCCGGGCTTTGGGATTACATACTCCATGCATTAAACCCACCCTCTCTGCAAAGCTATTTTGGTTATCAGGCCTTTTTGATGCAATACAAATTTGATGGCGTAAAGGCCTGCTACCCTAGAAAACTTTACTTTGCGGAGAGGGTGGGTCTAATGCATGGAGTTTGTAATCCCTAAGCCCGGCCGAAGGCCGTCTACGCATAAAAACTTTAAAATATTAAAAATGTTAAAAAAAAAACAATATTGGTGAGTTGTATGATTACCAAAATTTGGTGTTTATTTCATTTTTTTTGGGGGTAATTGCATTTATTTTGGGTGTAATTTCATTATTTTTCTTTGGGGCTTATTTCATTTTATTTTGGGATAATTTCATTGGGTGTTTTTTCATTTTCCTATTTGGGGTAATTTCATTGGGGGTTTTTTCATAGCGCCGCAAATGCATGGAAAATAATTAGCAAAATTTTTAAAAAAATATATTAAAAATAGAAGACCTTTGTGTCCCATGATAATGATGACTGAATTTGTTTGTAAAAATGTTGTACTTTAATAATATATTAACTAAAAAAAACATCAAAAGGGATAAAAGTTGACGAAAATGCACCCCAAAAATGCATTTGCATTTAGAATGCATTTTTTAATGACAGATTTTTTTTTTTTACTTTTACGTTTAAAGTAGAGGAGTATAGCTTTTAATTTCAATTTCGATTATAAAAATCCGATATTTACTTATGAAGCCATAGCTCTTCAAACTGCACCACTTTTAAAATTTTTTGTGTTTTTTTAAAAATTAATATCGCTAATAAAATCGCGAGATTTTGGAATTTAATTAAACTGTAAATGGGAATGTCTAAATGTCTATATAGAACATCGATGTTCATAATATAAAAGAAATCTGAAGACCTACGTCTAGATTTGTGGTTTTGTATCGTAATTTTGACCGATATAATTTTTCAAACAATGTAATCTGCTTTTTATTTCAAGTTGAATATCGTCGCTGCACCTAAAAATGGAGTCATGTGTAGGTTTTTAATTTTTTTTTATTACATCTTTATGATCCCATATTGGTCATACGTTTACTCACTAAACCGTTTTTTGATATCTTGATTGGTTCAAAAGTTAGTAAAAGGAGCTATGTGTTCGTCATACTAAAAAAAGGTCTGAAAAGGAGTTATGTTTTAAGCTACACATAACTTTTTTTGATAAAAAAGTAACAGAACGTGACAAAATGGACCACTATTGTAGTAATATGAGGTTCACACATAGCATCTAAGTATTTTGAATGAAATTGCCAAGATTTTTGGAAAATACTTGCATATTTTCATGCTGTTATCTAAATCCTAAATGGCAGGTAATCAAGCCTTGTGAAAGCAATTAAATCATTTGACGGCGGCAAATTTTAGTATCTAAAGTACAGAATCTTTCACAGATGTCAATTTATGTCGAGGCTCTTGAATAGTTACAAGAAAAAACAAAAAATATCACCAGTTTTGCGAAAAATCTGTTGTTCGCTGTTTAATGAAGAGCTTTATGATATCAAAATTTCAAAGACCTTGTCTAACTTATGTCGCTTTAAACCACCAACAAACTTTATTTAGTCTTTGTCCCTCTCGAAAAGAAATTAACAATAAGAATGGTTTCATGAAATATTAAATCTGATTTTGAAGCAAATAATGTTTAAAAATGTCTTCAGAAAAATTTAATGACGGTTATTTTCTTAGAAAATATTAACACTCTATCTCCAATTTTTGACCTTTTTTTAAATATTGTCATAAAAAACAAAGAATGTTAAGTGTTCTACACAAATTGTCTGCATAAAATTTTACAAGGCGTTGCCAAAGGCCCAAAGTTCGTGTGATATAAGCAAAATGTTTAAAAAAGGAAAATTTTATCTATATATATAATTTCCCTATTTGTGTGTTCCTCTTTTTTTGTCTATCCAGAGCTTTTTGAAGCCCACTGATGAGCTACAAAGCTGAAAATTGGCATGCATATAGTAAAACACCTGGGGCAGATCCTAACGTAGCCGGATTTTCGATTTTTTTACTGTGGGCGGAGAAATAAGCGAAAAAGTAGGCGTGGCAAAATTCAATTTTTTGACATTTTTGCTTAATTTAAAGCCCCCTAATGACTTAGGAAGCTGAAAATTTCCTAGAATATAGTCCTAACGATGGCGCATATCCCCAAGTAGTCGGATTTAAAATTTTCGCAATGTGGGCGGAGAATTGAGGGGAAAAGTGTCGTGGCAAAATTGGGATTTTTTAAACATTTTTACTTCTTTTGAAGCCCCCAAATGACTTAGGAAGCGGAAAATTGCATAGCATTTAGTTCTAACAATGAAGCATATCCTGAAGTAATCGGACTTACATTTTTTAGACTGTGGAAGGAGAATTAAGAGAAGAATGGGGCGTGGCAAAATTGTGTTTTTTTATATTTTAACTAATTTGAAGACCCCAATGACCTATGAAGATGAAAATTTACATTTTAGCTTATTGTAAAGTCCTCTAATGACTTAGGAACCTGAAAATTTCCTAGCATATAGTCCTATCGATAAAGCATATCCTGAAATAGTTGAATTTTAAATTTTTGAACTGTGGGCGGAGAATTGAAAGGAAAATGTCGAATGGACAAAATTGGGATTATTAATATTTTAACTTATTTTGAAGCCAACAAAGGAAGCGGAACTGCATAGCGTATATTCTTAACAATGTAGAATATCCTGAAGTAATCGGATTAAAAATTTCTCGACTGTGGACGGAGAATCTATCTATATATATAATTTCCCTATTTGTGTGTTCCTCTTTTTTTGTCTATCCAATGCTTTTTGAAGCCCACTGAAGAGCTGCAAAGCTGAAAATTGGCATGCATATAGTAAAGCACCTAGGGCAGATCCTTACGTAGCCGGATTTTCGATTTTTTGCCTGTGGGCGGAGAAATAAGCAGAAAAGTGGGCGTGGCAAAACTCATATTTTGACATTTTTGCTTAATTTAAAGCCCCCTAATGACTTAGGAAGCTGAAAATACAGAATACAGTCCTAACGATGGCGAATTCTGTATACAGAATACAGTCCTAAGAATACAGTCCTAACGATTGCGCATAACCCCAAATAGTCGGATTTAAAATTTTCGAAATGTGGGCTAAGAATTGAGGGGAAAAGTGGCGTGGCAAAATTTCATAGCATATAGTTCTAACAACGAAGCATATCCTGAAGTAATCGGATTTAAATTTTTTAGACTGTGGAAATAGAATTAAGAGAAAAAGGGGGCGTGGCAAAATTTTAATATTTTAACTAATTTGAAGACCCCCAATGACCTATGAAGATGAAAATTCACATTTTTGCTTATTTTAAAGCCCTTTAATGACTTAGGAAGCTGAAATTTCCTAGCATATAGTCCTATCGATGAAGCATATCTTGAAGTAGTCGAATTGAAAGGAAAATGAGGAGTGACAAAATTGGGATTTTTAACATTTTAACTTCTTTTGAAGCCCCCAAAGGAAGCGGAAAATGCATAGCGTATAGTCCTAACGATGTAGTATATCCTGAAGTAATCAAATTTAAAATTTCTCTATTGCGGACGGAGAATTAAAAGATAAAAGAGCGTGGAAAAATTGAGTTTTTTAATATTTTAACTAATTTGAAGACCTAATGACTTAGGAAGATGCTTCCTAATGACTTAGGAAGATGCAAATTGGCATGTATATAGTAGGTTTCATGGGGAAGATCAACACGAACCTGGATTTTTGATATCCAGTGTATGTGTGGAGAATAAGAAAGGCAAATGGGCGTGGTAAATTTATTTCCATCTATTTTCTGTATATATATATTTTTTATTTTTTTTGTGTGTTTCTCTTATTTTTTGTGCGCCTTTTGAATCTCATTGATGGACTTAAAAGCTTAAATTTGGCATGTATAAAGTAAAACACCAGAGACAGATTCTTACGAAGCCGGAGTTTTAAATGCAAATTATATAACAAAAAATGTCCAATCATATTTTAAAAATTTCAATTATATTTCAAAAATTTCCAATTATATTTTTAAGATTTTCAATTATATTTCAGAAATTTCCATTTATAACCAAACAATTTTCAATTACATTTCAAAAATTTCCAATTTTATTCCATAAATTCCCATTTATAATTCAAAAATTTCCTATTATATTTTAAGATTTTTCAATTGTATTTCAGATATAGTCAATTGTATTTCAGATTTTCCAATTGTTTTTCAGAAATAGTTAAATGTGTTTCATCTTTATTCTGCTTAAATCAGCTCTAAAAAGGTACATGCATCTTTATAGCACTTTTATCAGCGCTCTAAAAATACGTGATTTCTGAGCATCGCTTTTTCGGTATATCCAACTAGCGCTCTAAAGTGTGACATCGCCTTAGAGCATCATGCATGAATTCATTAGGTTTGGATGCGCTCCTTGACTCAAGTTTCCTTTCCAAAAGCTGTTGCCAATTCAGCAAAATTTCTGCTGTGAATTTAGTAATTTGCTTGTATTTTCTTGTTTCAGCATAGCGTATGAGTTACATTTATGCAAATATTTAATACTCATTCGCCATGTTAAAACAAGAAAATACTAGCAAATTACAAAATTGTTATGAAATTTAATGTTCAAATGAGATTTTCTCGAAAAAAAAAAAACGAAAAAAACACGTGTCTGAATTTTTTTATTTGGATAGACAAACATCTAAACTTTATTTTTTTTTTTTTTTAAAGTGGTTGGATTTTTGATAAATTGACTTTTTTTTAAATGAAAAAAATTTCAGAACAGGTTCATACAACCTATTTATAAATTCACTGGACACATGTTTTTCTGTAGCGGGACATTTGGTGTGGAATGTCTCATATGCAGCAAAACATGATTAAATGTACTGGGCAAGAGTACAAAATTTGCAATAGTTTTTTTATTTTTTTTTTTTTTTTTTTCAATTTTACCATAAATTACACATGTGGAATACCCATGGGATATGCTGTCAAGTTTATACAAATTTTAATTTAATCTTCATATTTTATAATAGTGAATTAATTTTTTTTAACAAATTTCCCAATTTTACGCTAATACTAAATTGAAATTAATTGTGATAATATGCTTTTAGTGTTTTTTGTTCAATTGTGTTGTTTCGTTAAATTTAAAACTAATTAGATTTTAATATGGTTATTTTTAATTTATACTATGAATAATTTTATAATCTACAATTCAAAATTTATACATACTATACGTACAAAAAACTTTTTTTGTATGTATGCATCTTAGCCTCAATTAACGTGGTAATGTGACTATCTGTTCCTACTTTTTGTTTTGTCACTTCAGATTTTAGTTTTGTTGTATAAGAAATCATATACAAAAATATTAAAACATAAAGTACAGCTGCCCATAAAAACTTTATTTTACGGAGAGGGTGGGTTTAATGTTTGTTATCCCTAAGTCCGGCCTGAGTCCGACCTTAGGCCGCACATTCGTTGATGTTCATAGAACGAGCGGCTAAAAATAGAAGAAGTTGTCGAAGGACAATAAAATTTGGCACATAGGCAATTTTTGTTTAAATCAAGAAAAAAATGCAAAAATCAAAATGATCCGCCCACCTCCTATACAAAGTCAAAATTAAAATTTGTCCTACGGCATTGTTTTTTGGCACATATCATTTTTAAACACTCAGAATCATTTGTATGAAATTTGAAAAATATCCGCCAACTTCCCATACAACATGCATTAAAAAAGTGGCATAACTTCCTTGAGTTTTAATGCATCAACTCAATTTTCACAAAAAATAAATATTATAATTGTAGAATGGGCTCCTGAAATATATACCTGATCCGCCCACTTTTACGCCCACCTCTCATAGAAAAAACAAATAGAAAAAAGTAAGAGTGTTCAATTCGAATCTTTTATACCCTCCAACACGTTTAAAATAAAATAATAAATCGTAGGGGTGTCATTTTTTTTGGTGGGTGGGGGGGGGGGGGGGGATTGGTCGGCGGAGTTGGTAGGGGACACCTGTATCCACCTTGGTCTAAGCGCAGGTCTATGAACATAATATGGCATACAAATGTTACATTTGTTGAGCAAAAATTAAAAAAACTCGTAAAAATATCGTATTTTTCTGAGGTCGTTTTAGTTCTTCAAGGGGAAACTTTTTTCCCCCTGTTCCGATTTTGCCCATTTTCGAACTTAACCTTACTAGTAACATAAGAGATATTCTTGCCCAATTTCAGGGGTCTAGCTCTTTTTGTTTGGACTGCATCGTTATTTCTACAGACGGACGGACGAACGGACATCACTAGAATGTCTTAGATTCTATCATGGATCAATATTATATATACTTTGTGGGGTCCCCGACCGATATTTCGATGTGTTACACACGGAATGACAAAGTGAGTATACCCCCATACTGTGCTTGGAGGGTATAAAAATCAAAGTTTCTGAAGCATGAACGAAAATTCATGTTTTGTTACTTTATTATTTTATAGTTTTTACCGTTTTTTTGGAAAGGAGCAGATAGGAGCAGCTGAATTTTTTTTTAACTTTTAGCTGAGACTTCAAGCTGTAATTTGACATCTTTCGTTAAACAGCGCTCCGCAGCGCTAAAAAGATGCAGTCCACTGAAGTTGATGAACATTGAAATTTTGATGTTGTTTATATTTTGTTCTACGAAATTTCTTATATTGCACTTTTTACAACTTTTTTTACATGCAAATCTTATCCATGACAATTGTCATTTACGAAAATATACAACAAAGTCAAATGATAAGTTTACTTTGATTGTAACAAAAGATTGAATATACAGTAAATTTGCATGCCATTTTAAACAAGCGAATATATATGAACTTTGAGCGTGTCTGTCCAAACAAATAATAAATAGATCAGCCTAATATTACGGAATCATAATATTCAGATATCTGACAACAAAATACCAAAAAATTATCCAAATTTCGGACACTCTTCAACCAATGTGGGCAGAAAAACTATAAAGCAAAAAAAAAAAAATTTCACAGAGATTTTGTACACATATAAATAAATGCTACATGCCAATTGTTAAAAGTCTTAATATAAATGCGACGGGGATTATGTGGAAATATTTTTACTTTTTTTATTAAATTGGGAGCCATTCTTCATTCTGCAAAATAACCCCAAATCAAGAAATGAAAAATGGCCCCAATAATCTTGGGCTCATATTAAAATGAAAAATGGCCCCAAAATTGATAGGAAAAATTACCCCAAATAACTTGGAAAAATTACCCTAAATTTTTGTGTTGTTGAACTCCATATAAAAATTTGGGGCCGTTTTTTCATTTTCGTTTTGGCGCCAATTTGCATTGGGGTGATTTTTAATGGTGCCAATCCAAAAATTAGCTGGAAACTTTCCACAGGCTTATATAATCGGTTTTTGTTCAAATGAAGTTTAAATAAAAGATTTTCTCAAGCTCTATGAAAGGGTCAATAGAAAGACGTTTTGAGATTTTTTTAATTTCTTAAAAGTATGTAAAAACAGTTATTTTCTGCAAATTTCAAATAGCGATATCTCGAAAACCATTCTACCAATTCTAAAATTTATTTTTTTTTGCATACAAAAAATGCCGATCTAATATACCGTACATTAAGGTACTATATGTATATAAGAGAGAAAAAACGCATATAGTTTTTTTCCCATAAATACTTTAATATAATTTTGTTCCATATAAACTGTAGTAGTTTGCTGCTAATTTAATCTTCATGCAAACCATTTTTTTTTGTCGTATGTTAGTTTTGTTTTTTTCATGAAATGCATAAATGTGGAAAATTTAATTATAATAATTTTTCATAAAGTGACCCAAAACTGTTAAAAGGACATAATGTGGTACTATGTACTTTGATGTTGGTTGTTTTTGCTTTTATTCTGTTTTATATATATAATTTTTTTTTTATTTTTAGAGAGATAATGAGATTTATTAACGTATCTTTTTTTTACAACCATTAAATATAATAACGTATTTTAATAAATATGGCTACAATAATTAAAACAAAAATTACATGTTTGAGATAACATATTACATTAAATAAATTTCATTAATTTATTATCCTGGCTAAAAGGCCGAAACAAATTTAACATATTTGAGAATTAAATAAATGAATTTAAATTCGATATTACTTAATAAATTAAATTTTATTAAAAGTTTATTAATTTGAAACTTTATAAATGTGTGTGGAATTATTTGATCGCCTATTATTAAAATATATAATATGTCAATTAATTTGACAGAAAATTATAATTTTTTTGTTCTTTGAACATTTCAAATTTTCCGGAAAATGTATTTTATATTTCTCGGTAGTCATTTATATATATTTTATTGGCAAATAAAAAAATATATATGGGGCATTCCTTGTGAAATCGGACACTTTGAAAAACTTTTTTTTTTAGATTTTCCCAATTTGTTTGGAGTTTTTAGTACCCTTCGAAAACTCCTTCGTGGTAAATTTTCAGATTTTTTTGATGACCCGTTCAAAAGATATCGAATTTTTATAAATTGGTAGTTTGTTCCTTTACTCAAACTTCTTTTAATCATAACTTCTTCAATAATGGTTCAAATTTCAAATTTTTTTTTTTTTAAATTCCCAAAAAATTCTTAAAAGCGCTCTAGTATGCGATTTTTAAGTTTTAAAATTTAAATCTCATTTTTGAAAATGTTTGTACTCTTCGATTTTTTTGAAATTTTTTTGTGTAAAACTTCTATCAATTCTACAAATTTTTTGCCCAGGAGGATCGTGGGATAACGATTATTACTATTTTTTAAAATTTTTTGAAAAAATTTTATTGTAATTTCCAAATCTTAAAATCATTTTTACTGCTCCAATGGTGCGTCATAGAGAGGTCCTTTATGAGACCGACCCCCATTAGTTTTCTGTCTTAACATTTCTTTGGAACAAACTAATACCCTATCTCCAATTTCTAAGGGGGCTCCCACACAAAACGACATTTTTTAAAATTTGTTCCAACCGCTCTAACTGCTCTAATAACGCCCTTAGAGCAACAAAATGTATGAACGACCCACAATATTTTTTTAGCTCAAACATTTTCTCTGTAAATTTGTTTTATTTAATCAGCTTCTACCGGTCCAATGGTGCGTCCGAGAGGGGTCATTAGTGAGACCGACCCCCATTTATTTTTACCCTACAACATTTTTTCAAAACAAAACTACGCCCTATCTCCACTCCCTAAGTAGGCTCCCATACAAATAACAGTTGGAGCAAATTTTATAAAAATGTAATTTTGTATGAGAGCCTTCTTAGGGAGATAGGGCGTAGATGTGTTTTGAAAAAATGTTGTAGGGTAAAAATAAATGGGGGTCGGTCTCACTAATGACCCATCTCGGACGCACCATTGGACCGGTAGAAGCTGGTTAAATAAAACAAATTTACAAAAAATAAAAAAAATTGTATGGGGACCGCCTGAACAGTTAAAGATAGAGGGTAGGTGTGTTTAGAAAAAATGTTTGGACTAAAAAAATATTGTGGGTCGGCCATACATTTTGTTGCTCTAAGGGCACTATTAGGGCAGTTAGAGCGGTTGGAACAAATTTTAAAAAATTTCGTTTTGTGTGGGAGCCCCCTTAGAAATTGGAGATAGGGTATTAGTTTGTTCCAAAGAAATGTTAAGACGTAAAAATTAATGGGGGTCGGTCTTATAAAGGACCCCTCTATGACGCACCATTAGAGCAGTAGAAATGATTTTAAGATTGGAAAATTACAATAAAATTTTTTCAAAAAATTTAAAAAAATAGTAATAATCGTTATCCCACGATCCTCCTGGGCAAATTTGTAGAATTGATAGAAGTTTTACACAAAAAAATTTCAAAAAAATCGAAGAGTACAAACATTTTCATGATTTTTTATGATTTTTTTTTTAAAGTACGTAAAAAAAAAAAAATTTTGAAAAAAAAAAAAATTTGAAATTTGGACCATTATTGAAGAAGTTATGATTAAAAGAAGTTTGAGTAAAGGAACAAACTACCAATTTTTAAAAATTCGATATCTTTTGAACGGGTCATCAAAAAAATCTGAAAATTTACCACGAAGGAGTTTTCGAAGGGTACTAAAAACTGTTAACAAATTAGGAAAATCTAAAAAAAAAAATTTCAAAGTATCCGATTTGACATGGAATGCCCCATATGTAAATATAAAAAATTTTATTAAATATTAGATTGTATAAAACAAAATTTTTCCAGTTAATGTATGTGGAGCATTCCACGCCAAAATTACAAAATTCCGGACACGATCCCTTTCGATTTCGTTAATTTTTTGATATGTTTTAGAAAGAATTAAAACCAACTTGCACACAAATTGTATGCACTTTATTCCAAGTTAGTTTTTATTAATTTTTTTAAAAAAATTAAGAAATCAAAATTTTCGATTAATTGTCACCAGTAAAAAATATCCATATCTTAAAAAATTTTGAAAGCATTTTATTGGCACTTAAATGTAGTTTTAGAAAAATAAAAATATGAGAATTAGTTTTGATGATCTACTGGAATAGCATTTTTTTATTTTTTAAGTTACAATATAATAAGATAATAGTTGCGGATCAACGGGGGAAAGGAAATCCCCACCACACCAAATTCAAAATAAAAAAAAGGAAAAAAAGAAAAGATTAAAAATAAATGGAAATAATCAAAGAATTTCTTTTTGAAAGCAAAAAATATCGTAGAATTTGAAACTTTTTCTGAAGGCAAAAGGAAATAAATGAAAAAAAAAAAAAAAATTACACAAAGGAAATATCTCTCATTTACTTATATAGTGTCATAACTCAAAATATGTCGTTTTTGGGTAAACGATACAGAATTATTTGTAGCATCCTGCTTTATATGTGTCAAAAATTCATATTAATATCTTTTAAACTCACCGTTTGAGGAGAGAACACGCCATTATAAGATTTTCTATGTACGGGCCTTTTGCATGTAAAGCAAGTTTCAATTGTAAACTTTAAACAGGTTTTCTGTAATATCAAACATTTTGAGTTATGATACTATACAAGTAAGTGAGCGATATGTCTCAAAGTTTAAAAGTTTTATATAGGAAAAATCTGTCAAAATCTGAGATGGAAAATGACTCAGATTCTGAGACTCTTTTTATTAAAACAATGTCTCTGAATTTAAGATTTTTTCTATGGGAAAAATGCTCCAGAATCTGAGACTTTTTATAGATGGGATCGTGACTGACTTTTTACTCACGCACGCTCACCAAATTAAGAATTTTTATCACGCCCGTTTACGTGAGTATAAAAATATGTAATCACGCTAAAGATATAATCACGTTTAAGAAATTCTTAGGAACTAGGTTGGAGGGTACCACAGTATGGCGGTAATACGTCGAACTGTGGGTCTAGCTTCAACAATAATATTTTGATGTTTTTAAAAATTTTTCTGTAAATGGGCACATAAAAAATAAAACAAGCTTTTTTTCTAAATCTCGAAAAACTCACGCAAGAAATTTAATCACGACAAAAATGTCTCAGATTTTGAGACTTTTTCTATGGAAAACTAAATCTCAGAATCTGAGAATTTAAATATTTGAATATTCGACTTTTTTTATAGGAATAATGTCTCATAACTTGATTCTTTTTCTATATAAAAAATGTCTCAGAATTTAATCCATTTTCTTTAGGAAAAAATGTCTCAGAATCTGAGACTTTCGTTAGGAAAAATATCTTAAAATCTGAGACTTTTTCTATAGGAAAAATTTAAAATATCTGAGACTTTGTCTTTAGTAAAAATTATCTTTCTGAGACTTTTTCTGTAGAAAAATGTCTCAGAATCTAAAAGTTTTTCTATGGGTGAAAAATTCCTCAAAATCTAAGAAGAATTTGAGACTTTTTCAACTGAAAAATATCTCAGAATCTTAAATATTTTCTCTAAATCTGAGACTTTTTTTATAAGAAAAATTTAAAATTTAAATGTTGTCCTAAGAAAAAATATTTTTGATATAAAACCTGGTAAATTAAAATTTTTCTGTTCATACACACAGAAAACAAATTTGTTAATTTCCAACTGAAAATCAGTTGTTACAACAAAAATTCGGTTGATGTATTTGTATTAAGGTTGTAACAACTGAATATCGGTAGTTACAACTAAATTTTATTGATACAACTGTCTTTTAATTGAAACAATTACAAATTTCGTTTTCCAGATCGAATTGTAGTAGCAGCAACCAAATTTTGAATTGATTCAACTGAAAAATTCAGTTGGAAATTTATTTTTCTCTGTGTATAATTTGTCTAAATAATAGAGTTTTTCGGATGGAAAATTGCCTCAGTACCTGAGAATTTTTGTATATGAAAGAAAGAATCAGAATCTGAGACTTTTTATATAAATTCTAAAGCTTTCAAATGTGCAAAAGCTCTCGAATTGGAAAATTTCTTAGAGGCCCTGAATTTTTATTTAAAAAAAATGACCTAGAATTGAAGAATTTTTCTTTTGAAAAATTTTCAAGAATCTGAGAAATTTCAAACAAATCCTACTTTCATCATTTTTCCATCAGTTCATAGCTTTACACGCAAATAATTTTTTTTAGCGTTATTTGGAGGTATTTTGACTATTTTTCCTATATCTTGAGTTCCGTTCATCTGATCTTTTCGCAATAAGAACCAAATTAAAGACAATCAAATTTCCAACAAATCCTTCATTCATTATTTTTATATCAGTTTTTAACTTTACGCGCAATAGGCAAACAAGGACAAACTATTTATTATTAACAAAGCTCATTTTTTAAAAATTTAAAAAAACAGAAATCATAAAAAATTACCAATTTTTTTTTTATTTTATCATGTATATTCATATAATTTGTGGTAATTTCGGAGTAAACCTATAGATTTTCATCAAATCAACTTTATTATATTTCTAAATGTTCAGGCTCTGCAGATAAATAAAAAAACGTAATTAATTGCAAAGATTTCTATTTCTTGAACTTTTTTTAAATGATTTGTTAATCAAATAACTTATTTTAATCATATGTTTGCCTATTGAACGGAAAGCTTTGAACTGATGGAAAAATTATGAATGCAGGATTTGTTGGAAATTTGATTGTCCTTAATTTGGTTCTTATTGCGAAAAGATCAGATGAACGGAACTCCAGATATAAGAAAAATAGTCAAAATACCTCTAAATAACGCTAAAAAAATTATTTGCGTGTAAAGCTATGAACGGATGGTAAAATGATGAATGTAGGATTTGTTGGAAATTTGATTGTCTTTAATTTGGTTTTTATTGCGAGAAGATCCGATAAACAGAACACAAGATATAAAAAAAATAGTCAAAATACCTCCAAAAAACGCTAAAAAATTCATTAAATTAAAACTTATTCGCGAAATGTTCTTTTAATGGAATTTTTGAGTTAAGCGGTCCAAAATACATATACAAAAATATTCGCGGTTACTGCGCAGAAACTGTTTTTCATTTGTAAAAAAAGTTATAAACAAAAATCAATAAGTCGTTTCAGGAAACCACTTTTATAATAAAGCCGCTCATCACCCCAATTTGGGATTTGCATATGTTGTTAAGTATATTTAGGGCTATATGTGCAAAAAAATATAGGAAAATTAAATATACGCATTTTGAGATATTTGCAAATTAAGGACATTTTTTTAATTTCAATATCCTTTTTGCAAAGCATCCTATCCTTTTTCAAAATTCTGTTTTAAGAACAGGACATAACCATTATTTCGCTTTTTATTTCGTGACAATCGGATGACGCGTTCCAAAGATACGATCATTTAAACATTATGTATTTTTCATAAAATTGTTGCAAAATACCAACTTTGAACAGCGACAAAACGCGAACCATTCACAATTTCGACTAAATAACAAAAACCGAAATTCAATAAAAATCAGAAGAATGGATATGTTAATTTTTGGATAAATTGAACCACCATCGGCTGAGTGCCTATGCTATTTAAAATGGAACCAGTCTATCAGAATTCCTCTAAAAGTAAAGTTTTTCAAAGTCGGTAGTAAAAATGTTTCAGAACTGCGACATTTTTTATTATACTTTATCAATACGTACAAACTTTTAAGAACCTGAGAGTTTGTAGTTTCAGATTTTGTTGTCTCAGGCTCTTTAACTTCTGATGAAAATTCTGAAACTTTTTTTAAAATTAAAAACCTTTTTCTATAGAAAAAAAAAAATTTTAGACTTGGAAATTTTTTTTTTAAAAAATCTTACCAAAAGGTAAAAATGTAAAAAGGCTCAACTAATGATGCAAATCCGTCCTTAGTTTACATGTAAGACAAATTTGTTAATAAAAAAAAATAATAATTTCAATTTATTTTAACAATGGGGCTCGTAATCCTATATCAATTGTTCTGCCACTCATTAGATGCCCGGAGAAGTTGTAATAACTTGGTAGATTTTCAACCGATTTGAGTTTTTAGTATATAATTAAAGAGACATTTTACTGCAAGTTAACTTGAGTTCAAACTTAACTCAAAATATCAAAAAAATTTAGAAAATAATTAAAAAGTCATACTTTCCCCTTGTAGTTCGTTTTTCAAACCTATTACCCCGAAAATGAATCTCTATGAGGTGAGTTTCATTCACTATCTATCAACTTATTTGGTTGGAGCACCCAAATATGGGGCAAAACGCGTCAATGGTCCACACCAAAAAACAAATGTTGTTCGATTCAAGTATAATTTTGGCAAAATATTAGGTTAATGATAGGTAGTATAAATTGCAAATATAAAATTTTTTGATGAAATATTGGCAGAGTTACAGGCTTGGGAAATTTTGATGTTTTTGAAAAGAATATATTTTGGTGAACTTTAATTAACACTTTGAAGAAACAAAAATTATAATTTAAAAAACTAATTTTAAAGTATTTTTGATGGCCTTTAAAATGACATTTGTGGTTTTTTTGGAAAAAATAAATTTGACCTTAAAATTCAAAATTCAAAAAAATTCAAAAAAATATTAAATTGTAATTATCTTATAAGGGTCGCACTTTTAAATTTTTTTCACTAAGCCCATTAGAAAGCTTGAAATTTTTTTTAATTTCGGTTTTTTTTTTTTAAATGGTATGTATGATACTTTATGAGAAATCAATTTTTTAGGAGTATATAACACTCAAATTGTACTGAAATCGCTTTAATCTGCATATAATAACAACAACAAAAATCAATGCTTAGATAAAGTGTGCGTTGTAAACACACACAACAAACGTTGCACGCATAAAAAATAAAGAAATCAGTACAGTTTGGGTG
This sequence comes from Pegoplata infirma, assembly GCA_963921195.1. Lineage (NCBI taxonomy): Eukaryota > Metazoa > Arthropoda > Insecta > Diptera > Anthomyiidae > Pegoplata > Pegoplata infirma. The sequence goes on along the minus strand of OY992536.1, from coordinate 72,979,662 downwards.
TTATGTACTCGTAAAAAAATTGATTTCTCATAAAGTATCATACAAACCATTTTTTTTTTAAAAACCGAAATTAAAAAAAATGTCAACCCTTCTTGTGGGCTTAGTGAAAAAAAATCTAAAAGTGCGACCCTTATAAGATAATTACAATTTAATATTTTGACCTTGAATTTTAAGTTCAAATTTATTTTTTTCAAAAAAAAAAACACAAATGCCATTTTAAAGGCCGTCAAAAATACTTTAAAAGTCGTTTTTTAAATTATAATTTTTGTTTCATCAAAATGTTAATTAAAATTCACCAAAATATGTTCTTTTCAAAAACATCAAAACTTTTCTACCCTGTAACTCTGCCAATATTTCATCAAAAATTTTTATATTTGTAATTTAGAATACCTATTATTAACCTACTATTTTTCCAAAATTATACTTAAATTGGACAACATTTGTTTTTTGGTGTGGACCTTTGACGCGTTTTGCCCCATATGCATATGAGACATTCCACACCAAATGTGCCGCGACATTAGTGTCTGCTTAGGTGGTATGGAATGAAGAAAATTTTGTTTTTGGTTTTTTAATTTTTGAAAAACTGGGCAAAGGAGGCGTTGATAAATATTGGAAAAATGGTTAAATTTGTGTCGAGTGCCCTTGATTAAATATTTATAAAAGATTGCACCATAATTTCAAAAACATACATTTCTTTTTTTTATGGGCTATCGATTAAAAATTTTTATTTTGGAAAATTTTCAGAGCCTGTTTATTAAAAATCCGGGCTGTTTTATTTTCTAAAAGTTTAGAAGTTTTTCTATCCACGCCTGAAATAATTCAGGGGGGCTTTTTTCGTATTTTTCGAGAAAATCTCATCTGAATATTGGATTTAAAAAAAATCTGTAATTCTCTTGTAATTTATTGTGTCAACACTGCGTATGAGTAACGACTATTTGCTAAACCAACGAATTTGCATTACTCATACGTAACCTGACCAACTGTTTTTGTCTGAAAAGCGGGATGGAAAGGTTGAAAAAGCGGGATTTTGGTCTAAAAAGCGGGACTTTTTTATATCATTCACTTATTGTTAGTGATAGTAAGTTTGTAACAGTTCGAAAAAGTATAAAAATTCATAATTTTCAATCGCTTTTAATTTGACGTAGTGATATCCGATATCACACTTGTGAAAGAAAGTACATAGTTTGTAATTTTTCTGGTAAGGTTGATATTGAATTTCAACGGAATCGGTTCAGTGGTTCGGAATTTATGAGCAAAACCGTGAATTTTGGATTGATTTCGCCTCCAATTCACGTGGTAAATAAAACGTTGAACACGCTTCAAAAAACATTGGTAAGCCATAAAAATAGTTTTCAAAATATTTTTGTCACTTCAAAAAAATTACATAAAAAGTGATTTACTTAAAAAAAATCTTCAAACAGGGTGGATTTTTTTTACAAAATTTTGGATTTTCGCTGCTCAACACTGGATTTGTTAAACGAGATGCTTATTTTGTTTGAGGAAACTTAAAAAAAACAATTTGGCATATTTGAAAAATGTGACAAATTCAAATATTATATTTTGTACCAAATTAATATGGGTTACCGATATCTCGAAAATTATATATGTATTTCTTATCTGAGTTCTTAAATTTAGTGAATTTTTGGCCAAAACTCGAAACGTTGACTTATTTTCGCGGGTTCAAAGAGTTAACATATTTGGCTCAAAATTTTACCAGGAACTTATTTCATGCCATTAAAAATTTTTCAAAATATGGACCGTCCTACTGAATACGCCTCGAAAAAAATATTTTTTTTTTATTTTTGAATTATAAATTCTTTTTTTTTAATTTTCAAAAATCGAAATCACTTTATTTTTTTTTTTTCAAAAATAAGCGTTTAAAAAGTTATTGGAAATTTTTTCGAGTTCCAACACAATTTTAGGAATAATTGCTTTTAAATTTTTTTAAATACGATAAGAAATTCTAAATGTTACCATATTTATATGCTCAAAAATAGAAAAAACTCGCTTAAAATTACTTCAGAACAATCATACTCAAAATATTATTTAAAAAATTAAAAATATTATTTTAAAGTCAAAAAGCGGGATAAAGCGGGATGAAGCGGGACTTTTGCTTAAAAAGCGGGATAGAAATTCAAGGCGGGATGAGACATCAAAAAGCGGGATAATCCCGCCAAAAGCGGGATGGTTGGTCAGGTTACTCATACGCGATGTTGACACAATAAAATATATGAGATTGACGTGAAAGGAAAGAAATTTTTAAAGGAAAGAAACTGTTTGGACTGTTTGGAAGTATTTAGAATTTGTTATTTTTCATAAAAAAAAATATTTCTATTTAAATTATTTGAAAATGTTTTTTTTTAACAAAAAAAGTGCTTTTTCCCCTTTTAAATTTTTTTATTTTTATTATTGATTTGTCTTCATTTTTTTTTTTTAATTTTTAGATGCCAATAAACAAACCTGGGTACATATATACTAGGGCGTTTCATCAAAAACTTTTTTTTTGATTTTTGCTACTCTTGAAGCGGAATATGAATTCTTATGGCCTAAAAGATTTTTGAGATTTTTTTCAGATTTTTGGCGGGCCGGGATCAACTCGCTCAAATCGATTTTATGCTAAAAATGAGGTTATAAAACATAATTTATTTATTTTTTTTTATGGTGCCTTGTTTTTACAAAAGTGGATAAATTACTTCAAAATATTGCTAGCTTCCTAAAAAAAAATATTTGCGGTAAAAATGATAAGGTCAAAGGTCAATAATTTGACCTTAAAAGTAAAAATTTTGAATTTTCCAAATTCAAAGCTCAATAACTTAAGAAATATGCAACGTAGGTTCGTGATGTTGACACCGTTTAATAGATATTTTAAATACCTTTCATTTAAATCCAAAATAACGTATGTCATTTTAGTAGAAGTATTAAAAAAATTAAAAAAACTAACGTAACCCATTTTTTTTTTCTTACATTTCACATGAGCTTAACCAACAAGTATATATGTAAGTTTCTTAATAATCCAAGTTTGCTCTCCTTTGTAAGTAAATACAATTATTTAAATTTTTTTATTATTAAAAATTTTAATATGCTGAAAATAAAATTATTCATTAAATAAGTAAGTAAAAATAAATTTAAACCCATTTTCTAAGTTTTTAGATAAATTTCAAAACTTACTAATTAATGTTGATAATAATAGAAAAATTATACCTAATGTAAACAAATGTTGTTGAAAAAGCGTTAGCGAAAGCTGTGTGAATATGCTACTACTTTCGCACAAAATTACTTAAGAATTGTTTGGCTTTGTATGTTTTGTGTGAAAACAAATTGTGTTTTAGATTTAATTTTTATGTATTGTAATTTTAAATACATTTTCAGAATATTTATTATAATATTGTTATGCTTTTGATAATATTGTTATTCTTTTGATTTTGTATGATACATATTCATAAAAATATATTCTTGCTTTGGAGATTCGGCATTTTTTCTAAATTTTTATACCCTCTAACCAGAGTATGGGGGTAAACTCACTTTGGCATTCCGTGTGTAACACATCGAAATATCGGTATAGGACCACATAACGCATATACATAAATGATAAGTTATCTATTCTCAGACATTCTACCGATTAATAAGATACTAACATATGTACTTGTTGGTTAAGCTCATGTGAAATGTAAGAAAAAAAATGGGTTAAGTTAGATTTTTTTATTTTTGTAATACTTCTACTAAAATGAGAGACGTCATTTTGGATTTAAAGTTAAGGTATTTAAAATATCTTTCAAACGGTGTCAACATCACGAACATACGTTGCATATTTCTTAAGTTATTGAGCTTTGAAGTTGGAAAATTCAAAATTTTTACATTTAAGGTCAAATAATTGACCTTTGACCTTATCAATTTTACCGCGAATATTTTTTTTTAGGAGGCTAGCAATATTTTGAAGTAATTTATCCACTTTTGTAAAAACAAGGCACAATAAAAAAAAAATAAATAAATTATGTTTTATAACCTCATTTATAGCATAAAATCGATTTGAGCGAGTTGATCCCGGCCCGCCAAAAATCTGAAAAAAATCTCAAAAATCTTTTAGGCCATAAGAATTCATATTCCGCATCAAGAATAGCAAAAATCAAAAAAAAAGTTTTTGTTGAAACGCCCTAATATATACATTAGGGGGCACGCATAAAGTTTTTTTTTCAAATTTCGTCGACTGCCGGGCAAATTATGGTTAGTTTTGGTCTAAAAACTTTATGTTTAAATGTTTAGCCAAATCGGACAAAATTAACCCGTGCCTTTGGGGGGTTAAATTTTGGTGGGATAATCTCTTCCACTGTAAAATTGACTTCGAAAAAAAATTAGAGGCCTTTGCGTGCAATATTGTTTATTGCTTTTTAGTTTTGACAACCAAGGATTTTAGTTAGAGATTAGTTTTAATGAAAAATTATCACAAAAAAATGTGTTCTGTGACATCTTTATCGTGTTCTAAAATGTATCAAAAACAGTTAAAAATGCGTTTTTTATAATTTTAACATGATAATGTTTTTAGGCTGGTGTCTAATTTTAAAAAAGTTGCAGGACGCCACCTCAGTTTGACTATATAAGCTAACAAATAACGAAAAAGAAACCAAGAATTCAAATTCTGATTAATTTTTATTAAAAAAAAAAAAAAAACAAGAATTACTATTATCATTTTCTTAAAACCAAAAATTTAAATAAGCTTGTGAATAAAAAGGAACATAATTATTTTTCAACAAAAAAATTTTTTTTTCATCCTTTTTTTAACATTTTTTTTTTTCATCAATTTTTTCCATCAAATTTTTTTTTCATCAATTTTTGTTTTTTTTTTCATCAAATTTTTTTTTTCATATTTTTTTTTTTTTCATTTTTTTTTCAATTTTTTTTTTTATCAATTTTTTTTTCCACAATTTTTTTTTTTTCATCAATTTTTTTTTTTGTTCATTCATTTTTTTTGAAATTTTTTTTTATTTTTTTTTTCATCAATTTTTTTTTTATCAAACTTTTTTTTCATCATTTTTTTTTTTATAAAATATTTTTTTTTTTATCAAATTACTTTTTCACCAAGTCTAAGCTTTTCGCATAAAAATTTTTCATTTGTTTATCAAATGTACATAAAACAAGTGAGAGTGTTTTATTCTTTGGTGCCGAATCTTTTATACTCTCCAAAATGTAAAAACACTTTTTTTGCACTTATTTTTGCACTCACTTACGAAATGTACAGCTCTTTTGGTTTTTTAATGGGGTCCTCGACTGATATTTCAATTCGTTTTGCATGGAATAGCAAAGTAATATAACATTATTTTTTCTAAAAAAAAAAACTTTGCTTTGGCAAGTACACCCAAATATTCCGCAAAACATTATTTAATGATTTAATGTTTTGGGCAAGAGTACAAAATTCGAAGGCATTTTTTAAAATACTATGTGGCATTACGAAAAATTACTTTTTTCGATTTTCATCAATTACCGGGCAAATTGTGGTTGCTTTTGATCTAATAACTCTATATTTAAACTAAATCGCACAACCTTAACCTGTTCCGCTGGGGGACCTTTAAGCAATGGTGTGTTTTTTTTTTCAATTTTGCCCATTTCCGAACTTAGCCACACTTCAGGAGTCTTTTATTTTGGACTGCGTCGTGTTTTCGTGCAAAAATAATGGTTGTGTTTTTTTACCGATTTTGCCCATTTCCGAACATAACCAAACTTCAGAAGGGTAGGTCTTTTATTTTCGACTGCATCGTGCTTTTCGCAGACAGAAGGACGGCCATTTATAAAATGTCTTATAATCTAGCATTGTTCAATAATATATAAACTTTATGGAGTCCCCGACTGATATTTCGATGTGTTCGACACGGAATGACAACTTTGTCATATATACCCCCATTCTGTACTTGGGGGGTAAAAATAAGTATTTATTTTTATTTTTCGGGATTTTCCAGGATATTTAAAAATGATTCCGTTTTTACGTGAAATAAAAATGTGTAAAAACAAGTGAGAGTGTTAAGTTCGGCTATGCCGAATCTATGATACCCTCCAACATGTTAAAACATATAAAAAATCCAGGGTCGATTTTTTTTGTTGGGGAGGGCCGGTGGGGGTGGTGGGGGATACTTTCCCCATCGCGATAAATGTTAAATAATTTATTTATTATTTTTTAAAACCACGCCCACAAAAGGGGGCGGGCAGAAAAAAACTAAATTTTCCAGCCCCCTGGGTCCAAGTGCAGGAGTTTAAACCCCTTCTGACATAAAAAGGTTTCATTTGTTTAACAAAAATGGCAAAAAAAGATGTAAAAATGTCGTTTTTTAAGAGGTTTTTTTAGTTCGTTAAGGTGGATCTTTTTCCCCGTGGCCCGATTTTGCCCATTTGCGAACTTAACCGGCCTATGAACATTAGACATATTCCTGCCAATTTTCAGGGGTCTAGCTCTTTTATTTTGGACTGAATCGTGTTTTATACAGACGGACGGACGGACGGACATTCATAGAACGACTTAGAATCGATCATAGATCAATAATATATATACTTTATGGGGTCCCCGACCGATATTTTTATGCGTTACAAACGGAATGACAAAGTGAGTATACCCCCATACTGTGGTTGGAGGGTATAAAAAAACACGAATATTGACAAAATCCAAACAAATCCTTTAAAACAATCCATCCACCCTAATGTACACACCCACACATACATTACTTTTAATAAATGTAAAGTATTGACTTAAAACCACATTGAAAAAGTTAATGAAACATACATGTCGTATCGATTTCACATATTTCTTATGCTGAAATTTTATCAAAAAGTTTCCTTTTTTTGTTTTTGGTAAATAAAATAACTGTGTAACAGTTTTAAACATCAAGGCTGAAATTTAAAATAAAAAGTTTTTTTTTATATAAATATAATATAAGTATGATTTCTGCGATTCTGGTGAATTCCAGCATTCCAGATAAAATTGAGCTTTAATATATTTTTAAGCGTCATTGTTAGGGAAACCCTACGCCAAAAAATGGGTTCTATCTTTAAAAAGAAAACAATAAGCTCCCCAGTACAAACTGTTTTTTTTTTTTTGGTATTGAGTATTAAAAATTGCCTCATTACCAACCGGCATTCCTAGCAAGCAAGTGGTACAGTGACATCATCATGTTGAAATAACGAGGTTTTCACCTCAAACTAGCTTGATTTTACGTTTTAAATCCCATTACTTGGTAAAGGACGTCCATGCTGTGCCCATCCTTTAGCTCTTCTTAAAACACAAGAATCTCAAACTGAGGTATTAATTTCTCTTTAAAGCCCACTGTATATATATTAATTTATCGACATGTTTGCTTACAACACACATTTGAAATTTATATGTACACACGCATACACTCACACTTACATATATACATATATTTATTATACTAACACGCATAGTTGCTTTTGATAATATGCGAAAATTAAACAAAAATAATTTGAAAAGCTTGAAGAACAGGAAAAGTTTTCTTCAAAGGAAAAATTAAATAAAAGAAAAAACGTAGCGGAAAACATAAGACAGCTTTTTTGTACATAATATAATAATGTTTTCTTTTAACACACACACGACTACCGTGGCGGTAATTGAAAAAGCACATTCAAAGAATAAAAAACGATCAGCTGAGATAAGTTTAAAGCATAAGAGAGTCCACGGAGAATGGAAAATATTGAAAAAAAGTAACAGAGAAATTTTCTTATGTAAAAAAAAACAAAAGTTAATTATAGGTCAATGAAATTAATTTCTTTCAAAATTCTAACTATTAAAACTCATATCAGACATCATAAGTGTTATATTATTTTATCACCACTGTATAAGTACGCATTAATCTTCAAAGATTTACACCAACCACTTACATATTAACAATATAACATAGATGGGACTAATTAATTAAAGGGACAAATTAATTGATGGTTTAATTACCATTTAATTGATGTCAATGGTAATGAAATTTTTTTCATTACCATTGGTTGTATCAATTGTACCAATTAAATTACTAATCAATTTAATTACTAATGAAAATTAAAAAACAAATAATTACCATTGGTATGGCATCACTTAAAAAAAATAATTACCATTAGTAAAAGTCGTCACAATATTGTCAAAATCGTTAATATTTGGAAATATCTGCTGTTTTTTGTTATATTGTGTATTAGTTTTCCACATTTTATAAACCAAACACACGTTGATTGCCTTTTGTATAACACAATATTTGAATTTTTTATTTCCGTTTTGTTTTTTGTCTTTGACATTTTCATATTTTTTTGAAAAACATACTTTGATGTTTAAATTTTTAACTTTTCAAAAAAAACAAAAATGTGCAAACCAATGGTTTTGAAACCAATTATAATTGGGGTTTTTCAACAATTGGTGCATTTCATTACCATTAGTAATTATTTTTTCAATTAAAAAAATTTAACTACCATTAAATGGTAATGAAAATATTTTCATTACCATTGATATGAACCAATGGTAATTAAATTTCAATGGTAATGAAAAATTCCCATCTATGCAATATAATACAAACAACAAATATGCTACAACAAAAAAAACAGTAAGAATGCGATATTCGTCTGTGCCGATTTTAAAGAAATATTCATAACACAAAGAACGAAACAGAAATACCTGGAATGCGATACTTTTTTTCTAGTAGGTATTGTCGACAAGACTCTGTCCTTGAAATTTTTAAAACATCTACAAAATCTTGAGTTGCGGATAAAAAACTGGTTTTTGTACTTTTTACATTTATAAGTCAGTAACTTTGTTGAATATCAACCGCATTTCAAATTTAAAACTGGTTAAAAATTGACTGACGAGGAGAGTCTCCCTGGGGTCACCCTCCGATCTTCATGAAGTTTGCATATGTTGTTCAGAACGAATATTAATTCAACACATATCTTTTTTAGCGGCACAAACTCATTTTTAGGGGGGGGGGGTCGATTTGTTTGGGGGGAACTTGACAAAAAAACTGACCGTAAATTTTGTCATTTTACTCAATATGAAGAAAAGTTGTGCATGTTTGGACACGTTATTTGCACACGAAGATAGGTTTTCCAAAGACCTTTCATTTGGTATGTAACATGACTAGGTTTCTTTGTATATTATAGGAGATAAACGCAAAAAACTGGAAAATTACTGTTTTTTCCCCCACTAAATATCAATTTGGGCCGCTAAAAAAAATACATGTCCCAGGGAGACCTTCCGTGTGACTTATTAAATTTTTTATATGAACAACATTTTGGAATAAATTCCTTCACAATAGACCGACTCACCTTATATGGCAAAAAAAAGTTAAAGTTGTACCCCCCTCAAAATTAACTTTGACATGTTTTATGAAGATTCCCAAAATATTTGGGCTCTAGCAATAATCTCCCGTGAGCTAAACCGCGTCAAAAAAGGGTCCAAAAATGGTATTTTTCATGAATAAAAAATTCAGTAAATTTTTTTTTGTCCAATGAATGACCAAATATAATAGATATTTAGGAATTCTTTGATTCTGCATTAAAACATTTTAAAAATCTAACCACAGACTCGAGATAACGAGATGTTTACGTCAGTTTTTTGATGCTTTTCAATTCGATTTTACTGAAAACTTAAATAACTTTGATATTTTTGGTCCAATTTTCACTTCTAATACATCGTTAGAAAGGTGTTGACCACCGCTTGGGATTTTAGTCAAAAATTAACCCTTAACTGCACTGTCTAACTTTTTTATAACATTTACTTCGACATCATTAAAAACCCGTTTTATAACCACAAAAAGCATATCTTTGTGCAGAAAACACGTTTAATTAATATATTTGGATACAATTAATTTAACCCATGCATGATCAAAATATTTTGGCAAACATTTTTAAAAAAGTTTTTGCGGAAATAATTGAAAGCTAGTTGAAATACTTTAAAAAATAAAATTAAATAAGGTTTTGTTTATTTTAGTCAAAAATTAACCCTTAACTACACTGTCTTACTTTTTTGTAACATTTACTTCGACATCATTAAAAAAAAAAAACATTTTATAACCACAAAAAGCATATCTTCGTTCAGGAAACACGTTTAATTAATATATTTGACGACAATTAATTTAACCCATGTATTACCAAAATATTTTGGCAAACATTTTTAAAAAAGTTTTTGCGGAAATTATTGAAAGCTAGTTGTAATACTTTAAAAAAATATAATTAAATAAGGTTTTTATTTATCTAGACGTGCTTATTAATATCAAATAATTATTACGTGTAACACTTTCCCGGTAAAAATTTTTTTCGAAATTTGTATGTGCAAATTAATTTTAAAATTAAAATATAAACAAATTTTGTCTTAATCGCATATATTCGTACAAAAAACGCATCTAATAAATTGAAATATCAATTATATTATTTTCTTTAAGTATTACAACTGGACCTAAATTTTTTCCACATTTTTTTTTAACCCTTTGACGACCATACATTTTCTGCCGAAGCGATTTTGAGTTTCTGTTCATGGTCGTGATTTGTGACCTAATAATAGTTATGAAAAAATTGGACCCCTAACCCCTCTCCTTCCCCTTTATTTTTCATGGTGAAAAAAATTGCCCTTTGACGATTCCGCAGTTCTGGCCAAAGCTATCTGCTACTTGCTGTGATTTTTAAGATCTGCAACTCAATAATAGTTTCCTGCACAAAGATACGCTTTTTGTGGTTATAAAATGGGTTTTTAATGATGTCGAAGTAAATGTTATAAAAAAGTAAGACAGTGCAGTTAAGGGTTAATTTTTGACTAAAATCCCAAGCGGTGGTCAACACCTTTCTAACGATGTATTATAAGTGAAAATCGGACAAAAAATACCAAGGTTATTTAAGTTTTCAGTAAAATCGAATTAAAAAGCATCAAAAAACTGACATAAACATCTCGTTATCTCGAGTCTGTGGTTAGATTTATAAAATGTTTTAATGCAGAATCAAAGAATTCCTAAATATCTTTCATATTTGGTCATTCATTGGACAAAAAAGAATTTACTGAATTTTTTATTCATGAAAAATACTATTTTTGAACCCTTTTTTGACGCGGTTTAGCTCACGGGAGATTATCGCTAGAGCCCAAATATTTTGGGAATCTTCATAAAACATGTCAAAGTAAATTTTGAGGGGGGTACATCATCAACTTTTTTTTTTGAGTCACTCTACTGCACAATGTTTTTCTACCATCCAACCATAATATGTGAGGTATACCTTCTTGTCATTCTGTGTGAAACACATCGAAATACTGATCTAGGGTCCCATAAAGTATATATTTTTGATCAGTGATTGATTCTAAAACATTGTAGAGTTGTCCTTCTTTCCGACCGTTCGCCTGTCCATCTGTGGAAGACACGAAACTGTCTAAAATAAAGGTGCTAGACTCCTGAAGTTTTCATACGAATATGTGTTATGTTAATAGGGCACTGAAGTTTGTAAATGGGCTAAATAGGACCATGGGAAAAAGTTTACCCTTGAAGAATTAATACAACCCCAAAAGTATACCATTTTCTTTAAAGTTTTTTGTCTATTTGTTCAACAAATGAAACATTTTTGCGTCATTTGAAGTTCATCGACCTGCTGTTGAACCAAGGGATTAAACAATGTTATTCTTTCCTTTTAGGTTAAACGAAAAATTAAAAAAAAATATATAAAATTGTATTATTTAAGTATAAATATCATAATATATATATGAATTTGTAAATATTAATCGCTAGTGACCGATATTTCGAAATTTCTACAATCAATCGATCACTGATAAAAAAATATATTTCTCTCATAAATAAATATACTTTTTTAATAAATTTATAAATGATACGGTTCCTTAAAAAAAAATGTGTAAATACATCTCCAAAGTTGAAAAATATAAATTTTTTTTTTTAATTGAGTTTGCTGGAGAAATACGCACAGTTTTCTCAATATTATTTAAATATTGTGCTCTATTCGGGAGTACTCTTTCACCATTCACTTAATTTTTAAAAAATTGATATTAATTCGAAATTTATTATTTAATGTTTTTTCTTTCAACAACTAAAGATCTAGTTAATATTTTTAATAATTGCAAGAAAACAAATCCAAAAATCTTAAAATTTAAAGAAACATCAAATTTTTTAAAATTAGGTGAATGGTGAAAGAGTACTCCCGAATCGAGCACGTTATGTTTGCATCTTCGGAAGGTCTCTGTTTTCTCTTTCTAAAATCATCGAGAAATTCAAAATCGGTGGATATTCTACAAAGTTACTTGCTTATAAGTGCAAAAAGTACGAAAAACCGGTTTGTTACCCGTACCTCAAAATTTTGGCGGTGCCTCGCAAATTTCAAGTACAGGGTCTTGTTGTTCTCGACAACATCAATAAGAAAAAAGTATCGCATACCAGGTATTTTTTCTGTCACACAGAATTCTTCAAATCTCTTTTTGCACTTTCTATTGTTTTTCTGATGTTTTTTATTATTTTTTTATACCCAACACTTCGTTGCGCTAACTCTGTAACGTTCCAAAATACACCGTCCGACAGCCAATATGAAACATGAACCGGATGATAGACGTCTGAAAGTAGACATCAAATAGAGAAAAACTGCTTTTACAGTTCTTTATTTCGTCATCCTGTTTCCATTTAAAAGGACTTAAAAATTTTAAGGGATACATTTTGTAATATTAATAAATATTTCTGAACTATTTTTACTTGTCCAAGGATGCCACTGGTGATGGAAAATAAAAGAGGAGAATCTCCCTAATTTTTCCATTTTTTATTTTGCCATATCAGGACAAAAGGATGCAAATAGAGTTCTTTGAAAACTTTATTTAAATATTTGTATGATATTGAAAATTTTGAATGATATTGAAGGATAAAGTTTTGATAAGCCTAACTTACCTCCTTTTTCCAGATATATGAGGAGTTAAATTTTTATGTAAAAAAAAAAATGTTTTTTTTTTTTGATCACACATCAATGAAAGTTGGCATAAGTATTGGGAGCTATTTTAGCATAAGAGATTCATTCGCGTCAATTAAATCGCATGAGGGGGTAAAAAGTTATGGCGGTCTTAAAATTGTTGAATTTTTTTTTTTGTTTTTTTTTTTTAATTTTTTTTTGCATTTGTTATTAAAATATGCTAGGCCATATCTATTCTATTATTTGATACATCTTTAACCCTTTAACGACCTTCGCTAGGTATTCTTGTCAATGGGTTCTTAGCGATTATATATTTAAGAGATATGGTAAGTGTGTCAAAAGATGAATTAAAGAGGAGTGTTAGGGTAACAATAGCGTAGTAGTCAGAAAGTCTCTATTTGGATCCACTTACATACTGCAAGTCCTTAAAATTTGTGAAATAATAATTTATTTTTTAGAGGCATAAGTATTATTTTTGTTTCTGATCAGTTCTTAAATTAAAAAAAAAAAAAGTTTATTTATTATCAAAAGAAGAGATTTTTATTAATTCATTCCATAATGCGAACACGGTGGATGATGGATACATTGATCACATGAAAAATAATTTAAATACAATGTATCACTTTCAGTATTATTCCAAATAACTTGAAGTATTTTCATTGACAGTGGTACTGGTTGTAAATTAGGTATTACTATTTGACCGATTACTCCTACATCCTCTTCGGTTATTAAAAAATATTGATAATGGATTTATTTAAGGAAAATAAATTTACAATGTCTTAAGCTGCAATTACATCTTTCCCAATTGTAATTGATTTTGTTTTAACAGATTTTTCAAAATCGCGATTTATTCGCGATGAAAAAATTTTTTCCAATTCTTTATAGCATATTTAGGATATTTGTTGTCAAATTACTGGCAATCGTCTGATTACACCAGTAATTAAAAAAAAATTCTGGGATGCTTTTTTATAACAAGAAAACTTAATATGGTCCAAAAAATCAATAATCATCAAAATTTTTTAACCCGCCTCTGATATTATAATAAGGCATCGAATGGGCTTTCATTTAAAAAAAAATTCATCCGATTTCTTGCAAAGCCTTGGATGTGCAAATCAAAATAAGTTTAGATAAATACATCCCGCTTACCGCTAATAATGACATAAAGTAAAAAATTAAAAACCAAATCGGTACTAAGCGTTATAGCACGTCTTTTGATGTATTAAACTTGAACAAAATGCATTAATTGCTACTAAAAAAAAAATTAGAAAAAGATTTGTAAATTTCGCACATTTTTCAAAAATGCCATAAAATTTTTGCAATTTATTTTTTATAAACACGCCAGTGATTTTTTTATGTAAACTCACAAAAAACTCGGTTTACGCAAGAGTCCAACAAATTTCGAATGAAACCGCGAATGTGCCTCGCAAAAAACTGGTATTTTAAAAAAATTACGTTTTTTCTTTCGAACTTTGATCTGCTGAAACTCCTTAATTATTCGTGGCACATTAACGGGATTAATTTCAAAATGTTAAGAATTACAACAGCTACCAACTCTAGTTCAACTTTTTTCATTTTATAGAGGGGGCCGAAATCCCTGATCAAAAAACCTCGAAAATTTAAAAACTCTTAATTTTTGGTTTCAAAATTTAACCGTCTTATAACTTCTTACCAAGCGATGAAGCATCTATCAAACCAACATTAAAATAATCTCTTATATGTACTGACTTTGTGTTATGCCGGAAAAGATTGAAATATAAGGAGAACTTAAAAAAAAAGCGAAATAATGTAAAAACTATGGATTATTTCAAGCCATTTTTATCGATTTTTCAACTTTAACCCTCTGTAACTTTTACGGATAAAGTAGGGTAATCATTAAACATTGCTCAGTGATGATTCAAGGTCTTGTTTACACAACTGCATTTACAGTTTTTTTAAATTCCAAAAACTGCCGGTTTTTTAAACATTTATTTCAGTTTCACTGACAATGAGTGGAAATTTAAAAAAGATTTTGTGATATAAAAGTTATAAAATAGGAAAATTAGGGAAAAATATTTTATAAAATTTAATTCTCTAAAACTTTGAAGTCCTTTTAAAAGGAAACACTATCACGAAATGAAAAACTGTAAATGCAGTTTTACTACATTTAGTCTAAAGTTTGAAACGTATATTATCAAGTTAGTGTTTAACGACTTTTTTCATTGTTGTCGGACGGTGATATTTGTCCTAAAACCAACTTCAAGTATACCGATCCCTTCCCAATTTGTTTAATTATAATGTGATTATTGTTATTTGTGTACTTATAAAAGATTTTACCAAAAATTTTATTAAAATATATCAATAATGCTTAAATTTATTTATGGTTTTATCTACTCTCATCAAATTCAATTTAATCATATTGGATGTTTATAAAATTATATATGATCAGTGGCGAATACACAGGGGGGGGGGGGGCGGTATGATTTTACAAATTTCAGTATTTGGTATTAAATATTATGTACAATGTATAAAAAATTCTTAAAAAAATGTTAAAACATTTCAGAATCTGAAAATTTTTCTGAAGGAAAATTTTTCGAATCTGAAATTTTTTTTTTAGAATTTAAAATGTTTCAACTTAAAATGCTAATGGATAATTGTCTAAGAAACTGAAGCGTTATGTATACAAAAACGGGATCTAATTGTAAGTAATTTGTAGTAATAACTAAAAAATTTATTATTAGTTCATATAACAATCTTCTCAGAATCTGGTATTTATTCTGATTTTTTCTATAGAAGAATTTCTTAGAGTCTGAGACTTTGCCTTTGAAAAAATGTTTCATATTCTGAGACTTTTTAGTATAGTATCTATGTATATAATGTCTCAAAATTTGACTTTTACTCAGAATCGAAGACTTTTTCTTTAGTTTTCATTTTCTTTAAGTCTCAGAATTAGAGATTTTTTCTATATAAAAATATCTCATAATCAGAGGTCTTTTTTGTGAGAAAAATATCTTAAAATCAGACACTTATGCTATCTAAAACTTTTTTTATTATAAAATGTCTTAGAATCAGAGAATTCTATATGAAAAATGTCTCAGAATTTAAGAATTTTTCTGTAGGAAAAATGTCTCAAAATCTGAAAATTGTTCAATAGGAAAATGTCTAAGAATATGAGACTTTTTAATAGGAAAAATTTCTGAGAATCTGATACTTTTTCTTTAGAACCTGATGGTTTTTCTTTAGGAAAAATGTATCAGAATAGGAATGTATTTTTCCTTTTAATAGGAATAGGAATGTATTTTCTATAGGAAAAATTACTTTTCCGATAGGAAAAATGTTTCAGAATCTGAGACTTTTTTATAGGAAAAATGTATCAACATCAGAGACTTTTCTATAAAAAAAATGTTTCAGAATCTGAGACTTTTTCTAACGAAAAAATGTCTCGGAATCTGAGACTTTTTCTATATGATAAATATCTTAGAATCTAAGACTATTTCTACTTGAAAAATATTTCAGAATCTGAGAATTTTCCTATAAAAAATATCTCAGAATCTGGCACTTTTTCTATGAAAAAATGTCTTAAGTATGTACAGCTGCGGTCAAAAAAATAGCACCAGGATAAAACAAAATTTTCTTCGCTGTTTTTTTTTTTAACAATTTAAACTTTTGTCACTGAAAACGTGTCATAAGTTACTTACAAGAGTGTGAAACAATATTACATAACAAAAGGCCAATTTGTTTTTTTATTTCATTAAAAATTTTCAGAGTTTTTAAAAAAACTTCAAAAACACTCAGTCAAAAAAATAGCACCACAGTACTTTTTGTATTAAAATTAAATTCTTAAATTTGAAAAACGAATGGATTATGAATTCAGTATTGTTGTAATATCTCTAAATATTAAAAAAAAAATTGTCGAGTGCTCATTGTTGACAATTACCTCTGTACGACGTTATTGTGCCGAATTCACGAGATTTTGGGATCTTTAATTCGAAATTGAGTTCCAGATTTGTTGAACAGCCACCCAAAGGGCTTTATTACAAGTTGGTTGTATTCGAGACACTCTCTTCTCTATATCTGTCCATTAACTATCGATTTGATCTAGGTCTGGGGATTGACCAGGCCATTCCATCACGTTTACTTTATTGTCCAGAACCAATTTTTTGTCAATTTCCCGTCATGCTTTGGGTAATTGACGTGCTAAAAGACCTAAATTAGTGGCATTTGCTCAGAAACTTATGGTAACATTACTTTCTGGAGGATATAAACGTTAAGTGTATATCCACGATTGTCCTAGTCCAATATGTGAGCCATGGTCCAATATATGAACCCCACTCCACAGTAGGAAAATATCTCCCACACCATAAGCACCATTTAAGTTATTTTTATTTCGAGTTTTGGATTGAAATCCGAGTTATAGAGTCTTCTGACATAGGTATGTAATCCCATGTCTCCAAATAAAACAACAATGGATTCATTGGTCCATAGAACATTGATCCACTTTTAAGCTGGTCATTCTGAGTTACTGTTAGCAAACTTCAAACGACTTGCAGCATGCTTAAGTGAGAGTAGGGGCAAGTTTTCGAATCTACAAGCGTTAATGTTGTTGTTTTGTAATCTTCGACGAACATTTTCAGCATTTGCTGTCCTTTTTTAGCTCTAGAGCTGCCGTAAATAGGGCCTTCTTCCATTGTCTTTACAAACATCTAACCACTTATGGTGACAAACGTCACTTGTGACTAAGTTTTTCAAGCTCTAAAGTTAATTTTGTTGAATTTTTAATCATTTTATAAGCGCATCCAACTAATTTTCCTGTTTCAGAATATGGTTTATGTTCAGAAATTATATTTTTTACAAAAGCACGTTTTTGAGGAGTGTAATGTTTTCCAAGTCGTTTTTTTATGAAAATAAAAATCAAATTTTGTAATGAATTAATTTTTTTGTAAATAAAAACTATCTTCCTTTAGTATTTAACACTTTTATTTTAATAATTTAAACAATATAAATTTTTTTAATAAAATTTTGTCATTCGGTGCTATTTTATTGACTGCACTGATTCAGAGTTTTTTTAAATTATCGATCATTATAAAAGAACCGTCCACAATTTTTGGAAAAAGTAAAAACATTTAAGGGGTATATACTTAGTATAAGAGTATTACATATTTACTTTAAACGAATACACACATAATATTTTGTTTTAATTGGATGAATAGAGATTTTGTCATTGGTGCTATTTTTTTGACCGGCACTGTATATATCTTAAAAAATTTTAATTTTTTGGGAGAAAAATTATCAGAATTTGGTTTCTCTTATTCAGTTACATTTTGTTTCAAGGTTTGTAAATTAAAACAAAAAAATTTTGGGCCCCCCGCGAAATAAAATTCTGGATACGCCCCTGTATATGATTATATCAAAACTTTTTTACTCGGGTTGGTCTTTTTCGAATTTCAATTTTAGTTAATGTTGTTTAAATTTTAATTGATTCTTTGTAATTGTCAATCGATATTTTTTGAATTTCCATTGATATTTTACGA
Source organism: Pegoplata infirma (assembly GCA_963921195.1). Taxonomy (NCBI): domain Eukaryota; kingdom Metazoa; phylum Arthropoda; class Insecta; order Diptera; family Anthomyiidae; genus Pegoplata; species Pegoplata infirma. The sequence goes on along the minus strand of OY992536.1, from coordinate 72,961,252 downwards.
AATACTATTGATTTTTTTTTTTATACCCTCCACTCTAGTGATAGAGGGTATATATAAGTTTGTTATTCCGTTTGTAACACCTCGAGATATTGGTCTAGGACCCCATAAAGTATATATATTCATGATCCTCGATCGATTTTAAGACGATCTAGCGATGTCGGTCCGTCTGTCTGTCTGTCTGTTGAAAACACGCTAACTTTTGAAAGACTTTACGGAGGCTCCTGAAGTTTGGCATATATGTTGGGCATTTACCTGGTCAGGTGGGTATTGCAATCCAGCGAAATCGGTCCAGTGGTTCAAAAGTTATGAGCAAAAGACTGAAATTCGGCAAGGGGTTTTCGTGAATTTATGAGATAAAAATCACTATAACTTTCGAAAAGCAATTCTGAGGATGCTGAAGCTTGGCATATATATTTTCGTTCCTCCAGCCTAGTTCGTATTAAATTTCACCCAAATCCGTCCAGTGGTTCAAAAGTTATTAGCAAAACCGTGAATTTCAGATTAGCTTCACCTTAAATTCACGTGTTGAAAACCCGTTAAACCTGTTTTAAAAACATCGGTAACCCGGGTGAAAATGACCATGTATGTTCATATATGATGCATATATGGAAGTCCATACAAGTGCATATCCGTAATTTGAGGGTACATGTACATTAATGATCATACATTGTCATACATGAATTTGTATGTAATTTTTATTTTCATAAAACGTCTATTAATTGAAATTTTTTCAAATATAAATAATTTGTACAAATTTATGACACTGATTTTTTAATAAAAACTAACGAACATTTTAAAAATATACTTTGGACTTTATGATACTTTAGGCTAAACAAAGCTTCGAAGATTTAACCACTTTTCGAATGAATTCACAAATAAAATACATTCGATTTTTATAGTCACTGAATACAATTATCTTTAAATATCAATATTTCTTGGAATGGATTCGATTTTTACCATTAAATCGAATTCTTGTTTATGAGAATTTTAAAAACTGAATGCAATCTTTATTTCATTTATTTATTATTCATGAGACTTTTAAAAATCGAATTTATAAAAACTTACGCATTCAATTTCAAAGTCGAATGAAAAAGAAACCGAATTCATTCTATATTTTAAAATCAAATGTAAATTCATTCAATAAATTGTCATTGGGGAATGCAATCATAAAAGTTTAATTCCTAACACCAAATCTTATTAAGGGATGAAATCATTCGCAGCTCTGACAGTAATACCGTCAGAGTGTTCGAATTTTCTTCTAAATTTGGTTGTTTACGTTAGTGCCGTTCATATTCGCCTATAGAATACAAAAATTATAATCAATCCTGATGATGTATGATCATTATTGTCCAACCGAACGACTTTTTCAGACTGAACCCATACATGAACTTCGTCCAATTTTGCAAAGTTCTGCCGAACCAAACCTTAAAAAAATTTGTTTTTAAGACATGTATGCTATGCAGATGCATAGCATATATGAAGGAGTATGACATATACATACCTATCCACACATAGTTGCATACATTTACATATATGGAAAACTACATTCCCTAGTAAAAAAAGAAAAAAAGTTCATGACTAATTATATCCGAAATATGGCGGATACAATTACTTTAATAATTATCTACGGTTATATTTTATGATCTAGAGGGATAACCTTATATATAATGTGATACAGGAATTGGGTCTATATAATTATATGAGTTGGAGAAAACTGATACGAATTAATATAATTTAAAACCATTATAACTGATCATATATTGCTCCTTATAACGTCATATAAGTTGGATAACATTGTATATAATAATATGCACTTTATGTAATGTTATATACAAAAATATGTTCTTTATGTAGATCAACATCTAACCATATATATTTATGTCTTATAGTCTCAATTTATTTTATATTGTATCAGTCCGGATCAAACTGATAAAACCAGATAGACCCATTTTACGTATCATATTATATATATGACTATCTGTTCAGATCTTGTAGGATAACCGAAGATAATATTTGAAACAATTGTGTCCACCATATTTGGGATCTAATTTGTCACTGCTATATATAACTCGTTTTTACTCGGGTTACTTGAGTATGTTCATATATGCTCCCATATATGTCATACATTTCCATATATTGTTCATATACTATCATACATGGAATCATATATGAGCATGTATGAACAGGTATGAACATACATGGTCATTTTCACCCGGGTAAGTCACAAAAATATTTTACAACGTATTTTTGTCACTCAAAAATATTTTTATACCAAAACAAAAAAAAAATACACTCGAAAAAAATTTTACACTCAAAAAAAAAATTAGTAAATTATTTTTTTTTTTTTTTTTTCAAAAACTACTAAAAAAAAATTTTTACACAAAATAAAATATTTCTAATCAAAACTGTTATTTTTTTCACGTTAGAAAATTTTCTATCACTTAAAAAGGGTATTGTGGAGGGTATTCATAGATTCGGCCAAGTCGAATTTAACTTTTCTACTTGTTTTAATTTTAAATGGAGTTTTAGAATTACTAATAGAATCTTCGAATTTCAATAAGAATTTACGAATTTTAAATGGAATCTTCGAGTAATTAGTATAATCTTTGATTCTCAATTAATAGAAAACGGATTCCATCTATAAATCTTGTAGATCAAGAATAACTTTATGAAGTTCAAGACGACTATTCGATATGTTATAACATGTTACAAATGCAATAACAAACTTTTATGTATCTCCATCACTTTGTGGATAAAAAGAGTGAATGCAAAACAGGAAGTTGTTAACAAACACAAACGAACTAACTATATATCAGAGAAAAGACAACAGGAAAGAAAGCATAACTAAAAAAAAACACATATACACAAATATCTAGTACATAATAATAACAACAAAGGTGTAGAAGGTTTTTATTTTATTTAGATTTTTTTTTTTGTAGCTGTAAGTGTGTTAAATAAAGACAAGACAAAACAGGCACATTAATAACACAACCATCATCTTGAGAAAATGAAAATCTTGAAAAAAGAAAGAAAAAAAATCACTCTCTTCTGCACACAGTCAATTCAACATTATATACACTTGAGCAGGAAGTACAAAATTTGCTAAATGAAATCTTAGTAAATGTAGATTTTCATTTTTTTTTGTTTTGCAAAACTTTAAGAATTTAACAAGCAACAAATTCTACTTGAAGTTAACGTCACCCCATAACCATAGACTTTAAATATGAACAAATGAATGTTTCATAATGTTACTAACAACAACGGTTTAGAAAAATAACTCGTAAGTAACAAAAAAAAATTACAAGTAAAAAAAAAACTGCTTTACAATGAGCTGCCATAAAGGTGTCAATGATGCCGAAACCCGCTGATGTTCATTGTGATAACAATCACGATAATAATGATGTCGTACTTGAGGCAAACAACGTAATTCTCTACTTTCTTCTTTCTTTAATTTTCTGTCTTTTTTTTATTTTATTTTATTTTTTTTTTATACTCAAACTGCATGAACTTACGGGTATTTTGTTTGTGGTTTTTATAGCACAACCCACAAAAGATGCCATTAAGTTTCCTATTGTGTAATATAAAAATTATTACGTTGATATTTTGTTTAAATTTTAAATTTAGTAAAAATTAACCAGTTAGAACATTTGTGGATTTTTAAATACACTACTAAATATCGAAAATGCGACCTGGACGCGACCTTATAGACTTGATTACAATTATTTTGCTGGTCAAACCTCCAGTCTCCAAACATTTTTATCACATCAAGTTTTTGGGTAAATTGGGGTCAAAGTTCCAAAAAAAACGCTGTTTTGGGCATTTTTGGAAACTCATGTCTTAAAGGGCAATGTTTGAAGTTTACCCTTGACTTATTTTTAAGTCGTTAGCACATCGGGTCCATCCACAATGAGTTTTCAAATATACTATGAGAAAACGCACTTTTTTTTCAATATCTCAAAAACCGGATGTAATGAAAAAGTTTGAAGAACGGTGTTGTGACCAGGATAATAATATTTCTTTTTGGGAATAAGACATCATTGAGAGACAATTTGTGTCCTAAGGGTTAGATCGACTGACCAAATAAGTCTAGCATCCTTAAGAGCAATGTTTAAGCTTTACCCCGACCTTTTTTTAAGTCGCTGTCACATCGGGTTCATCGGTCAAAAATGCCCAAAACGGCGATTTTTTTGAACTTTGACCTTAATTTTCTCATAATCGTAATGTGGTGGAAAAGTTTTGAGACCAGATTTTTGATCACTACAACAATTTTAATTAATTGTGTAAGGTCGCAGTAGCATCAAGTTGTTTTCAAAATATTCAGTAGTGATGTTATTATTGAAATAAATTCGATTGAAATAAAAATTTTACTGAATTTTGTTATCTAAAATCAGGAGTAATAACCCTGATAAACATATGAATATTAGGGTGTCCCGAAAATTAAAAAAAAAAAAAAAAATCGGCTAGAACGAAGTTTATTGGCTACGGGGAAAAAAATGCTTGCGAATTTTGTACTCTTGCCTAAAACATTAAATCATGATAATTTTTTGCTGAAGATATAATGCTGTATTCATTTGTCATTCTTTGAAAAAGGGATTAAAACATCGGTGGAGAACCACATTAAATTTTCATATAAATGATAGCATTCTAGCAATATGCGGTCCGAACAAAAAAAAACTGTCTATTTGGCAAATGAGCAAAATCATCTGTGGAAAGAAAGATGCATTCCAAACCAAAAGAGCTGTAAGTTTTATAAATAACCAAAATCGAATTTAAGACATTCTAGAGATGTTCGTCGGTTGGTCTGCCTGTGGAAAGCTTAAAGTAGTACAGTCAGAGAAAAAGCTTCTTCATATTGAAGAAAAGTTACATTAATATGATGAAATGTTACATCATTTTTCGTCTAATGTCATTTGCAAAAAATTTAATTACAAAAAATGAGAAAATTGTGTTCCAAAATTAAAATATATAAACTAAATAAAGTTAAACCTCCTTATTCCAAATCAGCTTACCAAACTTTTTAAGCGTATTGATTTTTTTCCCGATGTTTGCGTTTGATATTTCGAACGCTACTTTGCCAAAGCAAAGTTTTTTTTTGAAAAAATAATATTATATTACTTGCTCTTCCATGCAAAACGAATTGAAATATCCGTCGAAGACCCCATTAAGTTTATATATTATTGACCCATTTCTAAGACACTCTAGCTTTATACATCCGTTTGTCTGTGGAAAGCAAGATGCAGTCCAAACAAAAAGAGCTGTATATTTGCTAAATGAGTGCAAATATAAGTGTTTTTACATTTTGGAGAGTATCAAAGATTTGGCACCGAAGAATTTAACACTCTCACTTGTTTTATGTACATTTGATAAACAAATGGAACATTTTTATGTGAAAAGTTTAGACTTGGTGAAAAAGTAGTTTTGGTAAAAAAAATGGGGGAAAAAATTTATAAAAAAAGTTAATGTAATAAAAAATGTATAAAAAAAATTTGATGAAAAAAAAAACAAAAAATATGAAAAAAAATTGATGAAAAAACAAAAGAAATTGACGAAAAATATTAATCAAAAAAAAAAAAAATTGATGAAAAATAAAATGAATGAAAAAAAAAAAAAAAATTGATGAAAAAAAAATTAATGTAAAAAAAAAAATTTAATGAAAAAAAAAAAATTGATGAAAAAAAATTGTTGAAAAAAAAATTAATGAAAAAAAAATTTGATGAAAAAAAAAAATTTGATGAAAAAAAATTTGATGAAAAAAAAATTTGATGAAAAAAAAAAAATTTTGTTGAAAAATAATTATGTTACTTTTTATTCACCAGCTGGTGAAAAACGGTTATATTCACCACGAGGTGAATTATTATTCACGTTACAACCTCAAGTTACTAAAATTTTTGGTTTTAAGAAAATGAAGATAGTAATTCTTATTTTCTTTTTCGTTAATTGTTAGCTTATATAGTCAAACTGAGGTGGCGTCCTGCAACTTTTTTAAAATTAGACACCAGCCTAAAAACATTATCATGTTAAAACAATTTAAAAAAAAAACTGACAAAAAAACACTACAACTGTAAAATATTGATTAACCATTCACTCAAATCAAGCATTGGATTAATCAAAAATATCGAAAAATTATTGATTAACCGCTCACTCAAATCAAGCATTAGTTTAATAAAAAATAACAATTAACAAATTAGGTTAGGTTAGGTTAGGTTGTAAGTGGCTGCTGACGTTTTACGTCAACACACGTAGACTCTGAGGTCCATTGTGATACCACGGGATCGTAATAGGTTTCCCTACTAGTCCCTGTCGTTAAACCAGTTTGAGCTTCTTATGAAACTCCTTAGATGTTGAATTTTGACATCCGACAAATCTGAAAGATCGTACAGCTCCCTAGATCCCAGTGAAGCAAGTCGCTGACCAGAAAGTGCCGGGCAATGGCAAATAAAGTGTTCGATAGTTTCCAACTCCTCTTCATCCATGCAACTTCGGCAAAAGTCATTCGACGGCACATTTAACCGCTCTGCGTGCTTCCCTATAAGACAGTGTCCGGTAATTATAGAAACCACCGTTGAAATCTCTCCTCTTGGAAGCGATATCAGCTCACTTGTGCGCCCCTGATTAAGAGAAGGCCAAATCAGTCGTGTTGTCTCACACGTCCATCATAACAAATTACTCAAATCAAGCATTTGTTTATTCAAGGATCAGTCAATGACTGACCTACAACTTTCGTGCTTGATTCAACATTTTTTTTCATAAGCTGACTTTGATTTAAAATAATGCTCAAACTGGTGTATTTCGTGCTTGATCTAACAACTCATTTTTATCTGTGATGACCTGACACATATTTTTTTTGATAAAACCAATATTAAGTGTATTTAAACATATTTGCCTGATATTTCGATAGAAATTACTTTTTTATTGTTTTTAAATTTGTTTTAAATATGTTATTAAATTTTAAAATTTTTTAAATCGAATAGGGGGGGCACGTGTCCCCTGTGCCTAACCCCTGAATACGTCCATGACACGAACTAACATCTTTTCCTAACAGTTAAGAAAATTTCTCAACTTTTAGTTAACTTTAACTAAATTGTGGGAAATATTATAAATTATTTTGAAGAAAATGTTTCTCCAAAGTTTAAGTTAAGTATTTTTTTTTTTTTTTTTTTGAGTGCTATGTCCAAAAAAATTCGAAAATTTCCTGATATCGACCAATTACACTAGTTTACAGCGATTTTGACCCACGATATTTTGCATTTATTTTCCATGTAAAATCTTACGTTGAATCCGAAAATCCACTCCAAAGTTTCAAAAGTAGAACAGTTTTCGAGATATTGCCAACCTTCAAATTTTCAACTTTTTAAAAAAGAGGGTTTACTTAAATTACAATATCTCCGGAACAAATTGATGGCTTTCATTGTTTAATTTAGTTTTTAAATTAAAAATGATTGTCTTTATCTTTATTAAATAAATTAATGCAATTCAAAATATTTCTTTAATTCTCATTTCTAATCCAAATTTTACTTCTAGAACCGATTCCGCGGATAAAAAATATATTCTAATTTTGCTTACAAACACCTGTTGCTTTTGGGACAATCCCTTTGTAAAACGAATCGCTGTTGTATAAGAATTAGAACAGGTTCTGGGGAAGTTTAAGTTGTTCCACAATTGGTTCTTTGCAACCGAAAATTTTGCTGGGTAGTGTTATTATTCCGAATCAAGCAATTTGCGTTAAAATGGCATCGATTTGTTTTGGCATATTTTGGAGAGAATGCATATATTTGCATATTTTGGTTTCATATGCATATTTCCAACATTTAGCTGCATATTTTGGCATTAATTTGCAAAAACAGAATTGAAATTTATTTGTATAAAAAACTATTTTAAGTTTTAATATTTTTTTTGAAAATAAGAAAAATATTTTTTTTTGAATTTATAAAAAAATCTTGCTTATATAATGTTTTAAATGATACTATTTAAACCCGGCGTTTTTGGCTTTTTAAGAAATTTTTCGTATAAAAACAAGATTTTTATTGCACACATTTTAGTTTTTAGAGCATATTTTTAAGTTTTTTAGCGGATATTTTGAATCTTTTAGCGCATCTTTCAAGCGCATTTTTTCGATTTTTTAGTGCATGAAAATCTCAACCCTACTAATGTATATATTTTTAATTATAATTATTCATAATTACTTCAAAGGACTTCAAAGAGTAACTAAAATTGTAAGCATTTGTAAACTTAATAATTCTAAAGCCTTAAGTCATACCATAAATATAATTACATTAAAATTAAATATAAGTGGAATTGTATATAAATTTAAAATTTTATATGATTAGTTGAATATTCCTAAAATTTCCAAAGAAAAAATGCTATTATTAATTACAGATGAAAATAATTTATTCCTTATTTTTTTTTTCAAATCAACAGGAAAAATTCCATATTATTAGAAATTGGCTGTATCAAAAATGTCTTAGACACGTTATATTTCTTGCATAAAAAAACGTATTAGATTCGAAGACAGGTTTTCTTAAGAAAATGTATTAGATTCTAGGATTTTCTCACTTCTTTTACACACTATCGACTTGCCTGAATCCATGAATACCTAAAATATTCTAAATACAGACGAAAACTATTTTTAAGTTGTTGTTGTTTTTTTAACGAAAAACATTTAAAAAAAAGTGTTAATTTCTTTGTTTGCCCTTCAGGAAGAAAATAGGGTAGGTTCTATCAACAACCCCTAATTGTACTCCAACTTTTGCGCCCGCTTTTACTCTTAGTAACAGTTTTCAGAAAACGAACGATACACACGAACGAAAATGTTTCATGTTTTGTTATTGTAACAGCAACAAAATACATGTAAAATGTTCGTTCGTGTGTAATACACACTGTATATCGCTCTGTAAACTGGCAATTAAATAATTTAATTAATTTAAAAAGTCTCCGAATCTGCTTTTCCGATCTCAAAAATGTGTTCACCAATTTTTAGGGTGGTCGTTCTTTGTAGACATAAACGGAATAATAAGACATAACTAAAATTTAGGTTTTTTTTTTTTATTTAAATATTTCATGAATTTTCATAAAACTTAGTTAAATTTAACTAAAAAACAGAAAATTTTCCTAACTATGAGAAAAAAAAAAATTAAGTTAAAATACTTGTAAATAGTTCAAAGTTTTCTTAAAATGGAGTTCTTGAATATAAATAAAAAATTATATTTTGAGGATGTTTATTCTGGCTTGAGGTCATTAATTCATTTACTAATTAAAACAATGATATTCTCATAGCATAATTTTCAAGAAAATTATTTTTTTTTTAAATTTTTTTATGTTGGTCATTTGCAAGACTTAATCGACACGTGTTTCGGAATTTGTCAGATTTCATTGTCAAGATTATTTAGCAAAAATAGAAACGATTTACTACAAAGTAGCAAACGAGGCTTATGACAAATTGTTTGGGCACAAACTAAAATATTAGTACACATTCGACTCTATCCACAATAAATAAAAAATTCTTACTGCCAAAGAAATTTTCCACAAATTTAAAACAGTGTCTGTACCCATGCGATCCGAACGCAATGGTGTCTAGACCCAATCTAGTCCTCAAATGTGTATGGTATGAATACATTATGGGGTTTCTCACCAATGTTTCGATGCTTTACATACGGAATTACAATGTGAGTATACCCGCTTACTGTGATTAGGAGGCATACAAATTATCGGCCAAAAATTTTAAGATTTTTAGAGGTTTTTTTTCGTACAACATTTAATCTTGATTATATTTAAAAAAAAATTGGTCAAACCTAAACAAATACATAATCAATCGTACTATTTTATTTCCCTTTTAAAATGAAACAATGCCACGTGTCTTTGGAAAAAAAGGAAACCGGAAAAATAAGATGAAAAAAAAAGATGTTAAAAAAGTAAATATTGAATCAGTTGCCAATTAACTTTTATACACTATATTAAATGGGTAAAAAGAAAAGTGAAAAAATAAAAAAAAAAATCTGAAACATATTTTCAACAAAAAAAGGGTTGACTGGAGTTTAATTTTTTTTTTTGTTGTTACAAATATTAGCACAAAAATCAAGCAACCGTATAAACACGTGATACTATGTGTGGGATATGCTTAGCAGTTTTAAGATAACTGTTTACAACTACTTTGTAACAAATTTTCTATAAAAAAAAAATCGTTTGCTAAAAAACTAACCACATCAATACGTTTTAAAATCTGAGCAATTTTTTTTTATAGGAAATAAAAATTAAGTCTTTAAAGACCAACATGAACCAGTATCAAAAAAAAAAAAAAAACTACTGCAATGTTAAAAGTAATGCTGCTATTACTGTTTAAACATTTCGAATCTAATCAGCAGTCATACACCAAGAGTCTGTCCTTTCAAATGAATAAAAGGGGGTCTGTATTTATTTAGAAAACAAAATAAGTGAAATGAAAAATAAAAAATTGGAATAAGCAGTTAATATGTTACCCTACACAGAAAAAATATTGAGAAAAACAATTTGAGTAATCACTTGTTTAAATTTTTAAATACGATTTAAGTAATTTTTTAATTGACGCAATTTAAAATTTACTTAAAAATTTAAAAAGAAAAATTAAGTAAATAATAAAATACAAAATTTAATGTTTTTTTATTTTCTTCGTGTTTTGAATTCTCATTTAGTTTATAGTTTTTTGTTTATGTATATAAAAGTTTGAAATCATCTTTTTGAAATTCTCCTATGTCTTTAAGACATAAATATATTTGGTAAATTTTGAAAACACATTTTTTTTTTGAAAAAAAATGTGAAACTTTTTTAAACTTTTTAAAAAAATAAATTAATAAATTTTGTGTAAATTTTTACTTGACACAATTAAAAAGTTATTTAAAAAAATCGATAAATTTTTTATTAAATTTTTAATTAAAAATTTACTAAAATTTTTTTTTAGGAATCATTTTGTCACTGCGTGACAAAAGTAACTACTATTTTAGAAAACAAGAGTTACGACCATCATTTCTATATATTTCGGATATGCTGAATCGAATTGCGTACTCCGTTTTTCGATGTATGGTACAGTTTTCTTGCACAATGTCATTAAAGATTGGCTGATTTTCAGCTGCTTTTTTAACAAAAAAATTTCCAAAGCTAATGATTTTTAAATTTTATGGCATGAAAAACATAGATATAACTTGTAGCAATATTTCTAATGTAAATGTGGTTTAAAGCTTTTCATCTTAAGCCCTCAATTTCGCGGATTTCTTCATTTTCTTAAGTTTTCGCAAAATTAACCCCTAAATTGGTCTCGGATAAAACACTTGCATTTTGTGGATCATAAAGGCATCCATGACACTACGAATAGTGGACAAAAAACATCTATGTTATATGGAACATCATGATGAAAATAGCGAAAAACCTTTTTTTGTATATGGCAGCATCACTTTACGAGATGATTTAAGGCTTCATCTTTTAGTATATAATGTGGGAACCTTAAACAATGAACTGCCCCAAAATTTGTCCAAAAAAGTTTTTATTTACAAAAGTTATCTTAAAAAAACTATAATTATTGTATGGCAAACACTGAAATAATAGTTTTTGTTAATATAACTTTTGCAAATGAAAACTTTTTTGGCCAAATTTTTGGTCAGTTTGTTGTTTAAGGTGTAATTTTTTATTAAAAATTTACTCAATACTATTAAATCGTTTACTGGTGCAAAATTGAGTAATTTTTTACTCAATAATATTAAAAATTGACTCATTTTTTTTATTTTTTTCTGGGTACTTATTTGTTTTTAAATTCCATCAAACTTTAATATTTCGTGTAAAACAAGATTTGATCTTATTTGATCTGGTAATATATGATTGTATCTGATAATTAGGGAAAAGATAAAAAATCAAAAATATACGCTTAAAATATGCGCTAAAAAATTCAAAATATGCACTATAAAACCTAAAAATATGCACTAAAAAATAAAATTTTTGCTTTCAAAATTTTGATTTCATAGGAAAAACTTCTTAAAAAGCAAAACGTAACGCCGGGTTTAAATAGTAACATTTAAAACATTATATAAGCAAGACTGTTTAGAAATTAAGACAATCTGTGAAAACAAATTTAAAGAAAAAAAAATAATTTTTCTTATTTAAAAATAAATTTTTAAAATTTAAAATAGTTTTTGAAACAACAAAATTTCAATTTGTGTTTTTGCTAATTTATGTTAAAATATGCAAAAATATGCACTTAAAAATTGGAAATGTGCACAAAATATGCATTTAAAACCAAAATATGCAAAAATATACATTTTTACCAAAATATGCAAAAACAAATCGATGCCATTTTACCGCAAATTTATTGATTCGCAAAGATAATTGGTCGATATCGTTTTTAGACTTTCGACAAAAAACATGAATTTGCTTGGAAATCTCATCCCTACTATATTGTATGTACCTATATAATTGTATCGCACGGTGAGCCTCAGCGATGTTTAGGTTGGACTAAAGTGTCGGCGAAAAGTGAAAGCGCAGTTCGATTTCTTCAAGATTAAGTATCACAAAACCGTTAACAGCGAAATCGTAGCTGCTAGCATTCGCAAGATAACGCGAAATTAGTGTTTTTGTATTTTTTAAAATTTTGACATTGAAGTTTTTTAAATATTTTCAAAAACTGAGTATACAGTTTTAATTGTACTTATTTAAAGGTCACAAAACAGTTAACATCAAAGTGCTATCTTCTTAATTTTTTGTTGTTTTTGTTTTCGTTTTTTTTCCTTTAGTTATGTTTCTTTAAAATTTCGTAAAAGCATGGTATACAGTTGTGCTTGATTTGCAGGTGTTAAATATCGCGAAATATCACGTAATTATGAAATTTTTTTTATTATTTATTTATATTTTACAACCGGTTCTTTAGAAATAATAAAAAAGTGGTATGTAGTTTGATTTGAGCATGTTGGAAGAAATTAAAACTGCCCACAAAAAAATTATAGCTGCTCACTTTCGCAAGAAATAGCGAAAAACAGCTTTTTGGGGGTATTTCTTATTTTAAATAATAAAATAAGTTTCTTTAACATTGTTGAAAAACACGAAATGCAGTGTAAAAGGTGATAAGGCTGTTAACATTTAATTTCTAGCTGCTCAATTCTTCGAGATATCGCTAAAAACTCGCTAAAGTAATATTTATTCATTAATTTGGGTTAGTTATTGTATGTAAAAACATTTACTTCAATTAACGACAGAAATGTGGTATACAGTTTGAATTCCAGGTTATTAAAGTTGAAAAAACTGCAAGCAAAATAATTACAGATGATCAATTTCCCGAGAAATTGCAAAATTACTGTTTAAGATTTTATATTAATTAATTTATTTTTTCTTTAGTGTCTAAAATAAAGGAAAAAAATCAAGAAAAGACAAATATATTGTATGCAGTTTAAATTTTATGTCGTTAAAGGTGGTAAAACTGTTCAAATCAATATATTGACTGCTAATTCACGCGAAAAATAAAATATTTTCCAATTTTTAATTTTTTTTTTAATTTTGCGATTTCTCGCGAAATTTAGAAGATATGATTTCGATGTTTACTGTTTTGTGACCTGTAAATAAATACAATTAAAACTGTATACTCAGTTTTTGAAGATATTTAAAAAACTTTATTGTCAAAATTTTAGAAAATAAAAAACAAAAATTTCGCGATATCTCGCGAATGCGAGCAGCTACGATTTCGCTGTTCACAGTTTTGTGACATTTAATCAAGTAGAAATCGAACTGCGTTTACACTTTTCGTCGACACTAAAGTTAAACCTAAACATCGCTGAGGCTCACCGTGATCGGAACAAATTTAATTAGCTGTCGAATTGGTACCAATTTTGACCAAATCCGAGACAAAAAAAGTCAATTTTGGTCAATTCAGATATAATTGTATGCAATCAGATACGATAATATATGAAAACATATAAACACATCAGAAAAGATCTAATCTTTTCTTATACGGGATATTATATTGTTTATAATGAATTTTTTTAACATCAACCAATTCAGAACTTTTATAAATTGGGTGAATGTTGACATATTTCAATTAGAATAACGACTATAAGTCGCCCTAAGTGGCAATCAGTATCTTTGGAAAAATGGCAACACCTAACATTTGTGTCTAAAATATAGACCATGTCTGGCAATGTTTGCAAAAATAAGTACTTAGATCAGAATTGATGAAGGAGAGGAAGAAGAATAATGATTACTAAAAATAAAAATTTGTTTACACATTACAATAACAAATCTTCTGTGAGAAAAAACAGCAACAACTACACTCGAATTGAAAAAATCAGATTTAGTTGATACTTGCTTAACAGCCTACTTGGCGTATCGGTCTAGAGTGATTGTACGTTACAAGCAGTTAATAGCAAAGTATTACAGATGATGATGAGTTCAATTCTTGTCGGCTGCGATCTGTAAATAATTTTCACATATAGAGTTTTATTGACTATTAACTATATAAATTTGACATTAAAAGTTTTTCTGAAGATTATTATAACTGGATAATATGAAACTAGTAAGAAACAAACCAGGATGTCTAAATTTTTAGAAAAATTAAAATTTTTCTTTCACACTTTTCTCAATTCAAAACCATATATAACAAATCAAAAAATTATAATACATAATTATAATTAGAGCCTGAGCTCGACTGTCTTTACAGAAAACAATAATTTAAAAATAACGACTATAAGTCGCCCTAAGTGGCAATCAGTATCTTTGGAAAATGGCAACACCTAACATTTGTGTCTAAAATATAGACCATGTCTGGCAATGTTTGCAAAGATAAGTACTTAGATCAGAATTGATGAAGGAGAGGAAGAAGAATAATGATTACTAAAAATAAAAATTTGTTTACACATTACAATAACAAATCTTCTGTGAGAAAAAACAGCAACAACTACACTCGAATTGAAAAAATCAGATTTAGTTGATACTTGCTTAACAGCCTACTTGGCGTATCGGTCTAGAGTGATTGTACGTTACAAGCAGTTAATAGCAAAGTATTACAGATGATGATGAGTTCAATTCTTGTCGGCTGCGATCTGTAAATAATTTTCACATATAGAGTTTTATTGACTATTAACTAAATAAATTTGACATTAAAAGTTTTTCTGAAGATTATTATAACTGGATAATATGAAACTAGTAAGAAACAAACCAGGATGTCTAAATTTTTAGAAAAATTAAAATTTTTCTTTCACACTTTTCTCAATTCAAAACCATATATAGAATTAAACAATTTGTTAAAATTTACACAATTTATAGTAGAAAACTGTTCTCATTATATATGTATACAGTGTTACCAAAATGCGTTTTACTCAAATACAGAAGAAATTTAATAATATATGATTTTTTTTAAACGAAAGGTAATTAGTCCACTATTTAATGAATATATCCTCATTCCCTAATTTTAGTTAAGTTTAGGCCATGACATAATGTAGGGTGTATGGAGTTACCCTTTTTTCCAATTCACTGCTTGCATACAGTTATAAACTTTTTTTTTATTTGTCAAGTTTTTTGCTGCAACATATAAGTATATTTTTTGATATCACATATAAAACCTTCATAGATGAAACAAATATGGGTTATACCTTTACAACTGTCCCGCTTTATAAATGCTTACGTCATGTCGCCAATCAATTATAGTTGTTGCAAGGTTAACGTGGTGTTTAGTAACCTCAGGTTCAAATCGCATAGCAGACGTATATAATAACAAATTCTATATAATAAATTCAACAATTTTCATAAATATAAAAATATAATATGGAGCCGGAATATTCAGAAAAGATCAGAAAGATTAATAAAAGAACGAACGACAGAAAACTTCAAGAAACTTAACGTAAAAATTTAAACAACAAACTCGCCGTAGACGTAAACTTCTCTCTGTACATAGATAAAAATGAGTTGTTAGATGAAGCACGAAATACACCAGGTTGAGTATTATTTTAATTAAAAAACAGCTAATGAGGAAAATTGTTGGATCAAGCACTAAAATTGTAGGTCAGACATTGACTGATCCTTGATTAAACCAATGCTTGATTTGAACAAAAGGTTAATCGGTATATTTCTGTTATTTTTGATTAAACCAATGCTTTATTTGAGTGAGTGGTAAATCAATATTTTTTGGTTATTTTTGATTAAACCAATGCTTGATTTGAGTGAATGGTTAATCAATTTTTGACAATTTTAGTGTTTTTGTTAATCTTTTTTTAAATTGTTTTGTTTTTGTGTTTTATATTATAGTTTTTTCTTCGTCATGTGTGCATTAACGTACTTTTCTGTTTGGCGACTAACAAAAACTAAAACAAAAAACTCAAGAGCGTTCATCGCATTGTTAATCAAAGCCTACGTGATGAGTTTTTTTGTTTTTAAATGTCATACTGTGAATTTTTCAGATTTGAGCAAATGGGTAATTGATTCAAGTAAAATTTAATTGAATTTCAAATTTTAAGCTGAGTAAATATTTAATTGTTTTTTTCAATGGAATATTTTTTTCTGTGTAGTAATTATTAATATGTAGATCAAACAATAGTTGAACAGAAAACAAGTATTTGTCTACAACATATTTTAACAATCATAATCCGGCAACTCTTTTTGTGTAAAGTCGCATTGAAATTGTGCTCCGTATTTTTTGTTAATTTATTATAAACTAAATACCTAAAAATTGTGATTTATATATAAAAGTCTAAAAAACTAAATTGTTTTTATATCGTTATAAAAAAAAACAGCAAAATCAATCGTTTTAATAAACAATTCATAAAACAAAAATATCAAAAACATTTTTTTCTTACTAAATACAGTGATTTACAACAATAACAATTTACATTTAAAAACAATAAGCTCAAATCAAAAGAAACACTCCAGTACAAAGCATAAAAAGAAATAGAAAATTAAAATAGCAACCAACAACAACAAGTGCATACAATTTTAAGTATAACAAAACAATAAGTAAATTGACAATTAAACAGTGCTGCCACTTTTATAATTTTTTTTGTTTCCCAATAAAACTAAATAAATCCCTTTATAATGGAATGTGTAAAAAAAGGCTGTTCTTTGGAAGGTTATGATGAGAGAATGATTATTTGCTGGCTTTGCCATGGTTTATGTCATTTTAAATGTAGTGGCTTATCTGTCTTAGTGGCTGAATCAATATCAAAGCATAAGAACTTGCATTGGCGATGTAATGAATGTCAAAAAATTGGTGCCGATTTTTACCGCTTCTTTCAAAGCAAAAAAAAAAATTTTATGGAAATTCAAAAAAATCTAAGTAACTTATCTGAGCAATTCAATTCTTATGGAAAGTTATTTGATGACTTTAAGTCATTAGATGAACTCCAACCACCGTCTCCAAATCGTCGTAAATCACCAAGATTCTTAAATAAAGATAATCCTTATGATACTGGTTTTCCGAATACTACAATTGCTAATAATAATCCACCCGCGAATAATCCACCCGCGAATAATGTTGAAATATTAATTAATAAACCGACACCTACTTCAAATACAAATACTGCTTTTCCGATACTTACAACTGCTAAGGATGTTCAGACTCCCATTAATTTACTTACTGAGACTCCATTTATGCCTGAAACTGCTATTCATCTATCGTTTAATAATGCTTCTTCGATTCCTTCAACTACTAATACATCATCATTTGCTAATGGGCAGAATTTAAGTACTGGTGCTCAAAATTCTGCTCGGTTGATTAATTTTGACGCGTCATCTCCTAAGCCGCATACATCAATGGCTGGTAATATAAATGCAAATCATACAGGAGTCACTGGATCATCATCCGCTCCTAGAGAACTACGAACAATTCCACCGAAAAAAACTATATTCGCTACTCGTTTTGCACAGGATACAACCACAGATGAGATGAAGCACCACGTGTTGGCAAACATTCAAAACTGTGTTCCAGATGATATTATCGTTTATAAAATGAATTCCAGAAATAGAGCATCTTTCAAAATAATAGTTCCTGAAGATTTATTCCCAAAAATTGTTGACCGTGCCTTTTGGCCTAAAAATGCTTTAATACGAGAATTTGTGTATAGAGAAGATGATATGGCTCGCCTTCCAAAATCCGCAGATACAATTCCAAAAAACTAATTTCCATTGTTTATCAAAATGTAAGAGGCATAAATTCTAAACTATCATCCATTTACTGTAACAGCTTTGGCTTAAGCAACCATATAATTGTATTCACCGAGACATGGCTCAGTAAAAAGGTCAATAACTCTGAAATTTTTTGTCCTAAGTATCAAATTTTTAGAAAAGATAGAGAAAGTTGTGAAAAAGTATGTGATAAAAAACAATCCGAGGAAAAACAATCTGAAAAAAAACAATCTGATAAAAAACAGGGTGACGAACAAGCTGATAATAAAGTTAAAAAAACCGGTGGTGGTGTATTAATTGCAGTTTTAAATGAGTTTTCATCTGAAGAAATTATTTTAAATGATTTTTTGCATATTGAAATTATATGTGTTTTAACAAAAATTAATAATAAATCTATATATATTATTTGCTCGTATATTCCGCCTCATTCGGATTCCTCTATATATGAAGATCATCTGAAAGCTGTTGATATAATTTTAAGAAAATTAAAATCGTCTGATTTAATAATTGTAATTGGTGACTTCAATATGCCATCTGTAGATTGGATTGGTGCTCCGGATTCTAATCATTTAGTTCCAGCTCGCTCTTCGGATTCATCAGCAGAGTTTATTAATGGTTTGTTTAATAATTGTCTTTTTCAAGTCAACTCGATTAAAAATTCATATGATAGAATGTTGGATCTTATATTTGTGAACGATTCATCTGACTTTTCTGTACTGCGCCATCCCCCAATTTCTAACCCCGAGGATATATATCACCCAACCATTGAAATATCGTGCTTATGCTCCTATCCTATCCAAAAGAAAAACACATCTCAGCGCAATAAAATATTTTGTTTTAAACGTACAAATTATGAGAACCTTCAATGTCAAATGTCTCAAATTGATTGGATAGGTGTACTAAACAATTGTAAAAATGATTTGGACCTCTGTTTAAAGACATTTTATCATATACTTAATGAATGTTTTTTGGCATCTGTACCTAGAGTGTTTCCTTCTAAAGCTAATGGTCCCCCCTGGAACACAAAATTTATATCTCGGCTTAAAAACAGGAAAAATAAATTGTATAAAAGTTATAAAAAATATGGAACGTTGTTGTGTTATGCAAAGTACTCAATATCAAGATCTGAATATACTATTGCTAATCAAGTAGCTTATAAAAACTATTTAGTTAAAATAAGACATAATTTCAAAAAGGATCCAAAATCATTTTATAAATTCGTTAATTCTAAAAGACGATCGGCTGAATATCCTTCGATTATGAAATATGGTGATTCAGAATCTTCGGACGATAAGTCCATTAGTAATATGTTTGCTGACTTTTTTGCATCAACTTACTCTTCGTCATCCTTTAACTATCAATATTCGTACACAATCCTTGAATCCACAACTTTTTCTATACCATCCATTAGCCAACAAACCGTCTTAAACGCCCTATCTAAGCTAAAATCTTCAAACGTTGCTGGCCCAGACGGCGTCCCCAGTTGTATTTTAAAGCAATGCTCACAAATACTATACATTCCATTGACTCATATATATAATATATCTCTTAAGACGGGTTATTTTCCTTCAATTTGGAAAGAATCGTTTATAATTCCACTGTTTAAATCTGGATCTAAAGCTAATATTTCAAATTATAGAGGCATAGCTAAATTAAGTGTTATACCAAAATTATTTGAAAAACTTATATATGATACACTGTCGCATCACGCATCATCTATATTATCTCCAACACAACATGGATTTCGTAAATCATGCTCTACAGCTACGAATCTTCTAGAGTTGACAACTTGGGTAAATGAAGGATTTGTTAATGGCATGCAATCGGATGTTATATATAACGATTTTAGTAAGGCGTTTGATAAAGTTAATCATGATCTTTTGCTGTTTAAACTTGATCGGATGGGTTTTAGTTTATCGCTTCTTAAATGGCTTGGTTCATACTTAAAAGGCAGAACACAATCTGTTAAATTTCGTCACTCATATTCAAACTGTATAAATGTAATATCAGGTGTTCCTCAAGGTAGTCACCTAGGGCCCCTCCTATTTACACTATTTATAAATGATCTTCCTTCTGCAATTAAACACTCAAAAACTTTAATGTATGCAGATGATGTAAAACTATTTATTTCCTTCAACAACTCTGATCAGCAAGTTCTTTTGCAGAATGATATTAATAATTTAACTACCTGGTGTAGCATTAACTTAATGGATCTTAATGCGAAAAAATGTAAATATATGATTTTTACAAGATCAAGTCGAATAAATGGTAGCTATATTATGAATAATATAGTTCTAGATTTGGTTGATAATTTTAATGATCTTGGCGTACTTTTGGATACACAATTAGACTTTAAAAGTCACATATTGTTAACAGTCAATAAGGCTACTGGAGTACTTGGGTTCATAAAACGTTGGGCTAAGGAGTTTTCCGATCCATATACAACAAAGCAATTGTTTACTACCCTAGTTAGACCAATTCTTGAATATGGATCTGTTGTTTGGGACCCTCAATATCAAGTACACTCTAACAAAATTGAGTCAGTTCAAAAACAGTTTCTGTTGTTTTGTCTTCGCGGTTTGCGTTGGAACCCTAACATAAGGTTGCCACCATACGAACATCGCCTCGCCCTTATTAAGTTGCCGACATTAAAAAGTCGTAGACATATGCTAAATGTTACTTTTTTGTTAAAATTAATGAACGGTAGTCTTCATTCCGAATTTCTTCTTAGCAAAATAAATTTACATATTCCTCTTCGATCTTTAAGAAATTATAATATCCTAAGCATAAAATATTACAGCACAAACTATGCTAATTTTGATCCATTTCGCAGAATCTGTGATGAATTCAATTTATTGTATCCATTTATAGATTTTAATAAAAGTTTGGAAATCGTGAAAAGAGATATTATATTACACTTAAATACAATAACCTAAAAATTTATTATATTTTAATTTTCATATATAAAAATGTCATTTATATTTGTTTTTGTTAAATTATTTGTAATTTCTTAATTTTGTTTTGTATAAATTGTATTTAAATTAGTCTGTAAGGATTATTCCATAGACTTTAATAAATAAATAAATAAATAAAAAAATGCGGTGGTTGTGTGGGCTGGAGTGTCTGCCAAATCAGTATTGTTAATGGTATGAATATGACAAAAAATATCCTTGGTTCGATTCTCGTTGTGGTATACATGTCAATAAAAAAATTCACATATAAGAAGAACGATTACAATTAGCGAAAAAAGCCCACATTTGAATCCTACTGATGATGACAGTTAACTGGAACTGTTTGAAACCGGTATAGGAATACCAGAAATGTCTATAATTTTTAGAATTTAATTTTACTTCTACATTTTTAAACTTGAACCCATATAACAAAAAATGTCGTTTTTTTTAAGTTATGAAAATAAGACCAAGTTAAAGCTTCTTTTAATTTTCAGAGGTTTATTTTTTTAAAAAACTGGCTCATTTTTTTAAGTTTTACATTAAAGAAACCCAGAGGACTTTCATATGAAATGTTTCATATGTGAAAATAGCACACTACCATTGGAAGCAGTAAATGAAATCAGATTTCAAAGCTGTACTGTAAAAAGCCAACTGTATGTTTTGGTATTACAAACAACATCTGTTTGGCTTTGAAATTTGGTAGCATGAATGCAAAAAAATAAAAATGTAATATAAAAAGTTAAATAATAAAAAAAAAAAAAAACGAAAACTAGCAACAGGTTCTAAAAAAATACTTGGTACAAGAACAAATATAAATTCAAATAAAGTTAATTTAAGTTAAGGTATTAAATATTTAGTGATGTAGTTTTTTTAGCTCTACTATCAGGATAAAAAAGTTTGAAATATTCTTTTTCATACTTAAAACTTTCTGAATTAGCCTGTCAAAAGCGGATATGTTTAAAAGACATAACCTTTAAGAGAACACGAAGAACCAACTGCTGATATGTCATTGGGGACATTTTGAAAAATTTTATGAAGATGTCAGCAGTTTTATAAAGGGAGAGTCAGCAGTATGTCAGCGGTGTTTTTTTTTGCCGACTGGGATTATGTATTATTTCAAAATTTGAATTATAATAATTTAAAAATTAATATTTTGTTCTGATTAATTTTTATTAAAAAATAAAAATTGTTTTATTCGACCTTTAAAATATTATATTTTGAGGATGTTTATTCTGGCTCGAGGTCATTATTTTCTTTACTAATTAAAACCATGATATTCTCAAACCATAACTTTCTAGAAAATAATTTTTTTTGTTTTAAATTTATTTATGTTGGTCATTTTTGCAAGACTTAATCGACTCGTGTTTCGGAATTTTTCAAATTCCATTGTCAAGATTATTTAGCAAAAAATAGAAACGATTTACTACAAAGTAGCAAACGAGTCACGGTGAGCTTCAGTGATGTTTAGGTTCAACTTTAGTGTCGACGAAAAGTGTAAACGCAGTTCGATTTATACTTGATTAAATGTCACAAAACTGTTAACAGCGAAATCGTAGCTGCTCGCATTCGCGAGATATCGCGAGATTAGTGTTTTTGTATTTTTTAAAATTTTGACAATGAAGTTTTTCAAATATCTTCAAAAACTGCACTCACATGAAAAATCGGTTAGAATGAGGTTGCCACAACCGCAATACGGTTGTCGTACCCGGCTTGCGGTTGTCCCAACCGTACGCGGTTGCAGCAACCGTAAATTGAGGTTGTTATAACTTTTTTAAAATATTTTTGTGCCAGTTGCCACAAAATTAAAAAAAAAGTTACCACAACTGCAAACCCCGGTTGTAGCAACCGTAAATAACGGCATTTGTCGGTAGTTGCCACAAACTCAAAAAAAAGTTGCTACAACTTCCAACCCCGGTTGTAGCAACCGCAAATTGAGGTTGCAATAACTTTTTGAATTCAATTTGTGCCTGACTGACAACCAAAAAAAATATTTAATAAAAAAAATAAAATTAACAAAAATAAAAAATTACGATAAGAAATAATTACGGAAAAAATAAAAATCGTTTGGATGTCAGCACATCAAATAACGCGAATTCAGCATAAATTCAAGTAAGTTTTATATTAAATATATTTAAAAACCTTCGGATTTTAAGAAATTCTTCTATAGAAAAAATGTCTCAGAATCTGAGACTGTTTCCATTGAAAAAATGTCTCAGAATCTGATACTTTTTCTGTATAAAATATGTCTAAGAACCTGAGATCTTTTTTTAAGGAAAAATGTCTCACCATCTGAGACTTTTTCTACAGAAAAAAATCTCAGGATCTAAAACTTTTTCTATAGGAAAAATATCTCAGAACTTTAGACTTTTAGTGTAGCAAATATGCTTCTGAATCATATTCTTAGATTCTGAAAAATTTTCACGGCAGTTTTTTTCTTTAAATTTATAGATACATTGGAATATGTTTCGGCAAACACGATTTCCATTTCGGCAAACACGATTTCCACATTACGGATACCAGAAAATACTCTCTGAAGCAGCAATTTTTTCCTCATTACGAGAAGGTATGTATGTAAGGAACTCATGTTAGATCGAAAATAACAACTCTATGTTTATTTTTTTGATAAACCAGCACCAGTCAGAACATGCATCTCGAATTAACCCCATGCGAAGGAAGTCCTCAAGTTTAAGCTCTGCAGAATATGGTGACATTAAAAGATCAGGAAAGGTAGTTTTTGAAAATTCCATTAAATCTATAGAAAAACTGACCCAGAATCTGCGACTTTTTCTTTAGAAAAACCGTCTCAGAATCTGAGACATTTTCTATTGAACAACTATCTTAGAATCTGAGACTTTTTTATAGAAAAACTGTCTCAGAATCTGAGACTTTTTCTATAGAAAAACTGTCTCAGAATCTGAGACTTTTTCTATAGAAAAATTGTCTCAGAATCTGAGACTTTTTCTATAGAAAAATTGTCTCAGAATCTGAGACTTTTTCTATAGAAAAATTGTCTCAGAATCTGAGACTTTTTCTATAGAAAAATTGTCTCAGAATCTGAGACTTTTTCTATAGAAAAATTGTCTCAGAATCTGAGACTTTTTCTATAGAAAAATTGTCTCAGAATCTGAGACTTTTTCTATAGAAAAATTGTCTCAGAATCTGAGACTTTTTCTATAGAAAAATTGTCTCAGAATCTGAGACTTTTTCTATAGAAAAATTGTCTCAGAATCTGAGATTTTTTCTATAGAAAAATTGTCTCAGAATCTGAGACTTTTTCTATAGAAAAATTGTCTCAGAATCTGAGACTTTTTCTATAGAAAAATTGTCTCAGAATCTGAGACTTTTTCTATAGAAAAATTGTCTCAGAATCTGAGACTTTTTCTATAGAAAAATTGTCTCAGAATCTGAGACTTTTTCTATAGAAAAATTGTCTCAGAATCTGAGACTTTTTCTATAGAAAAATTGTCTCAGAATCTGAGACTTTTTCTATAGAAAAATTGTCTCAGAATCTGAGACTTTTTCTATAGAAAAATTGTCTCAGAATCTGAGACTTTTTCTATAGAAAAATTGTCTCAGAATCTGAGACTTTTTCTATAGAAAAATTGTCTCAGAATCTGAGACTTTTTCTATAGAAAAATTGTCTCAGAATCTGAGACTTTTTCTATAGAAAAATTGTCTCAGAATCTGAGACTTTTTCTATAGAAAAATTGTCTCAGATTCTGAGACTTTTTCTATAGAAAAATTGTCTCAGAATCTGAGACTTTTTCTATAGAAAAATTGTCTCAGATTCTGAGACTTTTTCTATAGAAAAATTGTCTCAGAATCTGAGACTTTTTCTATAGAAAAATTGTCTCAGAATCTGAGACTTTTTCTATAGAAAAATTGTCTCAGAATCTGAGACTTTTTCTATAGAAAAAATGACTCAGAATCTGAAACTTTTTCTATAGAAAAAATGTCTCAGAATCTAAGATTTTTTCTATAGAAAAAATGTTTCAGAATCTGAGACTTTTTCTATAGAAAAAATGTCACAGAATCTGAGACTTTTTCTATAGAAAAAATGTCTCAGAATCTGAGACTTTTTCTATAGAAAAAATGTCTCAGAATCTGAGACTTTTTCTATAAAAAAAATGTCTCAGAATCTGAGACTTTTTCTATAAAAAAATGTCTCAGAATCTGAGTCTTTTTCTGTAGAAAAACTGTCTCAGAATCTGAGACTTTTTCTACAGAAAAACTGTCTCAGAATCTGAGACTTTTTCTACAGAAAAACTGTCTCAGAATCTGAGACTTTTTCTACAGAAAAACTGTCTCAGAATCTGAGGCTTTTTGTATAGAAAAACTGTCTCAGAATCTGAGGCTTTTTCTATAGAAAAACTGTCTCAGAATCTGAGGCTTTTTCTATAGAAAAACTGTCTCAGAATCTGAGGCTTTTTCTATAGAAAAACTGTCTCAGAATCTGAGGCTTTTTCTATAGAAAAACTGTCTCAGAATCTGAGGCTTTTTCTATAGAAAAACTGTCTCAGAATCTGAGGCTTTTTCTATAGAAAAACTGTCTCAGAATCTGAGGCTTTTTCTATAGAAAAACTGTCTCAGAATCTGAGGCTTTTTCTATAGAAAAACTGTCTCAGAATCTGAGACTTTTTCCATAGTAAAACTGTCTCAGAATCCGAAACTTTTTCTATAGAAAAACTGTCTCAGAATCTGTGACTGTCTCAAAATCTGTGACTTTTTCCAGGACATTTTTATTACAGAAAAAGATTCAGATTTATTCTATAGAAAAATTTTCAGATTCTGAGTTATTTTTCTCATAAAAAAAGTCCCAGATTCTGAAATATTTTTCCTAAAGAAAAAGTTCCAGATTTTGAGAAAAAGAATTCTTTGTATCGGATTTTTAGTAAACGAATTAAAACCACATAAAAATGTTACATTAAGTTTATTATTTTTAGTATTAAGTCATTTATATAACTATATTTTTTTCAAACAATAAAAAAAGCAAAAAAAAATTTAAAAAACGTGTCTTATAATTGGTATTTTATTTTGTAGTTTGGCATAATATCGAAAATATATTAAACACAGCTATGGTTGCGACAACCGGCAATACGGTTGCCATAACCGGCAAATGCCGTTATTTGAGGTTGCTGCAACCGGCATTTGTCGGTTGCCACAACTGTAAATTGTCGGTTGCTACAACCGTATATTTACCGGTTGCCGCAACCTCAATCGGAGGTTGGAACCTTTTACGGTTGAGACAACCGTATTTTGCTGTGAGTGTGAGTATGCAGATTTAATTGGACTTATTTACAGGTCACAAAACAGTTTACACCGAAATCATATCTTCTCAACTTCGCGAAAAAGCGCAAAATTAAAAAAAAGAAAAAAAAAAAAAAAAATTTTTTTCGCGTAAATTAGCAGTCATGATATTGATTTGAGCAGTTTTACTACTTTTAACCACATAAAATTTAAACTGCATACAATATAATTGTCGTATCTTGATTTTGTTCCTTTATTTTAGACACTAAAGAAAAAATAAATTAATTAATATAAAAGCTTGAACAGTAATTTGGAGATTTCTCGGGTAATTTTTTATGCTTGCAGTTTTGTCAACTATAATAACCTCGAATTCAAACTGCATACCACAATTTTGCCGTTAATTGAAGTAAATGTTTTTACAGACCAAAAATAACACAAAGTAATGAATAAATAGTGGTTTAGCGAGTTTTTTAGCGATATCTCGAAGAATTGAGCAGCTAGAATTTAAGTGTTAACAGCCTTATCACCTTTAATCAATAGCAAATCAAACTGCATTTCGTGTTTTTCAACAATGTTAAAGAAACTTCTTTTATTAATCAAAACTAGAAATACTCCCAAAAAGCTGTTTTTCGCTATTTCTCGCGAAAGTGAGCAGCTATAATTTTTTTGTGGGTAGTTATAATTTCTTCCAACATGCTCAAATCAAACTGCATACCACATTTTTTTTATTATTTCTAAAGAACCGGTTTTAAAATATAAATAAATAATAAAAAAAAATTATATAATTACGCGATATCTCGCGAAATTTAACACCTACAATTTCGATGTCAACAGCTGTGTGATCATTGTTCAAGCACAAGTAAAATTGCATACCATGTTTTTGCGAAATTTTAAAGAAACCTATCTAAAGATAAATAACGAAAACAAAAACAGCAAAAATTAATTTCGCTATTTTTCGCGAACTAAAGAAGATAGGATTTTGATGTTTACTGTTTTTTGACCTTTAAATAAGTACAATTAAATCTGTATACTCAGTTTTTCAAAATATTTAAAAAACTTCAATATCTAAATTTTAAAAAATACAAAAACACTAATTTCGCGTTATCTCGCGAATGCGACCAGCTACGATTTCGCTGTTAACAGTTTTGTGACATTTAATATTGTAGAAATCGAACTGCGCTTACACTTTTCGTCGACACTAAAGTTCAACCTAAACATCGCTGAGGCTTACCGTGGAGTCTAATGACAAATCGTTTGTGCACAAACTAAAATATTTATACATATTCGCGCCTCTATTCACAATAAGAATTAGAAAGACGAAGAGCGTCATAGTGATGAATAACCCTTATGTTGTATTATTACACTCACAACAACAAATAACATATTGTTGTAGTCCAATGGACTATCATATGTAAAATTGTTTTAAATATTTTTGTTGGTTATTGACAATCGTTGCCTTATTAGTATGGTGCAATTTCTTCGTCTTTCCTATACCTTATTTTGTAACCAAAGTTTTGCTGGGATGTTATGATTTTGTGGAGTTTTATTTTAACAATTTCGGATCTTCAACATATTTGCTAATTATAAAAGTACTATTCGAAGTGATCGAGAAAACAATTAGTATTTCAATACTCTATCAACTTCAAATAACACCACATTTTTCTGAGAAACACTGCATAATTTGTTTTTTAACTTTTGTAGTGAACAAAATTTTTACAACTGAATATCGTTCGTCATAACTGAATTCGATTGACGCCATTGGTTTTTAATTGAAACAACCATAATACTTGGTTGTCACAAACAAAACCACCATCAAAACTGAATTTTGGTTAAACGAAACCGAAAAATTCTCTAGCGAATTTAATTTTCCGTATGTAGAAATGCCAGTGTTATTGTGACAACCGAAGGTTAAGTTGTGACAACCTCAAACAAGTGGTTAAAATATTTATGGTTGCAATAACTATATTTGCTATTTGAGTCATCAAATTAGTATGAAGGCAAAAAAGTTTAAGTATCGATATTTTGAATTTAATATCAAAGCCAAAAGCTTTTTAAATTCACATAAGCTTTTGTTGTTTTTCTTTACAAATTATGTCGTACATGTCCTCTTGCACGTTTTGCCATTTATATCTACCCACAAATAATTATAACAAAATGCTTTTTTTGTTAAATCTGTTTCAAACCTATTATCCAGAAGACCACAACTACTAAAATGAACCAGAACAACTGGAATCAAATTCAATAGAAAATTATACAGTTACTAGACAAAATTACCTTAGTCCAGAAAAAAAGGAATACAAAAAGAACGAGAAGAAAACAAAGTAAACGACAACAATAAAAAAAAATTGAAAAGGAAAAAAAAAATACTCAAACTACTAGTACAATATGCTTAATTAGAGTGACATTTTTTCTTCAAATTTTGATTTTCCAAGGAGTTCGGGAACATTTTTATTCTACTATAACGATTTTTTGCCAATTGTGATATCTCGAAAACTGATCGACCAATTTTAATTTTTTTAATCTTATTCAGCGCATCAAAATAATAAATATGATTAATAATTTGTTCGACCGATTTAAATTTTTTTAATTCACATTAAGCGCATCAAAACTAATAAATATGATTAATAATTACCTCTATATTTTTGATTTTTTTTTTAAATTTTAAAAAATTGAAAATTTTGATCACCGGCCACCATGGGTTAATTTAATCCGATTGGCATCAAATTTGTACCACAAAAGTTTTGAGACCGAAAGAAAAATTGTTTGCCATGCAACAAAAAAAAAAATGCCAGTCTAATGCTTAATACACACACACTCAAACACACTTACACACACACATAAAAATGATAAACATACAAACAAACATGATCGTTTTAACAAAATGTATAACAAATACAAAAGGCTCATAATACGTGAACATATATTTCTTTTTTATGTATGGAAAGAATTTAAACACAATTTTCTTTTTGTATGTGTTTTATGTGAGTAACCATTCATTAACATGTCACGTCAATATAAGAACAGAAAACAATCTAATGGTTTGCTTATGATTTTTATCTGGGTAAAAATATACAACAAAAATGAAAAAAAACCTTAATACAACAAGGAATGAAAATACATACACTTAATCCTCTCTTTAAACTTTAAATTACCAATAACCACCCAAGTGGCCATTCCGGTATTGGTAAGTTATTTTATGCCCTGACATTTGGTTAGATCCATCGTAGTTTATGCATTTTCATCACTTTATATAAAAATTTTCAAAAAATTCCGTTAAACGTTACTCATGTGTACATTGAATTACAGTATTTATTTTTTTTTACTACAAGTAAACCCCTGTCAACTCAACCGGAAAAAAAATCCTAAAACATGAAATCAACACATTCACGTAGAATATTTATTTGAAAATGACCACAATACAAAAGTAGCCATTGGTTACCCAACCAACTAAATACAATTACATTTAGACACACACACACATACATCCTCCCCATACCCACTCATACATATTAAAATACATACACATGGTAACACACGTCTTTTACATTTAATTTATTCAATTCAATAGATAAAGAAAAGTAGAATAAGATAGTCAAATACAATGGTTGCTCAAAGGCTGTTCAAGTTAAATGGAGAAAATAATGTAAAAAGTCAATAATATGATTGAAAGCAATTTTGTAATTAGACCAAGTATACTAAATGCAGAGTATTAAATTCTACGGGGAATTGGTAAGCCTTTTGCACATATCCAAATATAAAGCTACTGGGATAGAATGAGTTTTAATTCTTGAGAAATATGCAAAAAATTGGAGCGAATTATAATTACGAGCGAGTAAGATATCGTACATTTTGATTGGTTTTAGATTCGATTACAAGATATTGTATTAAACTTTTGAACAATGTTGGCAATCGATACCTTTTCAATACCGTGATCCGCTTCAAAACCCTTTAAATTGAATACCGGTATCAATCAGTTTTGGTACCGGATACCGGTATCCAAAAACCTTTTCCTTCGGTACCGGTACGTACCAGTACGTACCGGTATTGAAACGGTTTTTCCTAAAAAACCAAGTTTTTTTACAAAAAAAAAAAAAAAATCTAATAGAAAATTTGTAATTTTTTTGGTTTTTGTAAATGAAAAATCATACTCCAAATGCCTCCCCGAAGTCTCATAAAACTCAAAAAAATCTTGGGGCAATTACATCGTGGATTAAGTAAAAATTTCCAACAAAAAATTATACTTAAACCGCTTTGCGGGAGCGGAAGAAAATTATTGATTTTCACGAAATTTTTTTGAAATCATTTAGACTTCAATAGAAACGTTCTGAACCCCTTAGTATAGTTTAACTTTTTGGAGATTTTTATTTAATCAGCGATGTGGGTGCCCAAGGTTTTTTTTTGATAAATGACTTCGTGGTTCAAAAATTATTAGCAAAGCCGTGAATTTCAAATTGGTTTCACCTTTAGTTCACGTGTTGAAAAACCAGTTAAGCCTGCCTTAAAAACATTGAATTTCAATTTCAATTTATTTGATTTTTATAATATTTACATTTCACTTAATTTATAAACATTTTAAAGAGTTCAAGATTTTTATCTTTTTCTGCTTAATTAATAAAATTTAACAATGTTTAATAAATTTATGTACATATGTATATACAAATAATTTTACTTGAGGTAAAAATTTAGCAAAAACCTATTTGACAGTTTTTTTTTTTTTTTAAAAAACAATGAAGAGTCAGAAAAATATTTTGTAAAGTATTTTGTCACTCACAAATATTTTTACAATTAAGCAAAAAAACCTACACTCGAAAAAAAGTTTTACATTCAAAAAAATTGTGTAATTTTTTTTTTCAAAAATTATTAAAAAGAAGTTTTTTACTAAAAATAAAATATTTCTAATCAAAATTGAAATTTTTTTTTTCACTAACTATCACTTTAAAAGGGCACTGTGTAGGGTATTCATGGATTCGTGGAAACTTGAATATGGGAATGAGGGGGAAAAATAAGAGTTACCTATTATTTTTTAGCTACCCAATCTCAAATGTAAAAAAGGGTTGCCACCTTATGAAAAATTAAGGGCTTTCGGGAAAATCCGTGTAAAAGCCGAACTAGCAGGAATTTCGCCAAACGAAAAAATACGGGTATGTTTAATTTTGATAGAGATTATTACACTCAAAAAATTATGTCATTAACTGTTTGTAGGTTATTTAAAAAGTTTTCCGTTTAGTCGTTTTTAAAAGAAAAAACATTTGTTTGATGTTCAGTTTTTATTAATGACTACTTCAGTCCTTTGTTTCAAAAATAAGGCACTAAAAAATAAAGACTTTCATTAACATTTAATTTTTAAAGTCATTTATTTTTGTTCTGTAAGTAAAAACTACTGATTATTCTTTTGATTTTTAATGATTTGTGTCAGTAATTTTTTTTTAAATTGTTGGTATTTTTTAATGAAATATCATTAGTTTTTACTTACACAAGTCAAATATTTTTTTGTAGAAAAAAAAATCAAAAAATTATATATAGAAATATAAAAACATGTTTGTATCAAGTGACTTTGGCACGATGGGTAGAGTGTCTGGCCAGAATGTAGTTGATTGCGGGATCGATTCCCCAAAAATTTTATTAAAAATTTAAAAAAAATATTTCAATAAAAAATTGTAAAAAATTACCTATGAAATCATTAATTTTTATTGTTTTCGTAGGTTATTTTTTTGAAATTTGTTGGTAAAAATAACAGAACTATCATTAATTTTTCATGTTTTCGTTGGTTATTTTTTTCGAATTTGTTGGTAAAAAAGAGTGAAAAAAACGTAATTTTTTAATGTTTAATGTTATTTATTTTAGAAAATTTTGTCAACAGTAAAAAATAAATGTTGATGTTTGTTAAAACAAAAGAATAATTACTGGGATGGTTTTCAATTGTTTATTCACTGGTTTTAAGTGTGTTTTTCATTTGTTTTTGCCCACAAAATATTTTGAGTGTATGAATGATTTTGCGGTTGTACGTATATATCTCCATATCAACTACCCCAACGATTTTACAATTTTAAGAATAACGAACTTAACGAAGTCGAATTTGAACACGACCGATACACCATTGGATAGGCCTTCAAAAAACCTTTCGACCTGAATAAAATGTTCATATAGCTTTTGAAAAAATGGGAAAAATCCTAAAAAAATCCCGTGTTCCCCACCGCTTTGACCCGCTAAATGTGCGATTGGGCAACTAAAAAAAAAAAAACAGGTAGCTCTTATTTTGCTCCCCTCTTTCCTATGTGCAAGTTTTAGGACAATCGGTGGGTGCCCTGTGAAAGACAGTCCTTGTAAGTCGAATTTAACTCATATACTTTTTTTATATATTTTTTTTACTTTTCTTAAACAAATGAAACATTTTTATGTCAGAATAACTTCAAAGTCCTGCACTTTGGTCAAGAGGATGAGAAAATTACAGTTTTCTCGGGCCGCCCCTTTTGTAGATGTGCTCCGGCAACGTTTCCCCTGACCCCCTAAAAAAACGCTATTTTATTTTTTTTTTAAATTTTAAAGGGCCCTTTAGCAAAAATGCTAAAAATAAATACGAAATACGTGTTTAGTTGTGTTGTCAACCGATTAAGAATAATTCGATTAATCGATCAAACAAATCCGAACTCTTGTTCGATTAATTTAAAAATTACGATTTTCGGACAACGAATAAATCGATTAATTTATACCAATTAATCGAACAATTATTTTTTTTATACACTCATACTACAGTATCAAAATATCGGTCTAGGACCCCATAAAGGGTATATATTATTGATCAGTGATCGATTCTGAGACATTCGATTGAGGTCCGTCTGTGGACGGCACGATACAGTCCAAAATAAAAGAGCTATACTCCTGAAGTTTGCCACGTTTATGTGTTATGGTCATAGGCTGGTTAAGTTCGGAAACAAAATCGGACGAAGGGAAAAATGTTCCATCTTAAAGAACTAAAACCTACCAGAAAAACAATTTTTTTTAATTTTTTTTGTATATTTGTTAAACCTAAATTTGGACCAAGATGATGAGAAAATGCTATTTTTCAGCCCGCCCCCTGTTGGGGGCGTGGTTGTAGAAAATAATACAAATTAATAATAAGTAATTTTTAGGCGTTGCAAGTGGTTGCTGACAACAGCACACATAGAGCCTGAGGTCCATTAGGTGTAAATGTCGTAAAAATGAATTTTTTAACATTTACGACGAGGGAAATGGTGTCCTCCAACGTCCCATGGCGAGTTCCACCAACTATATTCTTAAAATAATTAAAATTTTGAGTTTTTTATGCATTTTTTACACAAAAAAGTAAATTCAGTTATTCATTTTATACATTTTTTTATTTTTTTTTTTTTAATAAAATATTAATTATTTTATTTTTAAGTTTTTTGTATGAATTGTTTATTTTTTTGTTAATGAAAATATTTTTTAACAACCACTTTTTTATTCGTTATTCTCCTCGATTAATCGAATAATTTTTAAGATTTAATCGTTTGATCGAACGAAGAAAATCAATTATTTGAATTATTCGAACAAAATTGAAAGGCGAATAATTGACAACTCTAGTGTTTAGTATTAAAATTGAAAAAAAAATTTTTAGTTTTTATGCGTTTTTTATATTTTTAGCATTTTTTTTCGATAATACCGGTACGTAACCGATTCAACTCAAATACCGTAACCGATACCGAAATATATAAAAAACGATACCAATACCGATATCGATACCGTTATTCGTTTTGATTGCCAACCTTGCTTTTGAATGAAGCAATTCCATTTAATATCAACGATAAATTAATCATGTCTTCCGATTTCGATTACATTTTGTGAGTACGTGCGGTAGTGTACTTATGTATTAAAAAAATAACATGGTCCAAACACCCTGAAAAATTTGGAGTGAAAAACCCATTAATTTTTGAGTTATCAATTGCTTTTAACACATTTCTAACACAAATTTTAAATATACCCCAGTAAAAATTGCAAAAAATTAGGTTTTTTTTGGAAATTGTTAATAAACAAATTGGGAATTGGGGGATTACCTTCATCAAATCTTTATATTTAGTTTTGTGTTGACTATAGCACTGTGCAACAAGAAAAATGAGCCTCAAGGGCTTCAACGCCATATGAAAGTAGACCATCAAATGGACAAAATCACCAAAGGGTTTTGCAAAGTCAGTTTTTATTTTTTTATCAAAGGCGTTTGGAAAACGTCAAAAATACTATAATAAGAACACATCTGAGCTTCAAAATATGATTTGATATCGTCAGTGAAATTTTCTGGCGGTTCTTTTCTTAGAACATTTTAACCCTCTAACTGCCATTTTAAGGGGTCATTTTAGTCCTTTTTCAAAAACTAAACACAGAGTCTAATAAAACGTCCATTTAGAGGTTTAAAACTGTTAATAATCAAGGGCTTCAACGCCATATGAAAGTAGACCATCAAATGGACAAAATCACCAAAGGGTTTTGCAAAGTCAGTTCGGATATCTTTTTTATAGCCCACTGAAGTTTTTATTTTTTTATTAAAGGCGTTTGGAAAACGTCAAAAATACTATAATAAGAACACATCTGAGCTTCAAAATATGATTTGATATCTTCAGTGAAATTTTCTGGCGGTTCTTTTCTTAGAACATTTTAACCCTCTAACTGCCATTTTAAGGGGTCATTTTAGTCCTTTTTCAAAAACTAAACACAGAGTCTAATAAAACGTCCATTTAGAGGGTTAAGGTTGATGCAGGTTTCTAAGGTTTAGAGGTTAGAGGGTTGATGCAGAAAATATTTGTAAAACATTTAAACCCTTTAACTGCCTTTTTTATAGACTTTTTTGTATTTCTTTTAAAAAAGAACAAAAATGACCCTTGAAAACGGGAGCTAGAGGGTTAGTTTGGTCAAAGAAAAGAATCATCATAAAATTTTATAAAACACATCAGAACATAATTTTTAGCTCAAAAGTATATTTGCACTGTTTTTTGTCGATATTTTTTAACACTGCTTTGGTAAAAATAAATAACAAACATTGATTATTTATACTTGACCCTTTTAAAGCACTTTGCGCATGTCTCACAAACTTTGAACATTCGACAACCCCTAGTGAAATTTTATGAGGAAAATATTTGTAGAACATTTTAACCCTCTAAAAGGATGTTTTATTAGACTTCTGTGTTTAATTTTTAAAAAAGGACTAAAATGGCCCCTTAAAATGGCAGTTAGAGGGTTAAAATGTTCTTAGAAAAGAACCGCCATAAAATTTCACTGAAGATATCAAATCATATTTTGAAGCTCAGATGTGTTCTTATTATAGTATTTTTGACGTTTTCCAAACGCCTTTGATAAAAAAAATAAAAACTTCAGTGGGCTATAAAAAAGAAAACCGAACTGACTTTGCAAAACCCTTTGGTGATTTTGTTCATTTGATTGTCTACTTTCATATGGCGTTGAAGGCATTGAGGCTCAATGCGATGACCCAAAATTTGTTGCACAGTGTAGTAAGACCTATATAAATTTAAAATTTCATTACAATATGCTCAAAACAAAAATTTTATTGCATATTGAAAATTTACTGGTAAAAATTTCGCCAAATATTTTGAAAAAAATTTAATTTTGTATGGAGCCCCCTTAGGAAGTGGAGAAAGCGGGTAGTTATGGTCTGAAAAAATGTTTGGGGTTAAAAATTAATGGGTGTCGGCCATACATTTTACCCCTCTAGGGTGAACCAAGAGAGCGCTATGAGCTGATGTCCAAAAAAAATGTAAATATAAATATGTGGGGTGGCCACCTCATGGGTTTAAGATTGAGGGTAGGTATGTTTTGAGAAAATGTTGATATTAAAAATATATTGGAGGTCGGTCATACATTTAACTCGTCTAGGGGCAACCCCGGTGCACAGTGCGACATTTGGCCAATCCAGGTGGACAAAAATCTAATTTAAAAGATCCTGGCAATTTGGGTTGATAATAATGTAGGACATAACTAATATTGACAACAAAATTTGGAACAATCGAACAATTGACACGCCCATTTTTGGGAAATCAACTATTATTTAAGAAATTGCTTAAATAACTTGAAGAATTTTTATGAAATTTTGAAAAAAAAAATTATTAGCCCTGTTTTTTGCAGACCGGATTAAGATTAGGATTAACTCTATTTAGTTAAAAAATGGGTCAAATCAAGTCCAGAAATTTGTTTAATATTTTTTTCTGAATTTACATCCAATTGGTTAATACAAACAGGAAAAAAATTAAACGTTGTCCAAAATGTAAAATGGTATAAATAAATTTGAGTTAATCCTAGGATTTAACTAAATTTATTTTTCATTCTTTGCATTTTGGACAAAGTTTAATTTGCTTTTTTGTTTATATTTACTAATTGTATGTAATTTCAGAAAAAAATTATTAAAAAAAATCTGGACTTGATTTGTCCCATTTTTTAACTAAATAAAGTTAATCCAAATCTTAATCCGGTCTGCAAAAAACAGGGCTATTATTTGTGTTACATTTTGTAAAAAAATTGTACACAATAACCTCGAAGATAATTATTGATGGGCGGTGTACGCCCACTTTTTTATAACAGATATTTAAGTTGTGTTGGACAACCTAGGGCTAGATTTAATTTTTTGACTTTTGTTCATTGTAAAATTAACTCTATACTGTAACAAAAAGGAGCGTGGTCCACCCACTATTTGCAGTTTTCATTATTTTAATTCCATTGCGAATTCTACGAATTTAACAATTATCCAATTTTCCCATATTTTATACAAAAACTAAACATTGTTAAAAAAAAATGTAATGCCGTTAAGCAAGGGTTTGGTGTAATAACACATTACATTTTATATTATAATGTATTCTTACATAATCATTCAATTTTATGTGCAAAAAAAGTGTATTTTTCATATAGTTTAAAACTAAAAGTCTCTGGAATTAAAAAAAATCAAGCAAAAAGTCCATTTTAGACGTACACTAAACTTTAAAATTCTCTATAAATCGCAAAAAATCGCCAGCAAACATGATTTAATTTCTTACTAGAGACATTCCAACACCTGCCACATGTATAGATCGTGTGAGGGAGCGTGAGGAAACTATAGTTTTATTCCAACGAAGTTTCCGTTTTTTTTTTTTTTTTTTTTTTAATTTTAAATTTTTGTTTTTAATAAATTACAACAATAAGTTTTCGGTTAAATTGAAAAATGAGCACGGATTTAAAAACTAGATTAAAAATGCTGTATTTAAAAAAAAAAAGTACTTACAACTCCAACAACAAAAAAGTTATAAGGTTTTGAAGTTGGGATGGTGCTCAACAATATATTTTATTTCTCAAAAGTCTATTACAAGATGTGACTCTAAACTCCTGTATCAAATGAAACAGCACTTTTTTCGTCATATTATGATTATTTCCATAGTATATGGATTGTTTGCTGTCACATTCATTTAAATTATACAATCCGCCAACTTTTATTTTTCGATTTTTGTCCACCTAGATTGGCCAAATGTCCCCGCGGGGGGAGAAAATTTCGGAAAAATGCAATTTGTAAGGGGTCGCCCTTAAGGAGTAGAGATAGGAAGTAGGTTTGTTTGGAACTAATGTTGGGGTGTAAAAATTAATGGGGGACTGTCTTATGGCGTTTTCTTTTCTGGAAAAAAATGTCGCACTTTCTGCACTTTTTTTTTCTTTAATGACTCTTTGTGCACAGTTATGCACAGTAAATATAGACATGTTTGGTATCAAAAGAAAGGTATTTTCAAGGCCTATCTAATGCTATATAAAGCATTTTAAAATAATTCTCAGTTTTTGAGCCAATTCTATAAATGTAAAAATTTATGGGTTTTTGATACTTAATTTAATAAAATAATCCTGTTTCAACATTTTATTATAAACAGTTAGATAGAACAGGACAATACCTTTCTTTTAGTACCAAACATGTCTATACTTACTGCTCATTACTATACACAAAGAGTCATTAAAGAAAAAAAAGTGCAGAAAGTGCAACATTTTTTTCCAGAAAAGAAAACGCCATTAGATTAAATGTGAATCACAAAATTTTTCAATTGATTTTTTTAGTTTTCTTTAATTAATATTCATTTTATTTCCACTTATAAAAATATTTGAGATGCAAAAAAAGTTTATCACAAAGTTGTTTTCCTTCTAGATTTTGTCTTTTTTTATGTGATTATTAAAGGAAATTCATTCTCCTGTGAGCGACAGGATCGTTTCAGGCCGATCTGTGTGAAATGTATTTGAAAAGAGAACAATCGTATGGAAATCATAATTTTTCTATTTTTATTTCCAACACTACTCCGTGTACAATGAGTTTGTGATGATCATTTTTGATCATTGTAATAAACCGAAATATTGAGTCTAGGCCAAGCCTTTGTATACTGATGCAGATCACAATTATCAATAGATTTAAAAAAAATTAATTTTTTTTGTGCCAAGATAGTATGATATCATAAAAATACTATAACAACAATCATAACTATGAATAGACCTGTGTGTAATTAACCTTTTTAATTTTTCATAACTTTAAACAATTTAAACATTTTAAAATTAATTTAAAAACTGTGTTTTCCTTAATTTAATTACAGTTCCAAACTTTTGAAAATGTGTAATCGTTCTATGTATATTGCATATAAATTAACAGCTAACACTTAAGGTATGTATGGTATAAATTAGATAATTATAAATTGAATTTCATTGTACTTTTGCAAAATAATTGTAATTTAATTAAAAACTTTTTCTGTATTATAATGATGATAATGTGTATTACAAATTTCCCTTTTAACAATTTTGTTTAATACCCCCTACGTGTTTTGAAAATATTTAATTGAAATAAATATATCTATGATAATACTTAAAAGCATACACTTGCATGGTTTCAAAATTGCGTGTTAACTTTTCTCTTGAGGATTATTACTAACTTTTAAAGCAAATTGCTAGTATTAGCAAATTTAATGTTTTTTTTAAAAAAAAGGGAGAAAAACTAAAGTAATCAAGCAAAATGCATTGAACTTCATAAACATGAAATTACTAAGTTTTTCTTTTTTAATACAATCATTATTGAAAGAAGGGTAAGAAAAACTATAACGAAACAATACATATTTGGAAGATAATAGAATCATGTCTATTTAATATGTTTTTGATATAACAAAAATAGAAAAAAGTACATAATATAAAAAATCCAAACAATGTACTATATAAAACTATATAAAACTGTTAATTAGTTGTACAAAAAGATAACATGTTGGCATGTTGACGGACAACAATGTTGAAGAAAAAAGAAAAAAATAAAATCATTTTAATGAGCACCATGGAGGCTTACTTCATTAGAGTAACTGCTTACCTAAGTAGTAAAGAACAACAAAATAAGACGGTAAAAAGGGCAATCTGTGGAATTTCAGATGGATCCCTGGGTGCACATTAATCTAGCAATGAAGTTAAAATAATTCTATTTAACCGAAAAAAGTATAATTTTTGTCCTTACCCCTTTCAAATTTGATGAAACTTGGAATATAGTTGGCGACTTACAAAAAAACTATGGTGTTAAAATTTTGGACTTCTGGTAGTTTTTCTTCCTGAGATATGGGGTCCTGAAAATTGAACACCGATTTTGTTCATTTTTGGATATTTAATAGAGCTTCGTAAATGATTGAAAACCATATATATTTTTTTTTGATCAATATGGACTTTTAAAAATGCGCTTGTTTGACTATTTTGACTTTTTGTGCTCGGAAACCGTAAGTCGTACGAAAAAACTTATAACAACAATATTGTTAGAAAAATTAGGAAGATTTAAAATTTATAAAATAAAAAAAAAAATTTTGAGTAGGTTTTTTTCTAGCTCGAGGTCATTATTTCCTTAACTACTTAAAACTATGATATCCTCATAGATTCATTTTCAAGAAAATTATTTTTCTATTTTAAATTTATGTTGGTCATTTTTTGCAAGAGTTAATCGACACGTGTTTTAAAGGTCGAATAAAACAATTTTTATTTTTTAATAAAAATTAATCAGAATTTGAAAAAAAAAAATTAAAAAGTTTCAAGAAAAAATTTTGAAACCCATATTTAAATGTCCTTTTATCCTGGGAAGGACACCATGGATATCCAAAAATTTATTTATTTTATTCGACATATTTTTTTTATATATTAATAAATTAAAATATTTAAGCTGGAGGCCTTTTTTATATTTGCTTAATAATTTTTAATTTCATTCTTTGCCGATATTTAATTTATTAATATGTTTAGAATGTTCTTTTAACGCTGTTAATATTTCAGAGTTGTGTTTTTTTCGTATTGTTGAGCAATAAATTTTCAAAGTTTGTTAGATATTTTAAAATGATATAGCGACAGTCCAGTTCATAGGTCATATTAGGACTTAGCACGCCAAAATCATTCAGAAAAGTGAACTTTGGTACCAGAATCTCAAAAACAAAAAAAAAATAGTTTTTTTCTTTTCTGTCACAATATTTCTATTAAAATTAAAGTCTCCATCGTAAAAATTCAAATTTAAGTAGTATAGGTGATCCTTAATAACATATATTTTTTCCAAAATTTTAAAAATATCGTTTTTTGAGATATAGCTATCCAAAAATTAAGGTTAAAACCAATGACCTTAGACCTTTTTCAAAAAAAATCTTTGTGAACGCCATCTTAAAGGCTGTCTCATTACCTATTGTTTGCAACCTTAATGAGACTCGTATTAGTATTACTTTTCGATATATCTTTGTTTTTGACATAAACATAAACACTTTTGTCAAATAAATACAATTTTTCCAATTTTCAAGACCCCATATCTCGAATACTGGAATGGCCAGATGCCTGAAAAATTAGCACAATAACTGTTTTGCTAAAGTAAACCCCAATACTAAATTTCTTTAAATTTGGAGGGGATGAGGCCAACTCGTCGGTTGAATTGAGGTTTTTTAGCTCAATGCTTACTCGTATTTCTGTATGTTTAAAACACGTCTTGAAAAGACAAACTGTTGATGCTTGGCACATATGACAGCAATTTGACCATTTTCAATTTCCATGACCTATGATGACTGCTTTAAATCGAGTTAAGTGTTTTGATTCAGAATCTGTTTTAAAGTATTTTCCCCATCAGCTTGCGTTCGGGATAAAATTGCTGTTCGAAAGTAAGTAATTTCCATTACTGATTTAAGAGCCTAAAATTTAGGCACGACTTAATTAAATTGGATGTGATGATTCCAAAACTAGAATAACTTTTTTCTAAAAGCTTTAGTTTTTGAGTTAAAACAAAAACAAATTTCGGAAATTCGTTGGTGGGTATATGATTTTTGGGAGAATCCTGAAAATTAACTTTTTGCAATAATAAAAAAAATGGTGACATAACTTAATCCACACGGACATATTCCCCATTTCCGTTTATTTCGGCCATAACCCCCATAATGGCAGTGGGGACGAAATGCCCAACCATACCATCTCCATTTAAAATCAAACATAACAAAATCAAACATGGTATGTTTGATTTTACATGGAGATGGTATGGTTGGGCATTTCGTTTCAAATATAGAGCTGAATTATGTCTATTTACATACAAATATAATGGCGTTTTCTTTTCTGGCAAAAAATTAAACATTTTGTAACATTTTTTTTGTTCTTTGAATTTTTTGTGTTCTTTTCTAAAAAATGCACACTTTTGAAAAAATATATGGGGCATTCCATGTCAAATCGGACACTTTGAAATTTTTTTTTTTTTAGATTTTCCCAATTTGTTTACAGTTTTTAGTACCCTTCGAAAACTCCTTAGTAGTAAATTTTCATATTTTTTTGATGACCCGTTCAAAAGATATCGAATTTTTAAAAATTGGTAGTTTGCTCCTTTACTCAAACTTCTTTTACTCAAAACTTCTTCAATAATGGTCCAAATTTCAATTTTTTTTTTTTTCAAAATTTTTGTTTTTTTGCGTACTTTCTAAAAAAAAATCCCAAAAAATTCTTAAAAGCGTTCTAGTATGCGATTTTCAAGTTTTTAAATTTAAATCTCATTTTTGAAAA
Source organism: Pegoplata infirma (assembly GCA_963921195.1). Classification (NCBI taxonomy): domain Eukaryota; kingdom Metazoa; phylum Arthropoda; class Insecta; order Diptera; family Anthomyiidae; genus Pegoplata; species Pegoplata infirma. The sequence goes on along the minus strand of OY992536.1, from coordinate 72,918,914 downwards.
TGTTTGTACTCTTCGATTTTTTTGAAATTTTTTTGTGTAAAACTTCTATCTATTCTACAAATTTTTGCCCAGGAGGATCGTGGGATAACGATTATTACTATTTTTTAAAATTTTTTGAAAAAAATTTATTGTAATTTTCCAATCTTAAAATCATTTCTACTGCTCCAATGCACGGTGGTCAATTCCGGCCAAAAATCAATAACTTCTTTATTTCTGCGTGTAAACAGCTTATATTTAATATTCGAATTAAGAATAACATATCTGATACCTTTGCCAAATGTTAGACCTACAAATACAGTGGTTGGCCAAATAATCATGGACGTCCCAAATGTATCAAACATGTCTGCATGTAACAGCAATAATTTAATATCCGAATTAAGAATAATATATCTGATCTCTTTTCAAAACGTTGGACATACAAATATAGTGGTTGGCCAACTAAGCATGAACGTGTCAAATGTATCAAACTAATAAAGGTGGGGGTTGGAACTAAAAGAAACAGCCTTATGGTTAGCAATTAAAAAAAAAAGATATGGAGTACTATTTAATTCTGTTTTTTATTTGAAATATTAACAATCGTAATATTTTTAAAAGTTTAAAAGACAAAGAATTGCCAGTGCTTCCAGTTAATTTTGGGATGCTTTTTTTAATGGACAAAATGGCCGCAGTTGTACAGCTAAAACTAATAAACCGATTTTGATGACATTTTTTTTTTTATTTGTAAATTATTTAATTTTCTAATACTTATCGTGACCATTTTTTAAAATTTGACCTAATTAATATTTGAATGAAAGAAGAAATTGAAATTTTTCTTTTTTTTAAGTTTACGTTAGCATATCTTTAACAAAAATAATTTTTTTCAATTTTTCCCTTTAAAAAAACAACGCACGATTGACTGGCAACCCTGAAAATTCTAGTTGACCAAATTTGTGTTATGAAACTTTTAAGAATACCAAAATGTTCTTTCTTTCAAACAACAAAAAAAACAGAATTAAATAATATTACGTATTTATTTTTTTAGCTGTTTAAAAATTGATGACATTAAGGCTGTTTTTTAGTTCCAACCCCCCTTAAACCACATTTTTTTTTTTATTTCGTCTTTTTTTAAGTTTTTTTTACGCAAATCTATGGGTTTTAAGTTAGTATCTCTTCACATTCCCCATTTTGGTGGAGTTTGTAGGTTTAAAAAAGTCCACCATTTGTAAAAAATGAGTCCACTAAAAATGCTCTGGTTTAAAGAATCGGTAAAAGTAGGGGCTGAAATTTAAAATACTTACTTTTAATAGTTAAAAGTACAAACTGCTTTTTATAGCTAACCTCTAATAGCCTCTAATTGATTTTTATGGTCTTTCAAAATTTATTTGTTTTAAAGTTTTTTTTTAATTTTTATCGGATTTTCATACACATTACTTTAAGACAAAAACGCACACAAAATCTGCAAAAACCACATGGAATGATTATTTACTATAGGAATTAAAAACCATGTGCGAACTTACAAAAATAATGTGAAGAAAAATGCATAGCCAACATTTATTGAAAACTGAAATATGCATTTTAAAAAAAGCTGAAATGAGAAGCAAAAAATACTCAACTTTGCACCACTATGGACAATAATATAGTGTTACAAGGCCCAAAAAAAGATTTAAGTTGTAAGTTTTGAAGTATTAGCTATAATATAGCATCAAAATTTCATCAAGATTTAATAAAAAAATAAAATGATTTTTGGCCGGAATTGACCACCGTGCAATGGTGCGTTTCAGAGGGGTCATTTATTAATGGGGGTCGGTCTCACTAATGACCCCTCTCGGACACACCATTGGACCGGTAGTAGCTGATTAAATGAAACTAATTTACAAAAAATAAAAAAAAATTGTATGGGGACCGCCTTAACAATTAGAGATAGAGGGTAGGTGTGTTCAGAGAAAATGTTTGGACTAAAAAAATATTGTGGGTGGGTCATACATTTTGTTGCTCTAAGGGCACTATTAGGGCAGTTAGAGCGGTCGGAGCAAATTTTAGAAAATGTCGTTTTGTGTGGGAGCCCCCTTAGAAATTGGAAATAGGGTATTAGTTTGTTCCAAAGAAATGTTAAAACGTAAAAATTAATGGGGGTCGGTCTTAGAAATGACCCCTCTATGACGCACCATTGGAGCAGTAGAAATGATTTTATGATTGAAAACTTACAAAAAAAAATTTTCAAAAAATTTAAAAAAATAGTAATAATCGTTATCCCACGATCTTCCTGGGCAAAAAATTTGTAGAATCGATAGAAGTTTTACACAAAAAAATTTCAAAAAAATCGAAGAGTACAAACATTTTCAAAAATGAGATTTAAATTCAAAAACTTAAAAATCGCATACTAGAGAGCTTTTAAGAATTTTTTGGGATTTTTTTTAAAAGTACGCAAAAAAACAAAATTTTTGAAAAAAAAAATTTGAAATTTGGACCATTATTGAAGAAGTTATGAGTAAAAGAAGTTTGAGTAAAGGAACAAACTACCAATTTTTAAAAATTCGATATCTTTTGAACGGGTCATCAAAAAAATCTGAAAATTTACCACGAAGGGGTTTTCGAAGGGTACTAAAAACTGTAAGTAAATTGGGAAAATCTAAAAAAAAAATTTTTCAAAGTGTCCGATTTCACATGGAATGCCCCATATATAATGTTTTTTCTCAAAATATTGCATGCCCGTATGTAAACAATTCATATTTTCCACCCCGAAATCAAATGACGAGGTGAAAACTACCTTATATATTCTCTCGTGTAGCAAAATTCAAATTAAGCGAACAAGTTAACTCGTGCTGTGGTGGTGCAGAGGATGTGTCGCGGCATGTGACGCTGGATGTCCAGGGTTCAAATGGCCAACATATATTTTTTTTATTCTGGTATTTTTTTTTTATTTAATAACGTATTATTTTTTATTTAATAATGTTTTTTTTTTTTAAATAATTTAATAATTAAAAAAAAAATAAATAAATAAATTTTCATATAAAATCGACTAAATTAGTAAATCTAAAATCCCAGAAGAAGTTGGAAAATCCCAACGAAACGTAGGATGAAATAATGAATAAATAGTCTTTTATTTACATTTGAATGACCTTGAAAGCCTGCTTAGATTAATTCTAAAAAAATAATAATATATTAAAGAAAAAGGTCGATTAATAAATAACATTGATAGTTTATTTTTAGTTTTTTTTTTTAAGTTTAAAAAATTTAAAAAAAATAATTTAAAAGCGAAAAAAAATAAAAAAATTATGTGATGGCCTTCGCCGGGATTCAAACCTGAGCTGCCAGCAATATAAGTAAGAAACACATTAATCGAACCAGCAAATCAATGCAATTTGCGTACAAAACAGCATTTTTTGTGTTCTTTTTTGAGTGTAAAAAATGCTACATCGTTTCAGGGCCATGTCAACATTTTAAAAGTACACATTTTAACAATGCACATTTTTTTCTTCAGAAATGAAAACACCATAAGACTTAATGTTTTGCCACTAACGAATGTCACTTTGCTAAATACTCTTGACAATGGAATTTGACAAATTCCGAAACACGTGGCAAGTAAGTCTAGCAAAATGACCATACCAATCGATTTAAAACAAACAAACTTTATAAATAGTTTCTTCAAAATTGTAAATTTGACAACATCATCGTAATAATTTGTAAAGAAGCGTGATTTCGAGCTGGAGTGGTCTTTCTCAACTTATACATTTTCTTTAAAAAAAGTTTGTCAAAATCTGAGGCTTTATCTTGAGAAAGCATTTTTTAGAATCTGAAAACTTTTTTACTAATAATTTTTAAGTATCTCTTTTTTATGGCGGGAAATTTCACAGAGTTTAAGATATTTTTTACTAAATTAAAAAGGAGTTCTTAAAAGCTGAAAATTTGTCTGAAAGAAAATGAACTCAGAATCGCAAGGTTGAATTTAATAAAAAGTAGAAAAATATATCAAAATCTGATACTTTTTCTTCAGAAAACTATCATTCAATTATAAAGTTTTCTAATGAAAAATATATGAGATTCAAAAATTGTGAATAGAAGTTTAGAAACGTGCCTTAACATCTATATATTTTTAAAGGAGATATTGTTTCACAGTCTTAAAAGATTATTGTTTCAAAATCTAAATTTAAAAACAAAAATTATCTGATTTTTTTACGAATTTGATTTTATTCTTCTATAAGAAGAAAAATATTTATGATTGAAAAAAAAACAGAAGCTAAAACTTTAATCATTAAAAGTTAAAGACTTGATATAGTTTAATGAAAGCAATAAATTTTTTTGGCTGGACGAGTATACCCGCCTTCAGCAGTTAAGTATATTTTTTTAATTATGTTACATTAATGATTTTAACCATATGACACTTGACAATGATTAAAATTATTACCATCATATATTTCATATACATTTTATCATATAAAAATACCATATGATTATTAATTTAAGAAAAAATTTCTACAGTAAAAATGTCCTAGGAGACTAACAACTAAGAAATATTTAGTCTGGTAGTATAAGTACACTGAAAAAAACCCTGCCTTATATGTACGTCCGTACGTTTGCCTCAAATTTTATTTGATCCTAAAAATAAAAAAAAACGCCTACGAATTTTGTACTCTGGCCCAAAACATTAAATCATGATAATGTTTTGCTTAAGACTTGGGTGTATTTTCCAAAGCTAAGTTTTTTTAGAAAAAATAATATTATTTTCTTCCAGTTCATCCAAAACGAATCGAAATATCGGTCTAGGGCCCCATTAGGTTTATATATTATTATTAGACACTCTAGCTATATACATCCGTCCATCTGTCTGTGGAAAGCAAGATGCAGTCCAAACCAAAAGAATTGTAAATTTGGTAAAACAAATGGAATATTTTTATGTAAAAAGTTTAGACTTGGTAAAAAAGTAGTTTTGGTAAAAAAAAGTCTGATGAAAAAAAAAAATTTTTGATGAAAAAACATTTTATCAAAAAAATTGATGAAAAAAATATTTGATGAAAAAAAAGTTTATGAAAAAAAAAAAAATATGAAAAAAAAATTTTTGATCAAAAAAAATTTTTTGTTGAAAAAAAGGGTTTATTCACCATCAGGTGAATTATTATCCTAGTTACAAATCGAAGTTACAAACCTTTTTGGTTTTAAGAAAATGAAAACAGCAATTCTTATTTTCTTTTTTGTTAGACGGTAGCTTATATAGTCCTGCATCATTTTTAAATTAGACACCAGCCTAAAAATATTATCATGTTAAAAACACCCTTTATGCTCACATAGAAGTACAATTTCTTCTTTTTTATACCCTACACCACTTTATGGTACAGAGTAAAATGAGTTTACATAGAAAGAATTCTTCTATTTTACACCTACACTACTCTGTGGTGCAGGGTATAATGAGTTTGTGCTGATGTTTGTAACTACACGAAATATTGTCCTAGGGCCAGACTTTAATATATCGATTGTTTCAGAATCACTTTTTAAGTAGATTTAAATTTCAGTCGGTTCACAATCACTATTCCAAATTTTAAAGGAATCGGAGCAGTTCTACTTGTAGTCCCCATACAAACCACCCTACAAAATAAACATAAATCTGTAAAATTTCATGAAAATATGAACTATTTTATTAAAATTTTGTTTGTAGGTGTTAACAGCTTACTTTAGTAACTTAATCAAATATGATTTTGATTGGACATTGGCCATTTTTTTTTTTAATTGTTGCACATAGGCCACATAAAAATTTTGCCCAATATTCAGTTAATTCGGTCTAATAATAATATAATTCGGTCTATTGGCAACAAACCACTCAAAATAAATTTATACGTTTTCTACACTTATTACCGATCTAACTAAAGATAGATCCAATCGGTCCATGTTTGGACTTGTGACTCATTTTCCGGAAAACACAAGTGTAGAGTGTAATTGTCGGTCTTCACCGATATAATTTTTTTTACTTGTTTAGAATAGTTTCGTCAAATTACAAAATTATTATTTTTTTTTTTTATTAATAATAAGTTTTGTAAAATTTATATTTGTTTTCGTTATATTTATTCACCATTCGTATATTTTACGAAAGAAGCATTTACATTTTTTTTCGTTAGTTTCGTAAAATTATGTTTTTCATAATATGTAGTCAACATTCTTTAACATAACGAAAAAAATATTTACTAATCATTTTTTTACGTAAAAACACGAAATTCAGTACTAAAGTTTTTCGTAATATGTAGTCAACTTTCGTGTATTTTACGAAAAATAAAATTACGATTTTTTTCGCAAAATGTTGCATGGATTTTTTTCAATGTAGGATCATAATCATATAATGAATCCCATAACCTAACGCATGCATCAACATCTTCTATTAAGTGCCAATACATGTTCTGTTAACCTTCGATGGCAAAATTTTGCAAAAAAAAAAAGGAAATGAGAAAAGTATAAAAATAATAAAATCCGGGTCATAAGCGGAAGAAATATAAATGCAAGTTTAATATCTTAAGGTTATTATTATATTATATGTATATGTATGTACTTAGCTATTAACGCTATCATAAAATCAAAGGATAACCATATAAAACTACTACATTTACACTGTTGTGTCTGCATGTGTGTGTGTTTATATGTGTTGAAATCGACAAACGAATAAAAGTGAAAGTTATAAACATGAATGAAGAAAAACAGGAAGATATTATGGGTTTTCTTAATATTTAGGGGAATCTAACGAGTGAAACGAGAAGACCAACAGCAAAATTGTAAAAAAGGAAATATGTTATTAAAAGTGTGAAACTGTTTATTGCTAATTTCCCTTTTTGCAGTGGCTATATTTATATGGTTTAAATTTTAAAATGGTTTATAAAGCTAAACTTTCACAGAAACTGGAATCTTATATTGTTTACATGTTTTTAATTGGTGTGGGTCAATTTTTTCACTTTAAAAGGTCACGCTTTATAATTTTTTTACAAGTGTAAGAAATTGACTGTGAAAGACGGCTACCTCAAAAACATCGTGTTTGCTGATCGAGTAAAAAATTAAAATTCCAAAATCAAAAATCATTTTGTATTCATGTTATGTAGAGCACAAGGCAAAAAAACTCATACAATTTGTGTGTGGGAACCAGGATATACCTGCCACTATGGTTAAGGTGTTTTTTGAATATATGGCAACTCTAGTGGATATATATTTATTTTTGTTAAAAGAGATTGTTGGGAGAGCACTTCTAAAAGACCTATTACGGCCACAGCCTGGTCAATTTTCATAATAATTTTATGAAAACGTTTAGTGGTAACCTTCTGAGTCATGTCTCCATTTCGAAAACTTAAATCCCCAAAAATTCTCAATCAAATTTCCCAAATATACTTTGTCCCCAAATGTTTTGTTTCTTCATAATTTAAAGTGCAGATTAAAACTTTTTAAACTGCTTTTCGGAAAAAATATATATTTTTGTCGCTGAAAAAGAGTCTGGTTCGAGGTAATTTTATGTTCCTCATTATAGATATGCTATTAATAAATAATAAAGATATGCTCCTAATAAATAATAATAGAGTTTCAGCTTATAAAATATTTGGTTTTCAGAAACGAATTAACAGTTTTTTGGGGATTTTCTAATTTCCTCATTATCAGAATTCTTCAGAAAATAAGGTATCTAATACTGTTGGCATCTAAACATCAAAGATTCATGTTTTTAATTATTTTATAAGAAAGACATAAAAGAAATAATCTATGATTTCGAAATGTGACTTGCATAACAACCAAATTTAAATAAAACAACAACAAGTTTTGAATATCTTGTACAGTTTTCTAGAGGTCCATTGCACAGCAGACGATTTGGAAATTTTTTTGGAAAAATACTCAGCCATTCAGTCAATACTGGAACGATAGCCATGAAATTTGGAATGATCATAGCTAACGTATTTTGGTAGTTGGTGCCCAGAGGTTGAACGGGGGAGGGAGCAGAGCCCCTAACATAGGGTACCTTTTGCATCCGAATTTTTTAAACGCTTGCCAAATTGTTGTTTGCTCTCAGATTTCTTAAAATTTTTTTTTTTATTTTAGTTAACTTTTCTTACAATATTTCCTTAAATTTATGTGTGAATAATGTGCTAGTAGAGAGCTCGAGTTTAGGCATAGTGAAAAAAATTAGAAAAATTTTTTTTTTGATGTGAAAAAAATTTTAATGAAAAATAAGTATTTGATGAAGAAAAAAAAAAATTAAGGAAAAAAGTGATGAAAAAAGTGTGTGATGAAAAAAACATTGATAAAAAAATATAAAAAAAAAATTTAATGAAAAAAAAAAAAATAAAAATTAGGAAAAAATAAAATTTAATGACAAAAAAAAAAATTAAAACAAAAATTGAAAATTTTTCTTTCACACCTTTCTCAATTCAAACCATACATAACATAATTAAAAAATTATAATACATAATTATAATTAGAGCCTGAGCTCAACTGTCTTTACAGAAAAACAAAAATTTGAAAAAAAACTGTTTGTCAAAAATAATTGTGCTCGATTCTGGAATTCGATTTCACCATTCACCTAATGTTTAAAAATTTGATATTCTTTCGACTTTTAAGATTTTTAAATTTCTTTTTGTAATAACTAAAGATATTAACTAGATATTTAATTGTTACAAGAACGAAAATTTAAGATCTTAAAATTCAAAAGAATATAAAATTTTTAAAAATTAGGTGAATGGTGATATCGTATTCCGTATTATACACTAAAGGTATCCTAACGACTAAGGTAATTTTTCAAAATCACTTTTTAATACGTGGTAGGGTCCTAAATTGTAGTTTAGTATCTAAAAATGAGTGAGCCAAAATTTGGGGACAATCGGATAAAAATAACTCGTGCCGAAAATGGATTGAAGTTTTGGGACACTCTTATGTGATAAAAAAACACGTTTTTTCTAGTTTTTTTAAAAATATTGGTATATGTTATTTTTTGTTAAATTATTGGTTAAATAATATGAAAATGGTAATAAATTACCTTTCCAAAAAGCTTGAAGAAATTCAAATCGGATAAAAAATAAGCATTTCTGTGGACATATGACAGAAGCACTTATCTCGACATAAGAAAATTTCCCAATATTTTTATGGTAAATATAACTTTTAAAAACGGATCATTCTGTGTAGTCAGCGTGATTGTAGCTCGTCTAGATCCAAAGATATCACACGTGTCAAATCAACTTATTTCGAAATTTTATCAATTTTCATTTGACATAACAACTTATCTGAAATATGTTGAAAAAATAGTAACGCCTTTTTGACAAAACAACTTATATAAATTTAAGCATATTGAATTTTTTTAAAAAGTTTATGACAAAAGAACTTGTTTCGGAAAAAGATATTTTATCAAATTCAAAATCCTTAAAATGTCAAGCTCAAATAGAAATAGGTTTTTTTACACAAATATTTTTCAGTAAACCTCAGTGTGACAAAACACCTTGTGTTGGATAGTGTGGCTTTGTCAAAAATGAATTTTAAAAAAAGTGATTATTTATTTCTATTTAAGTGCTTTTGTCGTGTACATTATAAAAAACCTTCATTATAAATATATATTTTTATTCTGTCAATACAACTGTTTTCAAAATTAAAGGAGCAAACTGACTATTTTACTACAACTGTGAAAAATAATAGATTTATGTTAAATTCTTTAAGGACATTTAAAGATTGAAACATCAGCTTTTCAGAAATTGTGTTTGGGGCCACCATGTTATAACACGGGGTGACTTGTGACTTGATATCAAAATAGCCCCATCAGATAAAAAAAATCAGAGCTTATTACTTTTACATTAAAGCACTACTTAAAATTTTATTATTAATAGAAGAGGATCATGTACTTTGAGGAACCCTGTGCCACCTAGTACTATATAAAGAAATAGTACTAGATGGCAAGTATTGACACAAATCCACAAGGGGAATTCAAATTTTTATATTCCCTTAAAACACCAGTTACACCAGAGTGAACCAAACAACGGTTTATGAAAATCGGATGTTTAAGTCGTTACACGTCCTTACAGAATGCAGCAATATCTACTATTTTTTGAAAATGTAGTGAAATAGTAAGTTTGACAGATAATGGAAAATAAAGGACTGTGATCACTGTGTTGCTCCTAAACTTAAGAAAATGGTTCCAATTTTTTTAGTGTTTCTGGATTAAACAACACGCTTTAATAATTTTACAAAGAAAAACTTTAATATTTCCCGTCAAAACGATATATAAATTTTGATGTCGTTTATGCATCGTCAATCGTTTTACGTGATTAGCCCCCAGGTAAACATATTTCCGGGACGTTTAGTGATAACATCCCAGGAAAACTGTTATTACCAAATAATTTATAAAATATTTCATACAGTTCCTAAACTATGCAGCATTGATGATTTTTACATGAGATGAGACTGAAAGTAATGCATGCAAATTATTGCATAGCATTCAGTTAGTATAAAAGTAATGCTTACTAATGAAAAAAATTAATAATTTATTATTTAATCGATCCTTAAATATACTATTTATTAGTGATATACATTACCTGGATATGTAGTATATACTTAATCACCACCCATTACTTTCTGTTGGCTATTTGTGCATTTAAGTCAGTCAGAATCGCTTCTAAATTGGATGAAATCGATTTTTTTAATCATGAAACACCCACTTTTTAGTTCTACATTTTATAGCTTTTAGTTCGAATGAACTTGAGTAAATTTTAGAAAAATCAACTTATTTTCTGCTTTTTACATTTTTATTTTTAACAAAAGAACATAATTACTTGTAAGTGGCAAAATTAATCATTTTTTCGACAAGAAACGTATATGACAAAAGAACTTAACTGAAATAAGTTGAATTTTTCATCAAATATTATTTTCACAAAACAACATATTTTATATTTTAAGCGTTTTCTCAAAAACCGTTAGAGCTAGGATAAAACCTGAAATTGGTAAATATTCCTAGGAAGTTGCTTTATAACGTCAGCACTTAACCTTTTTAAGATTAAGAACACTAACACATTTTGTGCGACTGTAAAGGTGTTTTTTGCTCTCCTGTAAAATTGACTTTTTGGAAATAAGTGCTTTTGTCAAAAGACCACAGATTTTACCCATACATGCCCCAGACCATTGCATAGTTTTTAAAGACAAAATTTGAAAATTTTTAAAATTTTTAGGCAAAAAAATAAAAAAAATAAAATTTTACTTTATAATTATATTAAATACATGTTATAGATGAAAACTAACAGATATGGTAGTCTAACTTTTCTTTTATTTGGCGTGGGTAGTGATATAATTTCCGCGGATTCCAAAGAAAATGTGTTCTTTCAAAAATAATTTAGCAAATATGGGAAAAAAATTCTGTATTGTATTATACGAAGTAAAATACTTAAAATCCGTGAATTTTTTGAGAAATCGGGCATCTTTAACCCCTTTTTGTCGAGGTGAAAAGACAAATTTGAGACATTATACATTTCTAAAATACAAAATATCTGCATATATCCGATTTCTCAAAAGCTAAAAAATTTACGTTTTACACTTCGTTCTGTACATAAAGAAAAAATTGTCCCATATTTAAATTATATTAGAAAAATGCATTTTATTTGGAATACGCGGAAATTTTATCACTACCGCCGCACTGTGGTCAATATTTTGAGATAGCGGCCAAAACTCCTTTTGGTTTTTGTTTTCCGATTTTAAAGTTATTAGACTCATATGAAAGTAGACAATAGTAAACCTCGGGAGCCAAAAAATTAGAACTCTATTTCAATTATTTCACTGAGAACAGGGTGGTCCAAAATGGGATTTTTCAGAATTTAGTAAATTTATGATATTTTTAGTTAATTTTGAAAGTTTAAATGATCATAACTTTTTTGTTTTTCAAGATTTTTGGACGAAATAAATTTTGTGTTGTAACCTAACTTATTTCCTATTACTGGTAAAAAAATTGGAGCTCTACTGTTTTCAGAACAATTTAAATATTTTTTTTAAAAAAGGTAAAATTTCTCGGAAATTTCCTACTTCATAGAGCACAACTCCTGTGAGTCAAGCTGAGTCAAAACACAAATTTACTATTTTGTAGTCCTAAATCTCCCCTACATTCCTATATATACATGTCCATGCATCGGGACTGCACTTTTTGAGCTACAGCAATTTTTCTGACCCAAGGTAAGATATTCGGTACAAATGCACGTCATATTTTTTGAGAAGTTATTTGTATGTGAAAGTGGCTATTATGCATATATTTTGATGAAATTTTGTACAAGAGTTCTTATTGACCCAAAAAATAATTCTGTTGAAATTAGGAGAAGTTGGCCCATATTTGGACCTAGTCCACATAGAAGGGTGTATCAAAATTTTGACAAAAATGACAATAGAACTCTCAAATTATGTGGTATATGGCAATTCATTTGGAAAAGGTAAAAAATGATTTTATTGCCATCTAATATTACATAACTTAAATACCTGATAATTGCAAATAAATTTAAAACCAATTGAAATAGCCTGTGGATCCTTGGACCTATCAAAAAGACCTATACTTGGACCTATCAAAAGGACCTATCCTTTTACATATCAAAAGGACCTATCCTTGAACCTATCAAAAGGATCTTTCCTTGGTCCTATCAAAAGGACCTATCCTTGAACTTATAAAAAGGACCTATCCTTGGACCAATCAAAAGGACCTATCAAAAGGACCTATCCTTTGATCTATCAAAAGGACCTATCCTTGGACCTATCAAAAGGACCTATCCTAGGACCTTGATCTATTAAAAGGACCTATCCTTTTACATATCAAATGGACCTATCCTTTAACCTATCAAAAGGACCTATCCTAGGACCTATCAAAAGGGCATATCCTTGGACCTACCAAAAGGACCTATCCTTTTACATATCAAAAGGACCTATCCTTGGACCTATAAAAAGGACCTATCCTTGGACCTATCAAAAGGACCTATCCTTTGATCTATCAAAAGGACCTATCCTTTTGCATATCAAAAGGACCTATCAAAAAGGACCTATCCTTGGACCAATAAAGAGGACCTATCCTTGGACCTATCAAAAGGACCTATCCTTGGACCTATCAAAAGGACCTATCCTTTGATCTATCAAAAGGACCTATCCTTTGATCTATTAAAAGGACCTATCCTTGGACCTACCAAAAGGACCTATCCTTGGACCTATCAAAAGGTCCTATCCTTGGACCTATCAAATGGACCTATCCTTGGAACTATCAAAAGGACATATCCTTGGACCTATCAAAAGGACCTATCCTATGACCTATCAAAAGGACGTATCCTTGGATCTATCAAAAGGACCTATGCTTGGACTTATCAAAAGGACCTATCCTATGACCTATCAAAAGGACCTATCCTTGGACCTATCAAAATGACCTATCCTAGTACCAGTCAAAAGGACCTATCCTTGTACCTATCAAAAGGACCTATCCTTTGATCTATCAAAAGGACCTATCCTTTTACATATTAAAAGGACCTATCCTTTTACATATCAAAAGGACCTATCCTAGGACCTATCAAAAGGACCTATCCTTTTACATATCAAAAGGACCTATCCTTGAACCTATCAAATGGACCTATCCTTTGTCCTATCAAAAGAACCTATCAGAAGGACCTATCAAAAGGACCTATCCTAGGACCTATCAAAAGGACCTATCCTTGGACTTATGAAAAGGACCTATCCATGGACCAATCAAAAGGACCTATCCTAGGACCTATCAAAATTACCTATCCTTGGCCCTATCAAAAGGACCTATCCTAGGACCTATCAAAAGGACCTATCAAAAGGACCTATCAAAAGGACCTATCCTAGGACCTATAAAAAGGACATATCCCTGGACCTATCAAAAGCACCTATCCTAGGACCTATCAGAAGGACAAAGGACCTGTGAATATTGAGACTAAATAAATGTCAGTGGCCAAATGTTGGCATTTTCTGACCAAAATTAAGTTTAGGAATAATAAATAAGTATTGGTTGTAAAATACGATTGAAGAAAATAAGAAATTATAAAAAAAATACCTATTTAAAATGTCAAAATATTCAACTTTTACATGGAAACTCAACAAAAAATTAAAATGCATTTTTAACTCCACATTACTTACGTTCCTATCAGTCGATTTTTACGTTTGAACACGCAAATTGAAGCTTAAAGTCCCTCCTATTGAACAAAATAAATTGCGTAAAAAAATACCGATCCGGTCAAAAGTTATAGAGTTTTGACCGCTATCTCGCGAAATTGACCACTGTGCGCCGCCAAATAAAAAAAATCTTGACTACCATATCTGCTATTTTAATTTATTAATTACCTTTTTCATATTTTTTCACAAAAAATTTAACAAAAAATAACAAATACCAATGTTTTTCCGAAAACTATAAAAAAGGGTGTTTCTTTCATCGAAGATCTCCCAAAACTTTAATCCATTTTCGACACGAGTTATTTTTAGCCGATTGTCCCCAAATTTTGGCTCACCCATTTTTAGATACTAAAGAACAACTTAGGACCCTACCAGGTATAAAAAGTTGATTTTCGTTTTTAAGGACACCTCTATTATACACGTTACAAACCTTTTTGGTTTTTAAAAAATGAAAACATAATTCTTATTTTCTTAGTCGGTAGCTTATATAGTCAAAGTGACACAACATTTTTAAAATTAGACACCATCCCAAAAATATTATCGTGTTAAAAAATATTTTCTATCTCACGATCAACTTAGAGTGAAAAAAAAATGAAAATTTGTTAAAAACATTTCAGTTTTTTTATCTTAAAGGTCCGAATTCCGAAAATTTAAACCCGATATCAATTGTTATTATTTTTGAGGAAAGCCAAAAAATTTAAAATCCGTTATAAAACAACAAAGTTATAATTTTATTTTTGTTTCAATTGGAGAATTTCGGTTTTTCAAAACATTTATTTCGTACGTTTATGATGTCGAACTGTGTAATTAGTTAGCTAAAACTCGAAAACAGGATCAGCTAGGATTTTCGTGTTAACGTTTTTTAAAGTTCAAAATAAAGAGGAGTGAAATGCCATTAGTCGATTTTGTCACCATTTCAACACAACCTAAACTTGCTTGAAGAGAGGTGTGTGTTGGCAATTTTTTTTTTTAGTTTTTCCTTATATTTTTCTGTCAATAAAAACTTGTTGTTCAACAAAAAAATTTAATTAATGATTTTTAAAACCTTTAAGTGCTATTGTATTTTTGGTCTACTTTCGTTTGGTATTGGAACCATTAAGGCCCAGTTTTTTTGTTGATATGGTTTTCAATTGGTTTTTCACTTGTTTTAGAAGCTAATTCATTTATTTTTATGTAAAAATATTTTGAGTGTAGACTATACTCTAAATTTGAATTTGCCAAGACTGGGCTGTAACGAATATTTAAAAGTCATTAAAAATTAATGAAACTTCCATTTAAAATTGTAATTAAGCATTTCAATCAGCATGTGCAAGTTATATACGCAATTTCTTAAATAAATGTTAAATACAAACATTATAAATTGTGTTCAATACGTTTTTTATGGTTTCTTGCAACATTTTGTTATATGTTATCACATGATCAATATAAATTTACTAAAGTTTGAAATTTTATTGCTAATATAACGCTTAAAGTTTTTCCCTCATATAGTTTTTTCATTGCTACAATGTTTGGTTGTTATATATAGCTGAAGTTGTACATATATAAAATATATTGTAAATATTTTAAGAGATTATAATATAATCGATTTTTGTTTTAAAACTTTATGTGCTACATACAATTTATATAAATAAAGCTACATGTGTATGTACTTCTATACGATACTTATTTGGAAAAAGTTTTTTGAAAACTATTCAAGTATATTCATTTTGAAAAACTTTTTTTTAAAAAGTAATAAGCATAATCAATTGAGTTTAAAAGTGTATATAAATAAAGTAGATGAGCTAAAGTTTAAGCAGTTTTTTACGTTAATAAAATTTAAATTTATTTTTTTGTTATATATATAAATTAATATGATATGAAATTAATTGTGTCAGAAATCACGCCGAAAATTTAATTTATATATGCGTAAAGTTATAAAAACCAAATTGCAAAAGAATGAATGCTTAATTCGACTGCGCCAGTCATAAATAGAGATATTTTGACAACAAACCTTATTTGGTAGTATGGCGCTTACATAAATCGCTCTTGAGGATACAGTCAAAGAAAGGGAGAACTTTTTAAATGTTTGATATTTTTTTTTATATTTATAATAAAAAATTTGTTGAACTTTAAATTTTAAAAAATGGCCACGGTACGTACTAGAGAATTTAAAAATCTAAGAATAAAAAAAAAATTTCATCAAAATCGGTTCAGTAGTTTTTGCCGTGCAACTGCAGCCGATAAAATAATTCCACAATTGAAATTTGAAAGAGCGCCTTCTTTTAGCCCAAAGGCCTGTAGCCCAGAGACATGGACCTATCCGAGTTGTTTTTGTTTTTAAAATAGAAGACATGTTATGCTTAATTTGCAAAAAAAAAAAAAAATTTAAGAATATTTTAAAAATGAGTCTAGTCAAAAAAAAAAAAAAGTTCCCCTTGTTTACGTCACTGCTTGCAGAGGATAAAACGCACTGATAATTTGTTATCGACATTGTAAAAAAAACCTTTCAAGACTCTCTGTATAAACAGACCTGTTGTAATAATCATGAAAAATATAGCAACTTCCGTTTACAACTAAAAAAAAAATATTTTACTTTCCGCAATAGCTTTACTTACAAGGGAAGTATCTCAACCCTTATGAACCGATTTGCCTGAAACTTAAAATATATACTAAAGAGACGATTTTAGGGTTGGGGTGTTTCGGCTTATCGGCCATATCGGTGTTTAAAAATTTCGTTGTCCCCTTATGAAACCATTTGGACCTTCGGGAAAATTATGATAACTTCCGAACTAACAGGAATATCATCAAGGGCAAAAATACGGGTCGACTTAAATTTAATAAAGATTATTTCTTATCCATATGGATATCGTAGGTCTATGTCTTCACATAAGTACCCCCCAAAATTTACACATTTTCCTGAAAAAAATATTTAAAGAAGCCGAATTTTTACAAGGTTATGCCACCATTGGATAGGCATTAAAAAAACCTTTATTCTCATATGAAAACATCATATAGTTTCTTAAAAAGAAATGGCTGAAAAATCCAAAAAACGTTTTTTCGCCATTTTTTGACCCATGTTTTGAACCCCTAAATCCCCGATATGGCCGATAAGCCGAGACACCCCAACCTTAGAATTGTCTCTTTGATATATCTTTCAAGTTTCAGGCAAATCGGTTCAAAAGGGTTGAGATACTTCCCTTGTTAGTTAAGCTTATTAGCATAGATATTTACTTTCTAAAATCTTTAGCTTAGTATTGCTAAGATACGAAAGTTTATAGTTCATATTCGTAACTGAAAAAATTTTCTCTTTTTCTATGTTAAAAACTTACCTTAAGTACTAGGCATCCGGTGTTTTCTATGTTTTTTTTTTTTTTATGGTAAAATAAATTATTTATTCTGTAGGGTAAAAAGATTTTATAGTTTTAGTTTTTTTTTTTTTTTTAACACAAACTATTTACTACCATCATCACAGTATATAAAACCAACCCTTCATCGTTAGCAAAGTATATTTATGGAAAAAAGTTTCCTATTAAAAAAAAAAAAACAAGCAGCTGTTACAAACTTTAAATTTCTTCCTGTTGGAAAATGTACTTAATAAAAGTTCGATAATGCAGATAATTTATAAAGTGTTGTAAAAATATGTAATTTAAATGATTTAAGTATAAAATAAAAATCGAAACACCAAGTTTTTGGTATTTTGGTATTTTAAAGAGCTATTTCATTATTCCGTTACTATATACTTTTGTTCTCAAGCTAATAGTTAATATACAAAATGGAAGAATCAAATGGAGCTACAAAATAAAGCTAAAAGTTAAGAATTCAAAACTTGAAATCAGGGTTGGCTACCGTTACCCTTTCAATACCGTTACCGATTAAAAACCCTTTAAGATTGACTACCGTTACCGTTACCAATACCGAAATAAAAAATTTTAAATACCGTTACCGATAAAAAACCATTATCTTTATTCGGATTTTTACCGGTATTATATCGGTTATGTTTCGGTTGTCTTAATATTATTTATTTTAAAATTTTTGCAGATAAAAAACAAAGTAAAATATTTTTAATGTACGTAAAATAAAAAAAAAAAATAATTTTTGTTCATTGTAAATCGGAATTTTATTTGTGCAAAAACAATGAAAAAATCTCTTCAACCAATGATCACGTGAAGAGGTGTACAGTCTGGAGAAAAACTCTGTCGAAAAAACTGTAAAACAACTTTCAGTTTAAATTAGAAAACTTTTAAACGATATGTTTGCTAAAATCAATACTTTAGCTTAATTCTCTTTCATTAAATTGTAAAAAAATGCTGATTTAAAAAAAATTGTAATTTTTCAAAAAAAAAAAAAAAATTGGCATTTTTTTTAATTTTTGTTTAATTTAAACAATTTAAGCTAAAAATTGCTCAAAGCAAAAAATTGCTGACTGTTTTAATAATTTTACAGAAATTAACCTGTTTCTAAAAAATTTTCTTGAAAAAAAAAATAAAAAATTTTATTAAAAAATTTTTTTTAAGTTTATTGAAAAACTTCGCTTCTTTTATAATTTTTTTACAAAAAAAGTATTTTTACCTTAAATAAAATACAATTTCGATGTTCAGGCTGTTTATCTGAAATCAGATAATCAGGTCTTGACAGATTTTTCTGCAAACTCTATCTGGTTTATCCAGACAGAAATTTACAAACCGTGTCAGCAAAAATTAACAGATTTCTTAAATGGCTCAAAATGCAGATATTTCTACTGATTGGACAGACATCTTATAAACACGTAAAAAATCAATAATTTGTTAGTTGCATTACAATATTGCGTGAATATTTTAATTAAATTCTGAGTTAATTAATAGTTTATATAATTATATGTTGAAAATGCACTAAATTTATCAGTTTTTTTTAATTTTATTAAATTTTTTTTTAATTTTTTACGTGTTTTTAACAAATTTGTGACTTTTTAACATGTTTGGTTAATTTTATTCATAATACCGGTACGTACCGGTATCGTTATTTCGGTAACGGTTAACCGTTACCTAAATAATCCGAAATACCGTTACCTTTACCGTTACCGTTACCGATATAAAAAATATGTAATACCAATACCGTTACCAATACCGTTATTCGTTTCGGTTGCCAACCCTGCTTGAAATATATGGTTTTTCGTCAAAAACGGGTTTTCCGCTTAAAAAAAAATATCGATTTTTATTAAAACAGTACACACCTCGGCCAAACCATATGTAAATGTCTTTCTGGATTATGAGTCTGGGTTGCCCCACTATAACATTTCGACGAAAATCAAAATGGAGGTAAAATGTCATTTAAGAGGCCTATTCACAAAAAAAGTCATAACTCAATCATAATTCAATTTTTCCCATGTGGTTGTTGTAAACAATCATAAAAAAATTCAAATTTTGTTTGAAAATTTCAAAAAAATAAAGACCTGCTACCCACATCGTCTCAAAATTGAAAAATAATTTTTAATTTGAGACTTTTTTTGATTGTGTTTACAAAAAACACAGGGAATATGAAGTTTGAAAATAATAAAATTAGTCAAAAGCAGTCATAACTGTGAATAGGCCTGTAAGTTTATCTCGAATTTTAAGTTTATTTTAAATTTATCTCGAAAACAATAAGAGAAATGAAAAAATGAATCGGGAGTAAAATTGTTCTTCAGGAAAAATTCAATGAAACTTCAAATTCACATTTTGCAATTGTAATGTTTTTGTTGCCAAAATTTGCACTTTTAAATTCCGCCCTAAGAACTTAGCGTTTTCTGAAAAAACACTTTTTTATTTTAGTTTAAATATTTAGATGTATTTTCTTAAAATTAAGATATACAGGCCTATTCACAGTTATGACTGGTTATGACTAATTTTAATAATTTTTTTTTTTGGATTAGATCTTATCTGATATTTTTTTTAGGGTGGTGCATATTCCAACGAAGTGCTTAGACCGGCTATTAATAGTGCGGAAAAGTTAGTTCAAGTAAATACAGGAATGGAAAACCAAAATGATCAAAATCGGTTCATGTCATCTGTTCAAGCATCGCTGGTCAAAATTGGGGTTTTTGAAAAATGGACATACATAATTAAAAAAAAAATAAGTGTTTTGTTATTGTAACAACA